>CM070498.1:5183385-5618385 GCA_036324585.1 Champsocephalus esox | reverse complement strand
CGCTATCTATATAACTAGGTAGCTAGTTTACGTTAGCTCTTTTTTTAGCTTGTTCCTAACATTGTAATCCCGCCAGTAATTGAAGGACAATAATCCCATTGCATCTATTTGTGTTTATCTGTGAGGGAATACAGTAACCTTAATGTGTATCCTGATGACAGAATCCCATCACCTGTCATCCCCAAACCTGATTATATACCGTATTAAAACTAAAATCGTTGAGGTTTCTTTACTGCAGAAGGCGAGGGTGACGATGTGAAGGCGAAGGCGGTGAACGAGATGATGGAGAGGATCAAACATGGCGTCGTGCTGCGGTCCGTCAAGAGTCAGGAGAGCAAGGTGAGGAAGAGACGGAAGCACTGAGGGGATTTCAAGAGGAAGCTGCTTTTATTTATTTATTTATATATATATATATATTTTTGTAAAACTATATTTGAGGAGTTTTCTGATCATAAAATAGCATTTGAAACAAATCTATAAGTCACAGATACCCAGAATTAACCTGTAGTGTTAGGAAAAAGTGCACAGTAAACAAAGTAAAATGTTAATTTCACTATTGCCATTATTTATTTTTTTACTTATTTCGCATTTTCTATGGATAACGCAATAATACAGTTTCTGGCGACAATTTAAAATGAATTAATTCTGACCCTGCATCAACAATAGAGAGGAGGTCAAAGGTCACCACTCTCTGACAACAGAGGTGGTTAAATATTCCTGTGACGTCAGAATGATAAAGGAAAAATCAATCTCCACTTCCAAACACGTCAAAGCAGCTTTGGTTGTTTTACTGTGATAGAGTGGTGCAAGAATGAGTCAATAAACCATGAATGAGTCAGCATTTTAATACTTCCTGTTCCCTCCTCTTAAAGTCAATGGTTTTTTTAACGTGTTTTTGTTTAGAAGCCCAACATTAGCCGCCTTTAGCTTAGCGGTGGTGACGTGAAGTCATGTGACCGTGCTGTAGTTCCTTTATAGCCCAACATTAGCCACCTTTAGCTTAGCGGTGGTGACGTGAAGTCATGTGACCGTGCTGTAGTTCCTTTATAGCCCAACATTAGCCACCTTTAGCTTAGCGGTGGTGACGTGAAGTCATGTGACCGTGCTGTAGTTCCTTTATAGCCCAACATTAGCCTCCTTTAGCTTAGCGGTGGTGACGTGAAGTCATGTGACCGTGCTGTAGTTCCTTTATAGCCCAACATTAGCCTTCTTTAGCTTAGCGGTGGTGACGTGAAGTCATGTGACCGTGCTGTAGTTCCTTCATAGCCCATCATTAGCCACCTTTAGCTTAGCGGTGGTGACGTGAAGTCATGTGACTGTGCTGTAGTTCCTTTATAGCCCAACATTAGCCTCCTTTAGCTTAGCGGTGGTGACGTGAAGTCATGTGACCGTGCTGTAGTTCCTTTATAGCCCAACATTAGCCACCTTTAGCTTAGCGGTGGTGACGTGAAGTCATGTGACCGTGCTGTAGTTCCTTTATAGCCCAACATTAGCCACCTTTAGCATAGCGGTACGTCATCACTCCACCACTCTAAAGATCAGGACGTTGGTCAGTAAACATGTCGGTTTATATTTCCTGTCTGCAGTCTGATGCACTCTGTCTGATTATCTCCTCTCTTTCTCTGCATGTGTCTCCACAGAGAGTAGCAGTAAAAGTGAGTATATTGACATTTGCATCAATCTTGTGATGTGGGGGGAGACACACACACCCACACACACAAACACAAACACACACACACATATGCGCTGCTTTTTGGATTATTGTTCCCCTCCTAAGGGAACATTTATTATGTAAAGCCGCAATTTAATTAATCCAGCATAGAAAGTGAGTGCTTTTATGGAAAATCCCTGGCACTGAATCTCTAATGATTATTTGTATTATTTACTAAGTATGTTCGTAACATCTTGAAATCTTAAATGTAGTATCGCTCAGTAGAAATGCATTTATACAGAATACTTTATTTATCCCTAGGGGGAAAGTAGGTTTTAAGACAGTTGCTCCTTAAAGAATAAAATGTAAATGGTAGATGACATGTGCTCTGGATATTTCTAGTACTTTTGGCTAATATAATGAAACTCTTACTAACTAAATGAATTTGTAAAGGAGGTTTTAATCCTATTTTTAGGTATGAGGTATTTAGGATGTACATACACTAACGCAATCAGATTTTGAGCCGGAACTTTGCATGATAATCCAAAACTGGATTTCTTTGAAAAAATGTGTATATTACAATATTGGTGTATCCATAAATGTGATATTCCTTGTTGCTACATGCATGTGTGCTAATAAACAAACTGAAATCTCCCACCTCTCACCCCTCCCATTGTTCCTCAAATGCAGCACGTGTACCATGCTCTGACTTGTGTGTTAACCTCTTAAGCCCGAGGGTCCCCCCAGTGGACCCCTCCCACAGTTTTTTTACGAGACTATGTCTCAGGGCTTCTTAACATTTATGAAACTATTAATGTTCCATACCCTTTTAACGGTAAGAAACTCAGCTAACTGACAATGTGAACCATTTTTAGCTAAAAGAAACACAAGAGTAATACCAAGCCGTTGAATTAGCATGGATCGAAAAAATGCTAACTAATGCTAACGGACTTTTGCACAGCACTCACGGTAGAAATGCCCTTATTACTTATCGTAACTGCACAAACAAGATATCCGATTAAAGCTGAGACTCCACAGATTCCACACATGTAATGTCATCACTGTACGACCCTGAATTCCTGGAGCTATCAGCCAGAAAAGAGAAAGTAAACAACATCCGGTTTCAAAAATATTACAATAATTACGTTTTACCTTTTTTGATTTGAGATCAAAAGTTGTGTTCAACGGAATAAAAACGCCGCTCAAGGTTAATCCAATGTCTTTGTGTCACGTAGAAATTGTTACTGATAATCCATCATCATATTTATGGCAATATACTGGGTATAAAGTTTTGCCGTCCAGGCTTGTACTTTCAGATATGTTTCGTTTGCTTCTCTATTACGTCCACAATGGTAATGTTTACGTGGATTTGGGAACTGCCCATCGATTCAATTGGATGTAATGGTTAAGAAAAAGGTGTAAATCACCCAAATCGACCAATGGGTTCCAGAGATATGGTCCTGTGTAAAGTATAAAGAATGCCAGCCAGCTTAAGTACATTACGCAGCAGACTTTACTTATTGTTTACTACGGAAGGAAGCAGGAATTGCAGGACCCAGAGCGCACGGAGCACAGAGCGGACAGCAGATAACGGAATTGCAGTTTTATTGCTTATAGATTATCAGAACATTTCAAAGGGGACACAGCCACATTGGATATTAACCTATGGATTAACTACAGCATCGGTTTTATCGTTTTAATGCCATTGAAGACCAGTTCAGACCAGACAAAGTAAGTAATTGTTAGCCTAGCGCATGTTAGTACCTAGCGCCACTTGTTTTGATGTACATTTTGTTTATAACCTCGCGAGTTTGTATCTTTCAGTGTTGAGGTGGGTACCGTTAGATTCTGTGTCTTTTTACGATCATAAACAATGTGTTGGATGTGCAGCTAGGATAAGTAATAAGGGAGCTAGGAGTGATTTTCGGTGCAGTAATAGGTTAGCATTTTTCGCTCGGGGCTAATTCAGAGGCTCACAGTTAGCATTGTGTGTTTCTTTTGAAAAAATAATTGAAAAAGATCAGTTAAATTAGTTTTTCCCGTTATATGGATATAAAATATTCATAGTTTATTAAATATTAAGGTTCCTTAGACGTTGTTTCCTGCAAATGACACGATTTCGGGTCCGTGGGGCCTAAGAGGATAACAGAGTACATTTTATTTTATTTTATTTTTTTATTTTAATTTTTTTTCACAATAGTTGTATTTGGATGGAATGAATACCTATAGTGAACATTCAAAGGAATAAAATGATTTTTACAGTTAAAAAGTTCAAATGGAACTGATGGTTCCCAAATTACCCAGAGGTGAGTCCGCCTGGACTTTATTTTTCTAAACCTCTCTAAAAAGGTCAAATTTCACTTGTTTTGCATCAATCTTGATACAGGGTACTTATTATATGTTATAGTTTGGATTCCTAAAGCATTTAGTCTACTAACCCATCATTCAAGGGTGGTTTTCACTCTAAGTAATGTTTTTTCTTTAGGCGGACATTAGAATTTACATGTTTTTACTATGTTCCATCTGAATTTACTTTAAAATAAAAACATCTATATTGATTTTGACACTTCTGCATCCAACTCACAGATGTAACCTTGCTTTGATACAAAAGATTACTAATTTACCCCTTTTAGAAGTGAAGATATAGTCTTTGTTGTGTTAGTGGCATTTTCGAGCCTGAAACCTGAAAAACAGGCTCAGGGCTTAAGAGGTTAATAAAACATACAATTATATTTATGTTTTGTTCTTTTCTCTAGCCGCCTCAAATCAGTGAGGAGAAACCTGAGAAACCAGAGAAACCAGAGAAACCGGACAAACCTATGAAACCTCAGGAGAGCGCCATGGAGGAGCTGAAGGGCATCCTGGTAAAGATATATATATGAATATGCATCTGGATTTTTTTGTTTTGTCCCAAAGCTGCTGCTCTTAAAGAAAAATAGTGTGGTTTTAGTACCGATATTAATGCTGAAATGTACAGTTAATTTAAATAAGACGCTCGTTGAAACGTATCATAGATAATATGAATAATAGTAATAATAGTGAAGAGTCTTTAGTGACGCTGTGTTCCTCCAGGAGACGGTGAAGCGGAGCCCCAGTCGAGGCTCCCAGGATTCGGGTTCGTCCGTTCCGTCGGGGCCGTCTTTACCTTCAGGGAAGAAGGACAGCGAGCTGGAGGTGATCCTGAGGCGCAGGCGCAACAAGGCAGGGGAGGCCGGCTCCGCAGGTACACACACACACACACACACACACACACACACACACACACACACACACACACACACACACACACACACACACACACACATCCTGACTTATCTCACAGTGTAACACAAGTACTGACTTTGCGTTTCGAAATGCAATAATTTTTCAACAAATATCTACCTGTCTCAAATAGTCTCATCTTGCAATAATGGCTTTCATAAAACGGTCTACTTTGATTGATTTAATTTGACGATTATACAACAAAGCCTCCAGGCGTATTTCCATTGTGGTCCTCTTGTATAACACCACCAATACATTAAGAAAAACACAGATTTTTGTTTATTAAATTCAAGTGTCCACCCACTGTATTTATATTTGACCGGTTTATTACATTTGACCACTGAACACATGTAATGGTTTGAACCGCAGTGTGCATGTGCATCCAGAGGAGGGCGCTGTGCTTCACATAACGATTCACATCGTGTAACGAACAGGTCAGAATCACACTGACATGGATTTATCTGCTTTTCCATCATCGACTGACCTCATCTAGCAGAACGGTCTCCTCTAAAGAAGAGGGACCAATGGAAACGTTGTCATGTTGCCGTTGGTCACCATGGAAACATTCATTAGCTAACAATGACATTATTGTTCTATTGATATAAAGGGAGGTCAGGTACTCTTTAAAGCAGCTGCTAGTTATGGGTACTTTTTACTGAAGCACACTTCAAAGCCTCTTTACTTTCACTTGAGTAAAGAAGTTTAGTCAGTACTTCTACTTTTACCAGAGTATTTTTAAACACCAGTACTTCTACTTGAGCATGTGTGTACTTTTGCCCATTCTGCTCTCCAGGGGCCTGTACTACGAAGCAGGATTTTCGCTTAGCGGCTAAATTCAGGGGAAACTCCGGCTTTCCGGTCCTACGAAGCTGGTTCTCTTTTTAGCAGGCTAGATCTCCATAGTAACTGATGCTAAGCAGCTAACCGGGTCGGGAGCAGGTTAGGTTGCAGGCTAAGAGATCAACTCAGTGAAAAGCACTGCCTGCTGACCAATCAGAGCTCAGTGTGCGGAGTTCAAAGCGATCAAGTCATATCACAGGAGAAAGGAAATACAGAAAAGCTGCCGTCGCAGGAAAGACGGCCGGCAAATATCAGCGACTGTGTGAACGAGAACATTAATAGAATATCACCTCCATCTTCAGAGCAGTCTGACTGTTAGAACATCAGCGTTAAGAAAGCTTACTTAAATATCGGCCACGACATAAGTAACCGGATCAGAGTAACGCACCTAACTAGATAGGACACGGCTGGCTTGAGCGATCCACTTGATAACCCGTGTCGTAGTATCGTTTAGCGAGAGCGCGTATGTTTTGGATTAGGCCAACCGGCTAACTCAAACATATCCAGGTTAGGTTGAACCAGCTTCGTAGTACAGGCCCCAGGTGAGCCACGTCTCCTCCTAAATATTATTGTTATTATAAAATAAGCAGCAGTGACCACGTTTTATAAAGATACGATTGCCTTATTAATCAGTCAAAGAGGGCTTTATAGCTGCGACTAAAGAGACTTCCTGCAGGATCAGGTTTGAATTTGGATCCATGGTGCATTTCTTCTAATGTGATTCCAGCTGTGAACAATCAAAAGCACAACTTTTGAAAGAAGAACATCCATACAATTAATCTGTTTGCACCTTACAAATTATTTATCTAATATATCAAATTCCAATTACTTGTAAATAGACTCTCCTTGCACTATTTCTATTTCTATTCTATTCTTGTCTTAAAAAGTATTAAAAGTTGATAAATCAATTTAGTGAAAATCAAGGCTATTAAAAAGTATTAAACTGCATTTTCCAAAGTATTACATTTTGTAGCTTGTTTTCAATAAGTATATAAATGGTCCAGAGAGGTTGTGTTCTACCGTCTTCCTGAATGTAGTCATGGCGTAGGTGTGTCGTGTGATTCTGTGCAGTTTATTGATGGCATCCCGTTGGGTTCGACGTCATCTGAACAGGACATCGCACGCTCACTGCTTGATAGCGCACAAAGCTCCGTTTACGCCAACAACAACATCGTTATGGGGAAATGCAAGTGTGTCGCCAAGGTAACCGGTTAGAACTCAAAGTGGCGAAGAGGTCTTAAAATGTATGGAAAGGGTCCAAAGATCCAAAAATACTTAAAGATCCAAAAATACTTAAAGTTCCAAAAATACTTAAAATTCCAAAAATACTTAAAGATCCAAAAATACCATAAATTCTAAAAATACTTAAAGTTCCAAAATTACTTAAAGTTCCAAAAATACTTAAAGTTCCAAAAATACCATAAATTCAAAAAATACTTAAAGTTCCAAAAATACTTAAAGTTCCAAAAATACTTAAAATTCCAAAAATACTTAAAGTTCCAAATATACTTAAAGTTCCAAAAATACCGCAAATGGTTGGATAAGATAAGGAGGAAGGACAATCAATATTGTATATAGTAAATGTGAGGTAAAGTGTGTCGCCAAGGTAACCGGTCACAACTCGAAGTGGCGATGAGGTCTTAAAATGAATTCCTGCATCTACCCCGTTTTATTTACTTGCACTATTATCTGTTGTATTGTGTTAAACTGTCGGAGGAGCCTGTGACCTAAGATTTTCATTGACATATCTACAGTGTAGATATTTACAAATGACAATAAAAGCCTTGAATCTTGACTTGAATCTAAGAAAACAATCTCATGAAATAACAAAGAAAGATGTTATCCTCTCTTTTCCTTCGGGTTCCTCTGCAGATGAGCGTGAGGGTCAGATGAGCCACGTCTCCTCTCTGGACAGTCTGAACGGGAGGAGAACCAGCAGCGAATCGGGGAAAGATCCAGAGGTTTCGGGGGGTCTGAGCCTCTCCTCGGACTCTGCCGGTCCCCGGGTCAGTCCGGAGAGACGGGGGTCCGGACCGGGGCCTGCCGTGGTGGCACGCAGGAAGAGCTCCGAGACTAAAGAGCCCAGAGCCGGGTCCTGGCAGGAGAGGAGGTCCTGCAGCTCGCTGTCTGAAGCTCAAGAGAGTCCCACCAGCAACGGCTGCTCCAACAGGTCAGAGAGAGAAGCAAACAGAGTTGTGAAAAAACTGAATGTAAGAGTAACGTGATAACAAAGGTATCCCAACTGTAGCTGTGAACATGACAGGATGTGTGATGACCTGGAAGAGCATCAGGACTGTTTGAGGCAGATGATAGCTATGTGATGAACATGATGATTCAGCCTCTATGGAGAGAGACATCAAGCATGCTCATTTCTGACGTGGAGCTAATCTGAAGTACACATTGAATACTGCTTTCTACTCCTACATCTTGTGACTGTGTGACTCCCTCTCTTGGATATCAGCATGTGAAGGACGCTGCTCAGGAACTAGTCTGTATGTGATGACTCCTTCCATTCTGGAGAGGATCATAAGTACATGGATCCTGAGGTTGAAGCTCAAGACCAGTGAGATTTAACATTTTGAAGTATTCAGAAAAAGTGAGAATTTTTAGATTTTTTAGAAAAAAGTGAGAATTTTGAGAAAAATGCAGAATTTTTAGATTTTGAGAAAAAGCCAACATTTTTAGAAACAACTCAGTATTTTGTACATGACAGCCGGTACCCCTCCATCTTGTGACTGTGTGACTCCCTCTCTTGGATATCAGCATTTGAAGGACACTGCTCAGGAACTAGTCGATGCTCTGTATGTGATGCTGCTTCCATTCTGGAGAGGATCACAGACACATGGATCCTGAGGCTGAAGCTGAAGTTGGTTGCTTTACCCTGTTAGCTCTTATACTGTGATCCCTTGCAACATCGTGTGCAAGAAAGTACCATCTAGCTCCATTACATTGAAGAGAAGGCAAAAATCTCTACGACCGATATCACTCTCTGACAGTTTCCATCTGTTTGTCTTGTCTCCACAGTGCGGGCGAGGAAGATCAAACTGCGCCTGAGAAATGTGTCGAGACGAACGGAGTGGATCACGCTGAACCCGGACAGGAAGAAGTCCTGAAGGACAACGGCAGCTCCGAGTGTTAGGCTGGACTCTGAGGATCCCGGGCTTGTTTCTGTTACCTGATCCATCACTGGCTCTGATTGGCTGACGTGAGAGCGACGTCATCGATATCCACTCTCTGATCAGAAGGGTTTAAAGTGCGGTCGCTCGTTTGCCTTTTTAGTTTATCGCCGTCAGAACAAGAGGGGGAAACTTTGTCGTACTTTTTTTGTATTTGTGTTTTTTTCAAAAGTATACTTATAATACCAGGTTACTCTGTTAACGAACATGTAGCTAATTTATTGAACACGTTTGAGCTTTTTCTAAATCTATTTCCTGAAGCTTTATGTTGAAAAAGCTGATTATTAAACGCAGCTAAACTGTTCAGAACATGCTTGTTGTGAACGCAGCCTCACATTTCAAGCCATTGTAGAAGCCCTACCTCCTTAAAAACAACACACCTGTCACTCGTCAGCAGTTTAGAGATGAATTGAATAAAGCGTGGGTCAGTGCAGGTACTGTAACAATGATAGGAAAGTAATTGAGAGATACAATAGTCCTTAACCTCGTAGCAACACAGAAGACCGCCTGCAAAAACTTGTGTCCATCAAAACGTCATGCTATTTTTAGGGTAAATAAATAATAGAAGACGCTAACTTTTCAAACAGACAAATAGTTGCAGTCGCAGTGATTGCATTCACTAGAAAATATAATCTTCTGTTTGTTTGCTTGATCACTTCATTGTGCAAGTGACCCCTTGAGGACATCTGGGCTTACAAGGCTTTACTCTCAGCCCATCAACATGCATTAAAAATTCCTCTGCTGTTTATAAAGACACTGTTTTAGCGTCTTAAAAAACGTCTGTGAGCCTTAAAGTGATTGCGATTACACCGTGGCTGGGGCAATTAGTGTGGAGATAATAAAATGATATGTATAACACACTTATCTCACTGGCCTTAACCGTTATGAGCATAAAAACCTTCATGAATTTCTCGTAGAGACATTTCAAACCTTCATTTTCACCACTTCTTCCCATTGAATCATCCAATATTCACCGACTGCTTACCCCCGTGTCTCAGAGTAGCTGATTGGTGGCCAAGGAAAGAGATCTTATTTTATTTGGAGAGGTGGAAAATATGGTCAACAATAAGGAATAAAAGGTTCACTATAGAGATTGCATGTCTTAAGAAAACGTACGGAAACATGCACAAAGATAAAGAATACATCTCAAATGTTCAATGCGGACATTTTGGGATTCTTGTTTGACAAAAACGTTTCTGAAAAAAGCAATTCCATACTTTGTGTTGATTTTCATATCCTTATGCCTTAAGTAGCCTCACGGCCATTCAAATATAACAATGGCTCTTTAATTGAGCTTGCATGGGATCTGTAATCCAATTAGCTGAAGTGTTAAATCATTAAACCTTTTCACAGCTCAATAAAACTGCATGTATAAAAGGTTTACCCGTAATAATGATGAGCAAACATGACCTAGTATCGGCGAGGGGCTTTCTACAATGGCTGCTGTCAGGAAGATATTACTCCGGCATGTATGGGTTATTTTCTTTCGAAGGTTTCTGGAAACAAACCTGTGGATCCTGCAGAACTGTACGAGGGAAGCTGCACCTTTTTTTGCACAGGAACTCTTCAACTTGTACAATGACTGCAAACGGCAAAGCTTTTAGTTTTTTTATAATCGATGCACAAATGATATGTTCAATATCACTTTGTGTCATCAGAAGGAATGCACTGTACGGTTTAGATCCAGCTCTACAACCTCGTCTTTTACTTCCTCCCATGTGTGAGCGGGCTGCACAAACTGATTCACGGGAGATCAGGTTGCTTTTAGATTCATTGGTGGAAATAGGAACGAGTCCTAAAACTAGGAAGTGAGTCAGCATTTCACCACTTCCTGTTCCCTGGTCTCAGAGCCAATGGGATCTCTCCATAAGATCTAGGAAAATAGCCTGAATTAAGGTCTGTGGTTGAGACGCATTGAAGAGACGGATCACGTTTTGTTCTACGACATTAAATCCATCATTTTCTGAAGAGTTTACGTGTCTGAAAAACGATGGTTGTTACCAAGTGGCTGAATAGGACTACGGAAGTCGTGGAGGACGTGGTACGTCATTACGCCGAACACGTAAATACTCCGCTAAGTTAGTTTGTCCTGTTCTGCTTGAAAGCAAGTCCCTGCCTCCTGCAAAGTGTTCAAACAAACGCTTCAACTCGTTCCATTTAGAATCTGTATGTTTGAATATGGATCTTAAGTTGGCGTGACGTTGAAGTCGTGCTGCTGGACTCGGCTCTAGTTCCTTTATAGCAGAACGTTAGCATGTTGCTTCTGGCAGTAGGGTAGATGTGGATATTATCCGGCTGAACAAAACGTGCATTTATCAAACAGCTTCGTTTTCCACAGATCTTATTTTCCAAAATCCTGTGGAGAAATCCCGTTGCTTTTCTGTCGAGGGAACCAGCAGCGTACTTCGGGTCGGCCTACAAAAATACTTCATCACTGCACCGCTCTATATTGGAGCAATTTACTTAAAGGACGCTTTCCTTCAACCACTAAGGCAGTAAATCTTGTCTAGGGTTAGGACAAGCACGACCAAATTCAGTGATTCAATAAAAACGTATATATTCCTTAATTACTTTAAAGCATTCATGGTTTCCACCTTAAGATTTAGATTAAAGAATCAGTGTCCAACATGTGCAAAGATACCTAAAGACATGACTTCCATTGGATCTCTTTGGGGCAGTTAATAGATGAGTTTTAAGAGTCAGTTTCAATATTTACAGTAATATGTTTTTATATATTTAATGTAAAAAACAAACTTAATCAGGAAGTACATACAGTTCCTTTGACACCTAATTGAAGATGCATTTTGATCGGGAACGTTATTTTTAACTGCATATTCTAACCTCAATACAATCGATAACTATTTAAATATCAATGAGTAATCCTAACCCTAACCCTCATTATTAATATTACTAGATTGAGTGACCTTAACATTGATTATAAGTAACTTGACTTCCTGAGCAAACTGCATCCACTGATGGAGTCCAAAAGTTGTGCTGACTTTGTTCAAGAACTGTTCAAGTCTTAAAGCTCTTGAGATGTCTTGAGTCTTCATTGTGCAGCCCTGACTGTAGTATCGAGGTTTTTAGAGTATCATGAAGTTCCTCTGCTTAGTCCAACTCTTGCTGAGCCTAAACGCAGGGAGGCCGAGTGAAAAACCCAGGAACAACATACGATAAAAACTGTGCAGGAAGAACTGTAGGAAAGCACTTTCTTTCCACTCTCGCTGCTGAGGCTCCGTCCAGGTTTCAGCGTGACGACTATCAGGCTTTTTGAGGCGCGAATCAGACAGATGTGGAGAAGACATGTGGGTAATATTTCAGGTTTAGAGGAACAACAGCAATGACAGTAGCACAGCGCTATCAGATCACAGAAGCGTTCTCAGGGTTTCAACCAAAAACCAATCTGCAGCAGGCAGCAAAGCGTTTGGGAGAAACGACCAGAAAGCCATCTTTCTATGAGCGAAGGATAAGAGCTGCTTTGAAGGAACCAGGTGCTTGCTTTCTTTGTCTACCTCTCCACACACACCTGCCTCCTTACCTGCATTACATGTTGTGGTGTGTAATACTGTCCCTCCACCAGAAATGAGATGTCTTCCACACGCCTTCCTCCACTGTATGCACGCTCATTGTTTCTGTACTCGGTCACTCACCGTCACATTTCACCGTGCATTCCTTGACTTTTTTATTTCGTAGGGCTGTACTGTCTATATGTAGCTTTCCTGACACGTGATGCAACATTAGGAACCATGTTTGAAGAGTATGCAATTACATAAGGCACATTTGTATGATGCTTTCACACCTTGTCATTCTTTCTTAAAACACATTTAAAAGTGCATTTTGTTCCGGCCATTAGGTGTATTTTATTCTACTGCAAAGGACCAGGATTGAACGAGGCACATTGTAAAACCCACAGGCCTGAATCGGATGTTTTGGGTCCTATTTATGAACCAAGCGGCTACTTAACGAAGGGATTCACTGTATCTGACGGAGTTTGGGTGACTATAGATATTGTGTGTTTGGGATATACATGGAGTGGTGTTTTTTAAAACATGAATTTTGATTTTAGCATCACTTGAAATAAATTGAAACTAAAACCAGTGTTGTTTGTCTTTATTTAAAAAAAAAGTAAATAAACTAAAGCCACTGAAACACCTATACAAATGAATGGTTAGGACAAGCTCACCTACATTCAGAAAACAAAAGGAAACACAATATAACATACCTTGGCCCAAAAGACCAAATGCTAAATTATTTTGAAAGTTATTTTGTTATTTGGTTGAAATAACTCGCTAGTCAACCCTGTCTCCTAAAAATTACGTTCCCACAGAACTAAACTGCATTCTCAATTACGTTTAGCGAGAAACGTATTTTCTCCCACGTTACGTTCCTTATGAACATATCTTAAATACGTTTATTTTCTACATATTTTTGCCATTTATTGTCTTGCTTATAATAATGATAATAGTCATTTATAAATATCATTTTAGAGCACACATTTGAAATCGAGAATCGGGCTCGATATATGGTTAAATCAAAATCAGTAGGCGAGGCTGTAATTTCTCCAGTTGTTACTCTCATGAGTGAGGCAGAAAATAATAGTTTTAACATGACAAAAAGCTGCTGTGTCGTTTATTGCACCTCAAACATTAAAACAAATCCAGAGTTATGTGTTTCTGTACTTCCTCTAAGAAGAAAGGATAGCAAGAGAAGAGCTCTGTGGCTTCAGGCTTGATCGCTGTTCAAATGACAGCGTTGGTTTCCCCAAAAGTGGGCTGTAAAGTGAAGTAGATTTTACTCTAATCTATTATTCAAAACAATTCTATTTATTCTAACGTAAATTAAATGCCAGTGTTTTATCTTTTTATTTATTTGTTTTTATTTTAAATCGTATAATGTCTGACTTTTTTTCCCGTCTGTGAGGAAAATAAATGGCTCAGAGCCTCAGGATACTGAAATCTGTATTTTTTTAAATCTGTTCCTTCTAATTTGTAATTCTTTTCTAAATAACACACTGTGATTTGCTCAACAATAACACACAATTATCCTTGTTTTTATTTATTCATTTAATGCTATAATCTTGGGCTTTTTAGCCGTAAATAACGTCACCGGAAACAGACGGGACATTTCGAGCGATACACACCACAAACCCACCAAACTGATTACCCAAGATCCTCAGTTTGAAGCTCGTTGATTGGATGTTTTAGCCGCAATGCACGCTGGGATATGGTGTTAATAAGATGTGATATCCGACAACGAAAAATAAAATAATACCTAATTCAGAGTGTTCTTGCTTTTCTCTTTGGAAGTCATCACATAACGGCATTGTAATACACGGTTCGGCTGCATTAAATATTACATATCTGCCGTAGTTCTTTATTTAGAGAGCCCTGATGAGAAGACTTCTAGACAAACAGGAGAACTGCCGCCAAAACTGAAAACGTGACGTGGAT
Source organism: Champsocephalus esox (assembly GCA_036324585.1). NCBI lineage: Eukaryota > Metazoa > Chordata > Actinopteri > Perciformes > Channichthyidae > Champsocephalus > Champsocephalus esox. The sequence continues at coordinate 5,604,007 of CM070498.1, read as the reverse complement.
CATAAATATATCAGCAATTAAACAACATCTTCCATTTATTTTCACACAATACGTCTCCTTGCAGAATCAACACTAATTCGGCTGACTTTTATATTTGATCCAATTGGTATATAGGTTATATTTACACCATAACGGTGCACAGCTGATAGAAAAGGACTTGTAGTTTTTAAAGATATTACTGATTTTCTTTGAATATCAGAATGTAAATACTGAGTTGAGAGAATAGTCAGGGGTTTTGGGTGATGGGAGACACATCTATGGAATCACAATTTCAATAGCTTACCATTAAATGACGGACATGCCTTTCTGTCTGTGATGTTTTACAAATCAGATATTAATGTGTAAAAGTAAAACAAGAGAATAGTTTAGCAATATCCTGTAAAATTATGTAAAAACATGAATAGAAGTACACATCTTCAGATGTTATACATACATAAGTGTCTACACTAATAATACAAAGTTATTATTAGTATGCTGTGTGTACCTTGTGTGCACCGCCTAGTGGTTAAAGCATGTTATTGAATTATTTTTGTTGAATAACGCAATTTGATTAAAACAATATTAAGAGTACATACTTTCATAGGGGGAAAGTAGAAGGTCAATGATAGAAATATTATATAGAATATAAAAAGTCAAGAAGATACTGTAAGTGATCTCTACAATAAAACAGTTTAGTGCCGGATGTACACAGATATTAATAGGAGGATGTGCAAAACAGAAAAACGAATTAACCTTTATTAACACATTAAAGAATACTTTAGGTTAAGGTCTTCTTTTAAACAAGAAAAAAGCTTTGGGGGTATCTATCTACAGTTGAATAGTAAGCCTGACAAAGTACTTAACGTCTAAAATATTGCTTTCCAGCAATGTTAACTATGTTGAAGCACTTATTTTAACTGACAGTATACACATTAATGATACTCTTATGTATGTAGATAGAATAAGAAATGTGCAGAATATGACAGTTTAATGGTGGAGGTACACACATGTTGATAGATGTCTTGTAATGCACTGTTGAGGAACCTGCGACCCAAATTGTGTATAAGATCAATACACCTTAGAACATCTTGAAATCTTGAAAGGGATGTGCAAAATAGCCATTATGCAGTTTTTAATTAACTATTAGTAGAGAATAACGAGTAATGAATATACTTTATAAATATCTGCAGATACATGTTTAGTCTTCTCAAGCACCAACTATCAAATATCTCTCCTGATTGTTGGCACTTGACAATCACCTTCCCTGAATTGTACTCAGGTGTAACTAAAGTCTGATTTAAGGGTTGTTTATATTTCACATCATTAATCAGAATCTGCAAAGTAACTAAACTAAATTTAGTGAAGTAAAAATACCAGGTTAACCTCTGAATTGTAGTGGAGTAGAATTACAAAGTAACAATGAGCTGTCGTGTGGGTATATATTAATGCTGCCCATTATGGATACAAGCAATTTTCACCCATTTAGTAATTACATGTTTTAAATGTGTACACACCAATGTGTTTCCTATCGCCTAAACCTCCAGGGCTGTACACAGTTTAATACTGTCAACTTCTAACTTCTGAGAAATGAAATGAAAACTTCTAAATTTGGGAAAAACGTCTTTTAAAACTACAATTCCCAGTAGAGACGTGCCATAGAGAACATGTTGCGACACACAATAGCCAGCATGTGTAGTTCTCGGGGGGCGTTCGAGTCCAGTTTTGAATAGGTTTCGTTCCATTTTCAAAGAGCTTGAAGCTCGGCGTAACCTTGGCGCAACATCACTGGGACTGTAGTCCCAAACGATAGCTGGGGATTATGGGTAGTGTAGTGTCTTCGGCCATCCTAAATCTTGAAATGTCCCGTCTGTTTCTGGTGACTTTATTCACGGCTAAAAAGCCCAAGATTATAGAATTAAACGAATAAATAAAAACAAGGATAATTGTGTGTTATTGTTGAGTAAATAACAGTGTGTTATTTAGAAAGGAATAACAAATTAGAAGGAAGACATTTCAAAAAATACAGATTTCAGTATTTTGAGGCTCTAAACCCAATTTATTTTCCTCAAAGACGACAAAAAAAGTCAGACATTATACGATTTAAAATAAAAACAAATAAATAAAAAGATAAAACACTGGCATGTAATTTACGTTAGAATAAATAGAATTGTTTTGAATAATAGATGAGAGTAAAATCTACTTCACTTTACAGCCCACTTTTGGGGAAACCAACGCTGTCATTTGAACAGCGATCAAGCCTGAAGCCACAGAGATCTTCTGTTACTGTCCTTTCGTCTTAGAGGAAGTACAGAAACACGTAACTCTGGATTTGTTTTAATGTTTGAGGAGCAATAAACGACACAGCAGCTTTGTGTCATGTTAAAACTATTATTTTCTGCCTCGCTCATGAGAGGAACAGCTGGCAAAATTACAGCCTCGCCTACTGATTTTAATTTAACCATATATCGAGCCCGATTCTCGATTTCAAAGGTGTGCTCTAAAATGATATTTATAAATGACTATTATCCTTATTATAAGCAAGACAATAAATGGCAAAGATATGTAGAAAATAAACGTATTTAAGATATGTTCATAAGGAACGTAACGTGGGAGAAAATATGTTTCTAGAAGATATGTAGAAAATAAACGTATTTAAGATATGTTCATAACGAATGTAACGTGGGAGTAAATATGTTTCTAGCTAAACGTAATTCAGAATGCAGTTTAGTTCTGTGGGAACGTAATTTTTAGGAGACAGGGTTGCGCTAGTCCTATATACTTAGAATATAGAATATCTAAATCATTTAACTTAATCATTGCTTACGGAGACTTCTACATACATTTTTACTAGAGGTGGGAAGTAGTGGAGTACAAATACTTTGTTACTCTACTTAAGTACATTTTTCTGGTATCAGTACTTTACTCCACTACTTATTTTTCTGAAGACTTTTTACTTTGACTTCTTACATTTTGAACACAAATACCTGTACTTTCTACTTCTCACATGTTGAACTCAAATACCTGTACTTTCTACTTCTCACATGTTGAACACAAATACCTGTACTTTCTACTTCTTACATTCTGAACCCAAATACCTGTACTTTCTACTTCTTACATTTTGAACACAAATACCTGTACTTTCTACTTCTTACATGTTGAACACAAATACCTGTACTTTCTACTTCTTACATGTTGAATATAAATACCTGTACTTTCTACTTCTTACATTTTGAACTCAAATACCTGTACTTTCTACTTCTCACATGTTGAACTCAAATACCTGTACTTTCTACTTCTCACATGTTGAACTCAAATACCTGTACTTTCTACTTCTTACATGTTGAACTCAAATACCTGTACTTTCTACTTCTCACATGTTGAACTCAAATACCTGAACTTTCTACTTCTTACATGTTGAACACAAATACCTGTACTTTCTACTTCTCACATGTTGAACACAAATACCTGTACTTTCTACTTCTCACATGTTGAACACAAATACCTGTACTTTCTACTTCTCACATTTTCCAAACAGGCTGGTTCCTTTAGTTTGAATGTTGGTGTTTGGTGGCATGATCCTTGTATTCTGTGGAGACGATAACATTTATAACAAGTGCACTTTCAATTGCTCTGAAAGTTGCTATAATATTTTATTTCACTTCTTCTGACCGGTCCCTCTTTTATTTTGACTGTTTGTGTCAAATTGTACCGGGCCCAGCGCCACGAGGGGGCAAAAGGGGGCATTGCCCCCTCAGTTGTATTCTTTGACCCCCTCACTTTGAGCATCATTCATCCATCAAAAAGTACAATAAATGTCACAAATATTAAATAACTTTAAATAATTATTTTCCCCAATACACTTTACTATGTTTAGATCAGATATGTGGGCAGGCAGTCAAGCAACATGTAAATATGTTAGCGTGTGTGCTTAGCTGTAAACACAGTCGGATGGGTGACCAAAACGTCCCCGTTTTCCGGGCAGAGTCCCCGTTTTCAGTGGCTGGTAACCGGTTGAAACTCCCGAAAATGTTCCCATTTTTTAACGTGCGTTAAAAAAAATAGAGCAAGGTGAAATCAAATGTTATATGTCAGTAAAAACAGAGTAACAGTGTTGTGCCTGTTTGTAGCGTGAGCATATTTCTTCTTCTACTACTTCTTCTTCTTTTTTCTTTAATGGCGAATCACTTCCACTTGGAGCATATATCGCCACCTACTGTTGATTTATTAAATGTTCATATTAAATCCTTGTCCTCAGACCAGTGTTTTTGAGGAACTTGAAGATCAGCTTGTTAACCTCATTTCTTGATTTACTTTCGTATATATTGACTTGAAATCCATGTCCTTGATGTTATGTTGTTCCAGTGCAGTTTTCAGAATGAGTCTTTGTCTGTTATAATCCGGGCAGCTAAAAAATACATGATTAATTTTTCTCCCCAATTTTCGGCGCCCCCTTAGCATTCGCCTATACTGCCTATGCCAAGGGCCGGCCCTGGTGAAAACAATATGATATCAACAAAAAATAAGAAATACAACTACAGATAGCACCACACATGATGGTTACTTGTTATTATTTAGGGCTACCTGTATGGATCAGGTTTTTGCCGAAGAGAGCCCTTTTACTATAATAATAATATGCAGTGGCGGCACCGGAGTATTTTTGTTGGGTAATCTATGGTAGGGCTAACCCATACAGTGGTGGGGCTCAAGTCAGTATTTGCAATGTAATTATATACACCGTACACGCTCCCCATGAGAGTGAAACGGCACGCGTGAGGTTTAGATTATTTCCCTGTCTCAATCCAAATTGAACTATATGAAATAAAAGGCACATTTGTCTTGTAGTAAATAAAAAGGGCGACCAGGAGCCAATCCTGCAATTTCCCCACAGCTGAAAGAGTTGATATGCTGAAAACCACACATTTAAAAAAATGAATGCCATTTTAGTTTATTGTTACTTTGTTCTGAAAGCTGAACCTGCTGCTCCTCACTGAAGAGGGAAGAGGCTGTGTGAATTACTTTACATTGTGGATAAGGGTGGATAGCCCCCATTGTTTTGTGTGTCAAAATGAAAGACAGCCCACACACCTACCAATCATCAAACCGTGGGGTCTTATTTCATTATGTGTTGATTTCTATCAACACGTAATGTTGTATCGATGTATAGAGATGTACTACAGCAAAAGTATTCTCCGTCGGGACTTCCTGCAACAACACCACGCCGTTATCTTGATTCTGATTGGCCAGAAGACATTATCAAAGATGTTCTATTGACAAGACGATCACTAGGTGACAAAAGTTTTCAAAGCCGTTTCTAGTCTTCGGTATTTCCAGACAAATGGCTACTGAAATCAATCTTACTAACTGCTGTCTGTGCAATTCTCGGCGTGAGTTGGAAGACTTTATTTTGCTTACTTTAACATCATTGTTCATGGTGGGGCTAAGCCATTTCTTGGTATGGCTGTAGCCTACCCCAGCTACACCCTGGCGCCGCCACTGCAGCTCATCCAGAATGCAGCGGCTCGTCTGGTCTTCAACCTTCAAAAATGTTCCCACACCACGCCGCTCCTCCGCTCTCTTCACTGGCTTCCTGTAACTGCTAGAATCCACTTCAAGACACTGGAACTTGCATACCATGCTGCGAATGGATCTGGCCCTTCCTACATCCAGGACATGGTTAAACCGTACACCCCAGCACGTGCACTTTGCTCTGCATCAGCCAAACAGCTCGCTGCACCCGCACTGCGAGGGGGACCCAAGTTCCCATCAGCAGAAACACGTGGGTTTGCTATCCTGGCTCCACAATTGTGGAATGAGCTCCCATTGACATCAGGACAGCAGAAAGCTTACACACCTTCCCGCGCAGACTGAAAACTCATCTCTTTCGACTCCACTTCGAGCGATAGAACTACTAACAAAGCACTTATATACTAACAAAGGGCTGGCTTACCTAAAGCCAGTTGAGTAGCACTTGTAATGTTTGGCTCTATGAAACCTGATGTACTTATATGATTCTGTTTTCTTCAAGGTTGTATCTTCCTGGACGAATGTACTTATTATAAGTCGCTTTGGATAAAGCGTCAGCTAAATGTAATGTAATGTAATATATATTTGATTTAATTCTGGAAGTCTTCCCCAGAAAGCATTCTATACTTGTTGGCTAATTCTAACTAGCTAATGTAACCCAGGTTATCTTTCTGTCGCTAGATTTGACAGAGGTTCCCTGAACGCCTCACAGACAATGAGTTCAACGGCTGTGCTCGCGCTCCAAGTCTCCTCCTCTGCAGCAGCACCGGAGCAGCAGTTAAAGGTGGGGTAGGTAAGTTTCAGAAACCGGCTCGAGTGCACTAAAATTTGAAAATACACAGCCGAAAAGAATCCGCCCCTTCCTTCAGACTTCCTCACAGAGCACCTCCTCCAACACACATGAACGCGCACATGACCAATGAGGGCATGAGATACATTTGTGCGTGCACGAGATGGAAGGCTGACAGACAGGGCGGGATTGGTTGTACTTTTTACAGTATTACGGCTTCCACAGATGAATTTTTTGTATGGATTTTTCGTCAAAGCACTTCAGATATTCATTGCTATCGGGATGTTAAGAGCATTCCATGGAATATATAAAAAAGTGTATCTCGAGCCGGTTTCTGAAACTTACCTACCCCACCTTTAAGAGTTTGAATAAGTAGTTTACATTTATAGTTTTGATGTAAATTCACTGACGAGAGCTGGCTACAGAGGATACATCTGCTTAACTTGTGAGAAGCTGTCAAAAAATGGAGAACTCTGATACCATTTCTCCCAAATTAGCGATTTCGTTAGCTTGCTAGCTACATTTTGCTACTCGACTGATAGAAATGTGTTCTTTAAAAGGTTGTTAAAAACCAGTCAGGTTATGAATGGGACAGGATTGTTATTTGTAATATTAAGCTTTTCAGCCGCTAAACGGTGTAAGCTCATTTCAGTTAGGCTAATTTCAGCTTAAACAATGGTGGCTAAGCTAATTGTGGCTAAGCTAACTCAGGGTGTCCGCGCGGTCTTAAAAAGTATTAAAAGTTGATAAATCAATTTAGCGAAAATTAAGGCTATTAAAAAGTATTAAACGGCATTTTCCAAGGTATTAAGAAGGTCCACAGCAACGACAACATGAAACACCCTTTAATTTACTGCAACGACATGTTGGGAAACCGCCTCAAGGCGGCAACATGCATAGCACGCCGTAAAATTCTGCTTCTTATTTTAAGTTTCGTTGCCTTGCTCCGTCTGGGGGGGGGGAAAGAGTGTTTTGGGGCGCCACTGATGGTGATGAAAGATGGTTCGAGGGGCCCACAGACTCTAGAATCGCCACTGTCGATGGGGATCAAGGCTGTCCGGTCCCACATGCTAAGTAATAGCCAGAAAGCCGCGGCGTTTAAGTCCTGACTCTCCCAATAGCCAATCCGTGCCTCCCCTGACTGCACGTCGCTGACGGCCCCTACACACGGCGGCGTGCGTTGCCGCTTCAACGCTTCTGCCCATTCACTTTGAATGGGGTGACGTCAAGATTTGCCGAACTGCATTGTGGGAGCAAAGCGTTGCTTCTCTCGCGGTGCTCGCTGCAAAAGTAGAGCAATGTTCTACTTTTGACGCCTCGATGGAGGCGTCAGCCAATGGAATTATATGCCAGTACAAGCTCTAGCCAATCAAACCGCGTGCTTGTGTGTCTGGGGCGAGAGATTCATGTAATTGGTTGTTGGTTGAGTTTCAGTCCCCCCCGCCGGCAAGCAACAACGCACGCCGCCGTGTGTAGGGGCCGTAACACACACCGCAGCAGACTCTCTGCACGGAGGAGGAGCGGAGTCCGGCCGATGCTGCTCCTCCAAGGAAGAGGCACATGTTCACTAAGCCGAACTATATCCGGTCACAGTGATCTGCTATTTTAAAGTAAAGTCAACACATATCGACCCTAAATATAGTCTATATTAAGAACGAGAAAAGCGTTAACATATATATCGTTTTTTGTTTTATCTCTTGGGAACAATGCCTAAATCAAATACTACTTTCTAATGGTTTGTTTTTCTAATAAACCTTGCATTGGGTTAGTCACACAATTCATTCTCTTGTGCTTTGTTCTATCTCAATTATGATAAGGAGTTATCACAAGCTGTTTAGTTGTGCTATTTTACAATCCATACTGTATATAGTAAATGTGAGGTAAAGTGTGTCGCCTAGGTAACCGGTTAGAACTCAAAGTGGCGATGAGGTCTTAACATGTATGGAAAGGGTCTTAAAAAAGTTCTTAAAAGGTATTACATTTGACTTCAGGAATCCTGCAAATACCCTGTAACTGCCTCGCGCATTGTGGCCACTGTAAACCCGCGAAAGCATTGTGAGCTAATGAATGCAGACTTGAATGAACATGGTGATGAGCTAATGTGCATTTATTTTAAATGTATGAGAAACAAAGAGGGGAAACGGACATGTTTGTTCACTCCTGTTATTTAAGTTACTTTAGGATGTGTATAGTGTTGTGTTAAAGCAGATTTAATTGTATCCTATGGTCGTGGATGTTGTGGCGTCTCCTATGGATGCTGATGTGTGGATGTTATGTGGTATTTTGATAACTTTGTTGAGCTTGTTTTTAGCTGCTTGTGTTTTCTATCTTACTGAACGTTTATTGCTTCAGCTGATAAGGCTGGTTATGAATCAAGAGGAGGAGCTGCAGACAGGTGAGGGTGTTAAAGTCCAAATATGAAGTCAGACTGCCAGACGCCATTTTACAGCTCGACGGAGCAGGAGGACAACAGGGTGAGTGTTAACACCAAGATCTGCTTTCTAACACATTCATTATTTACTCTGTTAAACTGGATGTCGGAAAATAACGTATTGGTTAAAAATCTGCGTCCTAGAGTCCAATGAGACTTCTGCAAGTGTTGTGAACTTTTATTATTCCTGTTTTCCTAGTTATCAGAGTTACATAACATGTGACGCAGTCAAAATGGAGAGCGGCCTGAAGTCTGACTGATTTCATGTCTTTTAACCAAGTTTAATATTAAGATGATTTAGATTAAAACAAGTGTGTGTGTGTGTGTGTGTGTGTGTCTCCAGTGTTACTGGTTTATCTCTCAGAGAAGATGAGTGATTTAAAAGATGAGGAAGAGGACACATCTTCAGTCTCCAGCTGTCTGTCTCTGAAGAGTGACCGGTCTATGACTCCACATCCATACGTCAGAAATGAACCTGGACCCTCAGACACAAAGTAAGAGTCTGTTTCTACTGTAACCTGACCTGAAGAGGATTCTGTTGTTTTGGTAATCTAAATGTTTAATGAAACCCAGTAGAGTACATTAATAAAGTTGAACTCTTGCTCCTTGTCATCATCAGCAATAGTAAATGATCTACCAGTGAAATCATCCTCACACTCTACGTGTTGGACTTTGTGTTAAATTAAGCTAATAAAATACAAATATGTAAAACGTTTCACACTCAAATGAATTTCAACAACAGAAACCCACAATCAAGACTCAAAAACTCTAAAGATCTTTAATCAGGTGAACAGTCATCAAAATCTGCTCTTTAAATAAACTAATGATGTTTAAAACATGTGTTGTTTCCACAGACAGAGAGCAGAGTCTCCAGTCCCCAGCTGTCTGTCTCTGAAGAGTAACCGGTCTATGTGGAAACCCTATAGACTTCAGTAATGACCCTGGACCCTCAGACACAAAGTAAGTCTGTTCTACTGTAACCTGACCTGAAGAGGATTCAGTTCTTAGTACATCAACAAAGTTTAACTCTTGCTCCTTGCCATCATCAGCAAGAGTCAAGTCTCCTCTGATTTGGTGCAGGTTCCACTTGAAAGGGACTTGAGGCATCTACTGACTTTGAACAGGGTTCCACTCCAATGACACAGCTTTACTTTTCAGTCTTTGATTTCAGCAGTTTACTTAAATCAGAAGTCCATTTACTTGCTGAATGGGTAATTTAGTGCAGGGGAAAACCTTTGAAACAAGAAAGATGCATTTAGACAACTAGCAAGTTATTAAAATAAACAAAGCATGCAAACAATACACTGACGCTGCTGCCTTAATTGTGAATATTTTACAAATAAACTGGGCAGACTAATTACAGAAATATTCATTTTAAACATCAATTCTCTAACCCGAGCTCTTTTAAAATCTCCGCAGATTTAATTAACTGGATTTTATTAGAAAGGTTTTTAATAAATCAAATGAAATTCTTTATTACAAGTAAGATTGTATTTATTTATTTATTGTTCTTCTTAAATTGAATGTATTTAACCTCCTAAAATCATATTTATCCTTTTAACACCTATCAGAGTAGGCTAATTGCAGGATGTTAAAATAAATAGGTCCTTCTTTTATCTATCCTTTTCACAATAACTAACAGAGAGTCTAATGCTGCGTTCACAATGCGATGTTTGGGGGCGGCGCGATTACATGTAAAGTCAATGCAGAGACGCGGACAGACGCAAATTCACTCCGACGGCGAGCATGAAGCGGTGGACGTGGTGCGAATCACGCGATTGAATAGGGGCCGCGTCAAACGCGAGAGTTCAATTTTTTCAACTTGAGCGTCAAATTCACGTGACGCGTTCTCACAAAAGCCAATCAGCGTTGGGATTCCCTCTGACGTCCCACTGTTGATCAGTTGTATCAACTGGAACCTCTCTCATACAATAATACAATGCAAATGGTGTGTGTGTGTGTGTGTGTGTGTGTGTGGTGTGGTGTGTGTGTGTGTGTCTCCAGTGTTACTGGTTTGTCTCTCAGACTGGAGAAGATGAGTGATTTAAAAGATGAGGAAGAGGACAAATCTTCAGTCTCCAGCTGTCTGTCTCTGAAGAGTGACTGGTCTATGGATCATCCTCCAACCTTCAGTAATGACCCTGGACCCTCAGACACAAAGTAAGAGTCTGTTTCTACTGTAACCTGACCTGAAGAGGATTCTCTTTTTATGTCATCTGATAATCTAAACTGTCTAATGAAACCCAGTAGAGTACCTTAACAAAGTTGGACTCTTGCTCCTTGTCATCATCAGCAATAGTGTAGCGGCCAAAATCATATAGAAATAAAACAGATAATGAACTTAAAATAATGCAGCCGCTGAGGCACTAGTTAGCAGATCTTACGCAGGGCAATGATCCAGGTCCAGACAAGATTCTCCGTTGTGCATTTATTATGATCCAATATCATTGACAATGAACAGGTTTCCTATGGTTGGTTCCTTTAAGCCTTTCCTATGGCTCTACTTTCTTGTGGTTGGAAAACCCTGGTAAAAAAACGTTTGCCTGCTGGTGCTCTGGCTCCCACCTCCACCTGTCTCCAATATATACAATTCCACCAGGTGCTCTAATCACAGTGCCCAAACCTGCCTTCAAAATAAGAGCATAGAAACAACTTTAACTTACGACACTAACTAAGAATACATTTACAATAAACACTATAAACAGCAAGAAAATAAATGTTAAACTATTAAATAATATGAAGAGACATATAGCTCCAACAAATAGTAAATGATCTACCAGTGAAATCATCCTCACACTCTATATGTTGGACTTTGTGTTAAATTAAGCAAATCAAATACAAATATGTAAAACGTTTCACACTCAAATGAATTGTCAACAACAGAAACCCACAATCAAGACTCAAAAACTCTAAAGATCTTTAATCAGGTGAACAGTCATCAAAATCTGCTCTTTAAATAAACTAATGATGTTTAAAACATGTGTTGTTTCCACAGACAGAGAGCAGAGTCTCCAGTCCCCCAGCTGTCTGTCTCTGAAGAGTGACCGGTCTATGGGTCACCTCCAAACTTCAGGAATGAACCCTGGACCCTCAGACACAAAGTAAGTCTGTTTCTACTGTAACCTGACCTGAAGAGGATTCTGTTCTTAGTACATCAACAAAGTTTAACTCTTGCTCCTTGCCATCATCAGCAAGAGTCAAGTCTCCTCTGATTTGGTGCAGGTTCCACTTGAAAGGGACTTGAGGCATCTACTGACTTTGAACAGGGTTCCACTCCAATGACACAGCTTTACTTTTCAGTCTTTGATTTCAGCAGTTTACTTAAATCAGAAGTCCATTTACTTGCTGAATGGGTCATTTAGTGCAGGGGGAAAACCTTTGAAACAAGAAAGATGCATTTAGACAACTAGCAAGTTATTAAAATAAACAAAGCATGCAAACAATACACTGACGCTGCTGCCTTAATTTTGAATATTTTACAAATAAACTGGGCAGACTAATTACAGAAATATTCATTTTAAACATCAATTCTCTAACCCGAGCTCTTTTAAAATCTCCGCAGATTTAATTAACTGGATTTTATCAGAAAGGTTTTTAATAAATCAAATGAATTCTTTATTACAAGTAAGATTGTATTTATTTATTTATTGTTCTTCTTAAATTGAATGTATTTAACCTCCTAAAATCATATATATCCTTTTAACACCTATCAGAGTAGGCTAATTGCAGGATGTTAAAATAAATAGGTCCTTCTTTTATCTATCCTTTTCATTTCATTTCATTTCAAACCTTTATTTATTCAGATTGGTCCCATTGAGATCATATGTCTCTTTTTCAAGGGAGACCTGCAGCATATAGGTTCCACATGAAACATACAAACAATAAAGGACATGATACATTATATTTACAGGATACATAGTTATAGACATTTACAAGTGCCCATTGTATCGGCAAGCATTTCATTTAGCCTAGCTTTAAAAACATGCAGAGGAATGAGATTGCTCAGTTTCAATTCTTGCTGAAGATTGTTCCAAGCAAGTGGAGCTGCGCACATAAAAGCTGTCTTACCTGAGACAGTCCTTGCTCTCGGCACATCTAACAAGACCACATCATGTGACCTCAGACAATAGCTGCTTGCAACTCTCTGTGTTATCAGCGAGCAGATATAATACGGGAGTTTACCCAACAAAGCTTTATAGATAAACGTGTACCAGTGACTGAGCCTCCGTACAGAGAGTGATGGTAAACCTGCCTTGGTATACAGTGTACAGTGATGCGTAAGCGCTTTACAATTTGTGACAAATCTCAGAGCACTGTGATACGCAGCATCCAATTTGCTCAGGTAATTGGCCGGTGCATTCATATACAACAAATCCCCATAGTCCAGCACAGGTCAAAGGTCACAGAGCCTTTTCCTGGCCTCAAGCGAGAAACAGGACTTGTTTCCTGTAGAAGAAACCTAGCCTAACCTTCAGCTTTTTGAAGCAGGTTATTGACATGAAGTTTCAAAAGAGACAATCATCAAGCCAGATACCCAGGTATTTGCAACAGGCAACAACTTCAAGGTTTGTTCCTTGCGTAGTTACAATATCTAAAACAGGCTCTGGTGTCTTTTTTGCTTTTGAAAAGAGCATTTCCTTGATTTGATCCACATTTAAAAGAAGCTTTAAACAATAACTAACAGAGAGTCTAATGCTGCGTTCACAATGCGATGTTTGGGGGCGGCGCGATTACATGTAAAGTCAATGCAGAGACGCGGACAGACGCGTTCTCACAAAAGCCAATCAGCGTTGGGATTCCCTCTGACGTCCCACTGTTGATCAGTTGTATCAACTGGAACCTCTCTCATACAATAATACAATGCAAATGGTGTGTGTGTGTGTGTGTGTGTGTGTGTGTGTGTGTGTGTGTGTGTGTGTGTGGTGTGTGTGTGTGTGTGTGTGTGTGTGTGTGGTGTGTGTGTGTGTGTGTGTGTGTGTGTGTGTGTGTGTGGTGTGTGTGTGTGTGTGTGTGTGTGTGTGTGTGTGTGTGTGTGTGTGTGTGGTGTGTGTGTGTGTGTGTGGTGTGATGGATCGTTGGAGCTATGTGCAACTCAAGGCATATGCTCGAACGGGAGCTGCCTGGACGCTGCAATCATGTTGCGCGCACTATCCGTGCTGAGTGTGCTGACTTTTCGTACAATGTCCCAATGTCTGCTCGGCGCAGTTGTGGCGAAATGTCGCTCCTCTGTTTTCATTTAAAAAGCTCCTTATATCCGTTAGCGCAGCTAGCTAGCACCAGATGCTAACAACAACAATGCAAGTAAGGTCTCTCTCTCGCTCGCTCGGGCCACACATACACACACCCTCCCGGTCCTCCCGATGGCCAGTCGGTGCCTGCCGGTGAGCGTGGAAGTGTGGTCTGCCACAAGCGGGCGGCAGGAGCGGGGCTGTCAGCATCAGCTTGTAGATGGTATTTTAAACTCGATGCGCTCTGAAACTACGGGGAAGGCCGAGGAAAAAAAAATACACATGCGTTAATCGCGTTAAAATAATTAGTGGCGTTAATTTTTTTTTGTGTTAACGTGCTATTAGCGCATTAACTTGACAGCCCTAATATATATAGATATATATAGTTTAAAAATTATAAAAGTTAAATATAAAAATTATACCTTGGGGTGGGGGAAGTCCCGCCCACCCCAACGCAGCACACCCTCCCGGCCATCAGAGTCAAACCCGCAGTTCGGAGGAACCGACCGCCAGAGCACCGGCAGTAGGCCGGGCCGGCGCGGAGGCCCTCCAACAGTGGGTCGCGTTTGCCATTCGATCAGTGAGAGGAGAGGAGAAAAATGCAACAAAAATTGTCAAAAATCCGTTAATATATCATGAGTAGGCGGGGGGCTGGACACAGGCCGTGAGGGGACACCCGAGACCGGGCAATGTCCCCGGTAGAAACCGGGTGAAATAGCCAAAATAAATAAATAATAAAACTGGGGAAAATAGGGGGGAAAGTGAAAACAAGTGTCCGAAAATAGGCACTCGTGAGGCGGGCAGAGTCCCCTGTCAACTCCCGTTACATTCCTCCATGGTGTCATTTGAGCGAATAACTTTTACGAGAACCAGGCTGGGGGGGTCAAAAGGGCTTGACCAAGGCCGACCCAAAGTGCACGGTGGGCGGACTCATCACCTCCGTGATGAGTCTCCATTGTGATTTGAAAAATTCCATCAAACGATTCCTTCGGTGGGCGGGAAAAAAAAACGTGTTCGTCAGAATCGTCACTTCCTGTACTGACAGTGGAGGTGTCCTGAGAGTGGAGGTCTGCACCGGAACTGTCCTGAGAGTGGAGGTCTGCAGGCAGGCTCCCATCACTTGTGCTACTCTGGGGGATGTCATGAGTCCAGACAGGATGCTCTTTGGTTTCATGATAATGTGAATTGTAAGCTATCTACCTGACCACAAAGGTATATTGCATAGACCTTTTTTTAAATATCAAACTAGAATGTTCCCCTTGTTGTACCTTTGTGGGATAATCAGCTCCCCTAAAGTGCTATAAAGGATGTGTTCCTCTCCACAGAGGGAAGAGGAAGAGTGGTGTTCCTGTGGAGGAGCAGCTGTCCAGCTGTGCTCTGTGTCAGGACGTCCTGAAGGATCCAGTCTCTACCAGCTGTGGACACTGGTTCTGCAGACAGTGCATCACCTCATACTGGGAGCAGAGACCTCCATCAGGAGACCCCTCCTGTCCCCAGTGTGGAGAAAGATCCAGAACCAGAGCTGGCCTGCAGACAGCCAGTCAGAGCAGCTCTGTGCGAGGTAAGAGGCCGAACTCATGCAGCGTCTTATTCCTCTTCCTGGTTCCTTTGGTCTTGATGAGGTATTCTGTTGTAGAGCATAGACATTAAGCTGTTTGCAAAACATTTCAACTCAGTCTATTTTTATTAGTTTTATTGTTAGATTCTCAAAAGCATTTCCTGATTCTCTCCTGTTCCCTTCTCTTCCAGCAGAACGTGGTCTGCAGGAGGTTCTAGATGAACATAGGCTCAGTCTGAGGAGGAGATGTGAACGTGTGACTGAAGGAACTGATCAAAGTGAAACCCTCCTCAACAGCATCTTCACTGAGCTCTACATCACACGAGGCCAGAGTGAAGAGGTGAATACCCAGCATGAGGTGAGGCAGCTGGAGACAGCTTCCAAGAAGGAGCCCCTCCATGACACTCCAATCAAGTGCCAGGACATCTTTAAAGCCTCACCGGACCAGCAGACTCCCATCAGAGCGGTCATGACCAACGGAGTCGCTGGAGTTGGAAAAAGCTTCTCGGTGCAGAAGTTCACTCTGGACTGGGCCGAGGGTTTGGGAAACCAAGATGTCCGTCTGGTGATCCCGCTCTCCTTCAGGGAGCTGAACCTGATCAAAGGTGAGCAGTACAGTCTTCTCAGGCTGCTCCATGTTTTCCATCCAACCTTACAGAAGGTCACAGCAGAGCAGCTGGCTGTCTGCAAAGTGCTGCTCATCTTTGACGGCCTGGATGAAAGCAGACTTTCTCTGGACTTCAGAAACAATGAGGTTGTGTCTGAGGTCTCTCGGCCGTCCTCAGTCAACGTGCTGCTGACAAACCTCATCAAGGGGAAGCTGCTTCCCTCAGCTCTCGTCTGGATAACTTCCAGACCTGCAGCGGCCAATCAGATCCCTCCTGAGTGTGTGGACAGGGTGACAGAAGTACGAGGCTTCACTGACGCCCAGAAGGAGGAGTACTTCAGGAGGAGATTCAGAAAGAAGAAGAAGAAGGCCAGCAGAATCATCTCTCACATCAAGAGCTCCAGGAGCCTCCACATCATGTGCATGATCCCAGTCTTCTGCTGGATCACTGCTGCAGTTCTGGACCACATGCTGACTACAGACCAGAGAGGAGAGCTGCCCCAGACCCTCACTGACATGTACTCACACTTCCTGCTGGTCCAGACCAAGAGGAAGAAGCAGAAGTATGAAGCGGGACATGAGACGAGTCCACAGCAGCTGACGGAGGCTGACAGGGAGCTTCTTCTGAAGCTGGGGAGGCTGGCGTTTGAACATCTGGAGAAAGGAGACATCATGTTCTACCAAGAAGACCTGCAGCGCTGTGGCCTTGGTGTCACCGAGGCCTTGGTGCACTCAGGAGTTTGTACAGAGATCTTCAAAAGAGAGAGTGTGATCTTCCAGAAAACAGTCTACTGCTTTGTTCACCTGAGCGTTCAGGAGTTTCTGGCTGCAGTCTACGTGTTGCACTGTTACACCAACAGAGACACAGCGGTACTGCAGGACTTCCTGCAGGGAGACTGGCCCTATGAGAACAGTGAAAACAGAGATCAGGATTACCCATCCCCGGATGTCTTCCTGAAGGGAGCCATGCAGAAATCCCTCAGTAGTGAAAATGGCCACCTGGACCTGTTTGTCCGCTTTCTCCACGGCCTCTCTCTGGAGTCCAACCAGAGACTGTTAGGAGGCCTGCTGGGTCGCACAGGCAAGCGTCCAACAATCATCCAGAGACTCTTCAAAGGCCAGCTGGGTCGCAAAGACATCAGACCAGAAACCATCCAGAGAGCCATCACAAACCTGAAGGAGATGAACAGTGATGAAATCTCTCCTGACAGGAGCATCAACATCTTCCACTGCCTGACAGAGATGAAGGACCACTCAGTACATCAGGAGATCACAGAGTTCCTGAAGTCAGAGAACAGATCAGAGAAGGAGCTCTCTGTGATCCACTGCTCTGCTCTGGCCTACATGCTGCAGATGTCAGAGGAGGTTCTGGATGAGTTGGACCTGAGTCAGTACAAAACATCAGAGGAGGGACGACAGAGACTGATTCCAGTTGTGAGGAACTGCAGGAAGGCCAAGTAAGTCCAGATGTGATTCACTTTATAAACTAATGTGGATCAGGAGTTTCATTATTCAGATAAACACTATAACATTTCTGCTGTTTAAATACTGAGAGCAAAATAAAACCAGCACTGTTCTTCAATTTATTTATAATAAAAGTTAAACTGAAGCGTTCCTCTCTTCATATTGAGTGAAGGAGGCGACATGTCAAACACATGAAGGACTCCAGAGGTTTCTCAGCATGTGATCACTCCACACAGCAGGACTTACAGTTATCACAGAAAGACGTGATCATTACTTTCTAGTAGTTTCTTTATCATTAAACAGACACACGTTTTCATCACAATGTGTTGGAGTTCAAAATAAGATCTATATCATTTCCCTCCAATAACAGAGTCATGTCTTCATGCTGATATACTGAGAACATCTGATGGGATTCAGTTTGAAATATTGAAACTTTATTGGTTTGTTAATTGTGTTTGTGTTCGCAACACAAGTTCAGATGCTCAGAGACAGTAATGACTGTTACATGTCTGCGTATAGCGCTTTGAGCTCCTGGAAAAGCGCTATAATAAAAATGTAATTATTATTATTAAACATTCATTATTCACATCCAAATATTATTTAACATTTAAATATGTACATCTCTAATATTGTCAAGTGATGTATTTAAACGTCACCTATTGTGCAAAATTAAATTGCAAAACCCACTTCTTCATGTCTCTTCTACATCAACATGTGTCCCCTCTTCTTCATGTCTCTTCCACATCAACATGTGTCCCCTCTTCTTCATGTCTCTTCTACATCAACGTGTGTCCCCTCTTCTTCATGTCTCTTCTACATCAACATGTGTCCCCTCTTCTTCATGTCTCTTCCACATCAACATGTGTCCCCTCTTCTTCATGTCTCTTCTACATCAACATGTGTCCCCTCTTCTTCATGTCTCTTCTACATCAACATGTGTCCCCTCTTCTTCATGTCTCTTCTACATCAACATGTGTCCCCTCTTCTTCATGTCTCTTCTACATCAACATGTGTCCCCTCTTCTTCATGTCTCTTCTACATCAACATGTGTCCCCTCTTCTTCATGTCTCTTCTACATCAACATGTGTCCCCTCTTCTCCATGTCTCTTCTACATCAACATGTGTCCCCTCTTCTTCATGTCTCTTCTACATCAACATGTGTCCCCTCTTCTTCATGTCTCTTCCACATCAACATGTGTCCCCTCTTCTTCATGTCTCTTCCACATCAACATGTGTCCCCTCTTCTTCATGTCTCTTCTACATCAACATGTGTCCCCTCTTCTTCATGTCTCTTCTACATCAACATGTGTCCCCTCTTCTTCATGTCTCTTCCACATCAACATGTGTCCCCTCTTCTTCATGTCTCTTCTACATCAACATGTGTCCCCTCTTCTCCATGTCTCTTCTACATCAGCATGTGTCCCCTCTTCTTCATGTCTCTTCTACATCAACATGTGTCCCCTCTTCTTCATGTCTCTTCTATATCAGCATGTGTCCCCTCTTCTTCATGTCTCTTCTACATCAACATGTGTCCCCTCTTCTTCATGTCTCTTCCACATCAACATGTGTCCCCTCTTCTTCATGTCTCTTCTACATCAACATGTGTCCCCTCTTCTTCATGTCTCTTCCACATCAACACGTGTCCCCTCTTCTTCATGTCTCTTCTACATCAACACGTGTCCCCTCTTCTTCATGTCTCTTCTACATCAACACGTGTCCCCTCTTCTTCATGTCTCTTCTACATCAACACGTGTCCCCTCTTCTTCATGTCTCTTCTACATCAACATGTGTCCCCTCTTCTTCATGTCTCTTCTACATCAACATGTGTCCCCTCTTCTTCATGTCTCTTCTACATCAACATGTGTCCCCTCTTCTCCATGTCTCTTCTACATCAGCACATGTCCCCTCTTCTTCATGTCTCTTCTACATCACACATGTGTCCCCTCTTCTTCATGTCTCTTCTATATCAGCATGTGTCCCCTCTTCTTCATGTCTCTTCTACATCACCATGTGTCCCCTCTTCTTCATGTCTCTTCTACATCAACATGTGTCCCCTCTTCTTCATGTCTCTTCTACATCAACATGTGTCCCCTCTTCTCCATGTCTCTTCTACATCAACATGTGTCCCCTCTTCTCATGTCTCTTCTCCATCACCATGTGTCCCCTCTTCTTCTTCTCCGTACTTTCATCTAAAGTAACAGTTGTGATACATTGATGAAAAACAGTATAATAGGGGACCTTATTTAATGTCTGTTTCTTTTGGTAACAGTCAGTGACAGCAGGAGACATGTGATCAGATCACACTGACAACTCATTAAGCTGTACTATAGTATATTATGATATATAATATACAATGGACTAACAGCAAATCTCAATCAGAACATATGTCAAATATTTATTCATCAAATGCTTCAAGTTAATATAATGTTTCCTCTTGTTTTAACACATGTTGTAATATGTGTGTTATTATAGACTTGCTGGCTGTGGACTCTCAGAGACTCTCTGTGAAGTCGTGGCCTCAGCTCTGAAGTCGGACCCCTCCCATCTGAGAGATCTGGACCTGAGTCACAACCCTCTGCAGGATTCAGGAGTGGAGCTGCTGAGTTCTGGACTAAAGAGTCCAAACTGCAGACTGGAGGCTCTCAGGTCAGTTCACTGACTGCAGTTCATACAGATCTGTTTGTGTTGATGATTTTCTGAATTTGAACAAATACATTTTAATTGTTATTTCTTCCATGTTTGCTAATGACTGCATATTGATCGGATTATGAAAGAGAAGGTGAATGTGTGAGGGAGAGAGTTTGAGCTTCCACAGACTCACTCTGTGCTCCAGGAGTCAGTGGAGATGCTGTCAGTACTGATGAGCTGTGAGGGAGATGAAGGAGTTGATAAACATCTGATCAAAGTGAAGTTCCAGATGATCAGTGGATTGTTTCTGCATCATCTCTGACATTAAAACCCTGTTTGACTCTGAACAGATGATTAAACCTGGAGTTATTTCAAACGGGAACTTTGTTTTCTAAAGTGACATCATGTTTTCTTTATTCAGGCTGGAGTGCTGCAGTTTGTCAGAGCAGTACAGACGTTAACGGAGATATCTACATTTAAATACGGCGATATCAAAAGAAAAAGTTGACATTAAAGTATTAGCAAGAGGCACAAGGTTAGTGTTAACTGATATAAACATGTGTCCTGATTCGTTCATCCTGTTTGATAACTTCACGGTTCACTTGTGTCATGGTTTGCTAAAGGGATGCTAATATGGATGAAGCTGAACTCTATTTGTTGTGTTTGTGTCTTTGTGTAGCTCTTACGTTGATTGTTGGAGTTTTCAATAAATGAGAAGTCATCAGTCAAGTGTACGACCATCTTTCGGAGGGATGTGCTTCACTTGGTGTTCCGGTTTCCTGTTGTTAGCATTCCAGCTTCACAGTAGCATGCAGCTAGTGCGTTCTTGTGTTTGTAGTTCAATGGAAAATAAAGTGAGGAGTTCCATATTAAACACACCGCCTCCGACTCCCATTCATCGGCTCTACACCACCACATTTTATTATTTAATTAAATCGCAGCCTGTTATGTAATCGCACAAGCTGATATCGCGATTGCGATTCCATTAATCGTGCAGCCCTAGCTCCCAATCCTTTAGACGTGTTTTCACAGATAATAGACAGAAGGCTGATATAATGATGATCCTCAGTAACAGAATGACGCTCACTGTTATTCAGGGACAGATCATTGATTAGGACGCAGTGATGATGAGCTGCACATTTCAGACCTGAACATCTGACTGGATTATAAACTGATGTGTATCCTCATCATGTTTTCTTTATTCAGTCTGAGGGGCTGCTGGTTGTCAGAGATCAGCTGTTCTGCTCTGGCCTCAGCTCTGAAGTCCAACATCCATCTGAGAGATCTGGACCTGAGTGAGAACGACTCTGCAGGATTCAGAGAGGAGCTGCTGAGAGATCTTCTGGAGAGTCCAGCCTGCAGACTGGAGGCCCTCAGGTCAGTTCACTGACTCTGTTACTGCTGGAGGTCTCACATGTTTCATTAGTTATTCAACTTGTTCTTCTACATATATATAACATCCATGCGTTTGTAAATGTTGTTTTGTTCACATTTGTATTTCTCTAAATGTAGTCTGCAGTCATAACAGTTGATTGTTTCCTAAAGAAACTATTCTTCTTCCACTGCTAGTTGTTAAAGTAAAGTGGATGTTTTCTTTAGTAAATGGTCTGAATAAAGAAGGTCCTCTGAACTAATATTAGTTTCACATAAAGTTTACTTTGTGACATAGAAATGTTTATGTTTCCAATAGGGCTTCACGATTTGGTGAAAAAGTCATATTGCGATCATTGTGGACAATATTGCGATTTGTGATTGAATGAACAAAGTGTAATATGTACTTGGTCAGGGAAAGGAAAGAGCACAGACAAAAGATCATTTTGAAATCTGTATTTCTCAAAGAATCATAAACAAATACAACAACAACAACAACAACAACAACAACAACAACAACAATATCTGAGTAGTAGGCTACTGTTTGAAAATAACTTAGAATTTGACAAAATAAAATAAATACCTAAATATATCTTCTTTGAAAGTAAAGGTTTTCTCTGGATACTTTCTGCACTACTATCCAGTAAATATAAGAACACATGCACATGTTCATTAAAGAAGACATCTGGATGCCCAAACAAATGAGGATGTAACAGAGAAAAGAGCAAGTAACAACATGGGGCATATTTAGTGTAACCTCTACAACTGGAACAACATGTTAAATAAAAGTGATACCCAAAGTATCGCCATATTACAGATGGAGCATTATTTTTGACCACCAATGAACCTGAAAAGGATATTGCATTGTTTGTTTTACTTTCATTGCTATTGTATACATTTCTTAAGTGTAATTTAACTCAACTTCCTGTTTCATTTAGACACGCTTTTATTTTGAAGGCGACTTTGCGCTATTAACAGGAAGCTACTGTTCCCAAAGAAAAAAGCTTGATGGAGATGAACGGAGATAAAGTACAGACGTTAACGGAGATATCTACATTTAAATACGGCGATATCAAAAGAAAAAGTTGACATTAAAGTATTAGCAAGAGGCACAAGGTTAGTGTTAACTGATATAAACATGTGTCCTGATTCGTTCATCCTGTTTGATAACTTCACGGTTCACTTGTGTCATGGTTTGCTAAAGGGATGCTAATATGGATGAAGCTTAACTCTATTTGTTGTGTTGTGTCTTTGTGTAGCTCTTACGTTGATTGTTGGAGTTTTCAATAAATGAGAAGTCATCAGTCAAGTGTACGACCATCTTTCGGAGGGATGTGCTTCACTTGGTGTTCCGGTTTCCTGTTGTTAGCATTCCAGCTTCACAGTAGCATGCAGCTAGTGCGTTCTTGTGTTTGTAGTTCAATGGAAAATAAAGTGAGGAGTTCCATATTAAACACACCGCCTCCGACTCCCATTCATCGGCTCTACACCACCACATTTTATTATTTAATTAAATCGCAGCCTGTTATGTAATCGCACAAGCTGATATCGCGATTGCGATTCCATTAATCGTGCAGCCCTAGCTCCCGATCCTTTAGACGTGTTTTCACAGATAATAGACAGAAGGCTGATATAATGATGATCCTCAGTAACAGAATGACGCTCACTGTTATTCAGGGACAGATCATTGATTAGGACGCAGTGATGATGAGCTGCACATTTCAGACCTGAACATCTGACTGGATTATAAACTGATGTGTATCCTCATCATGTTTTCTTTATTCAGTCTGAGGGGACTGCAGGTTGTCAGAGATCAGCTGTTCTGCTCTGGCCTCAGCTCTGAAGTCCAACATCCATCTGAGAGATCTGGACCTGAGTGAGAACGCTCTGCAGGATTCAGGAGTGGAGCGTCTGAGAGATCTTCTGGAGAGTCCAGCCTGCAGACTGGAGACCCTCAGGTCAGTTCACTGACTCTCTGTTACTGCTGGAGGTCTCACATGTTTCATTAGTTATTCAACTTGTTCTTCTACATATATATAACATCCATGCGTTTGTAAATGTTGTTTTGTTCACATTTGTATTTCTCTAAATGTAGTCTGCAGTCATAACAGTTGATTGTTTCCTAAAGAAACTATTCTTCTTCCACTGCTAGTTGTTAAAGTAAGTGGATGTTTTCTTTAGTAAATGGTCTGAATAAAGAAGGTCCTCTGAACTAATATTAGTTTCACATAAAGTTTACTTTGTGACATAGAAATGTTTATGTTTCCAATAGGGCTTCACGATTTGGTGAAAAAGTCATATTGCGATCATTGTGGACAATATTGCGATTTGTGATTGAATGAACAAAGTGTAATATGTACTTGGTCAGGGAAAGGAAAGAGCACAGACAAAAGATCATTTTGAAATCTGTATTTCTCAAAGAATCATAAACAAATACAACAACAACAACAACAACAACAACAACAACAACAACAACAACAATATCTGAGTAGTAGGCTACTGTTTGAAAATAACTTAGAATTTGACAAAATAAAATAAATACCTAAATATATCTTCTTTGAAAGTAAAGGTTTTCTCTGGATACTTTCTGCACTACTATCCAGTAAATATAAGAACACATGCACATGTTCATTAAATAAGACATCTGGATGCCCAAACAAATGAGGATGTAACAGAGAAAAGAGCAAGTAACAACATGGGGCATATTTAGTGTAACCTCTACAACTGGAACAACATGTTAAATAAAAGTGATACCCAAAGTATCGCCATATTACAGATGGAGCATTATTTTTGACCACCAATGAACCTGAAAAGGATATTGCATTGTTTGTATTACTTTCATTGCTATTGTATACATTTCTTAAGTGTAATTTAACTCAACTTCCTGTTTCATTTAGACACGCTTTTATTTTGAAGGCGACTTTGCGCTATTAACAGGAAGCTACTGTTCCCAAAGGAAAAAGCTTGATGGAGATGAACGGAGATAAAGTACAGACGTTAACGGAGATATCTACATTTAAATACGGCGATATCAAAAGAAAAAGTTGACATTAAAGTATTAGCAAGAGGCACAAGGTTAGTGTTAACTGATATAAACATGTGTCCTGATTCGTTCATCCTGTTTGATAACTTCACGGTTCACTTGTGTCATGGTTTGCTAAAGTGATGCTAATATGGATGAAGCTTAACTCTATTTGTTGTTTTGTGTCTTTGTGTAGCTCTTACGTTGATTGTTGGAGTTTTCAATAAATGAGAAGTCATCAGTCAAGTGTACGACCATCTTTCGGAGGGATGTGCTTCACTTGGTGTTCCGGTTTCCTGTTGTTAGCATTCCAGCTTCACAGTAGCATGCAGCTAGTGCGTTCTTGTGTTTGTAGTTCAATGGAAAATAAAGTGAGGAGTTCCATATTAAACACACCGCCTCCGACTCCCATTCATCGGCTCTACACCACCACATTTTATTATTTAATTAAATCGCAGCCTGTTATGTAATCGCACAAGCTGATATCGCGATTGCGATTCCATTAATCGTGCAGCCCTAGCTCCCAATCCTTTAGACGTGTTTTCACAGATAATAGACAGAAGGCTGATATAATGATGATCCTCAGTAACAGAATGACGCTCACTGTTATTCAGGGACAGATCATTGATTAGGACGCAGTGATGATGAGCTGCACATTTCAGACCTGAACATCTGACTGGATTATAAACTGATGTGTATCCTCATCATGTTTTCTTTATTCAGACTGAGGGGCTGCTGGTTGTCAGAGATCAGCTGTTCTGCTCTGGCCTCAGCTCTGAAGTCCAACATCCATCTGAGAGATCTGGACCTGAGTTACAACGGTCTGCAGGATTCAGAGAAGCTGCTGAGAGATCTTCTGGAGAGTCCAGCCTGCAGACTGGAGACCCTCAGGTCAGTACGGGGTCTCTGCTGGTTCAGCAGTATTGTATTGAACACAGGGAGGTATGTGTTACCCACTGACTGCAGGCTCTTTCATTCTTCCATCAACTATAGAAAGCCAGCAGAAAATGCACACATTTATATATATTATTATTTATTTATAGCCACTGTCATTTCATTTTGTATATATTGATTGTTGTATTGTTTTATTTAGGTCTTAATGTAAACATGTGTCTTTGATTCTGTGTGTATAAATATTTGCACACATATTTTTATATGCATTTGTTTTTATATTCCGGATTGTGGGAAACGGTGTTTCGATCTCTCTGTCTGTGCACACAAACTGGAAGATTGACACTAAAGCTGACTTTGACTTGACATTTAGTGATCAACTCTCTCTCAGACAAATGGGATTTGACAGAAGAGTGGAAAAGGTAGTCTGTTTTTAGTTTCTAGACTAATGACTGGTTGCTTCCTGTAATGCAGCTGAGAGCAGTCCGTCGTAGTGTTTGCAGAGAAGGTATGATGGGATGTAAAGCATGAGGTCAGTCAGGACTCTGAAGCTGACTCAAAGAGCAAACACTTATTTTAAACTGGATCTAAAACTGTTGGGTTGTGTTCATCCCTACAGGATCAGACATGATGAGCCGATCAGAGCCACGATCCAGAAGACCTGTGAGTACTGAGTATCCTCCATTCATCCAGATATTCAACTCTTTCATGGAGCATGACCTCAGAGGAAAACATCACTCTTGTTTCTCTCTCTTCATCATTCTGGCTGTTTCTCCTCATGTTTTGTTCTCATCATTATTCTCTCTCTCTCTCCTTCTCCTCTCAGGTGACAGGAAGTGAAGACACACAGAAAGGTGAGAGGTGAACTTTGGTTATTGACGTTTCACCGCGGAATAAATGTAGTTATTGGTTATGGATTTTCTGGAGAAAGAAAGTCCTTAATTCAAAATGTTCCTCAAGTGAAAGTAGAAAAGTATTCTCATCAGAATATAGTGAAAGACAGTAAAATAATAATATATATGATATGTTTTATAATGATTGATCATGAACGTGTTCTCAAAGCTGGTGGAGGTGCAGCTAGTCTGAAGTACTTTGTAGACTGCAGGGTAGCTGGTGGAGGTGCAGCTAGTCTGAAGTACTTTGTAGACTGCAGGGTAGCTGGTGGAGGTGCAGCTAGTCTGAAGTACTTTGTAGACTGCAGGGTAGCTGGTGGAGGTGCAGCTAGTCTGAAGTACTTTGTAGACTGCAGGGTAGCTGGTGAAGGTGCAGCTGGTCTGAAGTACTTTGTAGACTGCAGGGTAGCTGGTGAAGGTGCAGCTAGTCTGAAGTACTTTGTAGACTGCAGGGTAGCTGGTGAAGGTGCAGCTAGTCTGAAGTACTTTGTAGACTGCAGGGTAGCTGGTGGAGGTGCAGCTAGTCTGAAGTACTTTGTAGACTGCAGGGTAGCTGGTGGAGGAGCAGCTAGTCTGAAGTACTTTGTAGACTGCAGGGTAGCTGGTGGAGGTGCAGCTAGTCTGAAGTACTTTGTAGACTGCAGGGTAGCTGGTGAAGGAGCAGCTAGTCTGAAGTACTTTGTAGACTGCAGGGTAGCTGGTGAAGGTGCAGCTAGTCTGAAGTACTTTGTAGACTGCAGGGTAGCTGATGAAGGTGCAGCTAGTCTGAAGTACTTTGTAGACTGCAGGGTAGCTGGTGGAGGAGCAGCTAGTCTGAAGTACTTTGTAGACTGCAGGGTAGCTGGTGAAGGTGCAGCTAGTCTGAAGTACTTTGTAGGCTGCAGGGTAGCTGGTGGATTTACTCCAGGTGGAACTAAAGTCTGATTCAACACTTGATTAGATTTCACATCATTCATCCAGATCTGTGAAGGAACTAAAGGGATTAAATACATGTAGTGAGAAGTACACCATGTACCTCTGAACTGGAGTGGAGTAGAAGTACACAGTAGCATAACATGGCAATACTCAAGTAAAGTACAAGTACATCAACATGGTACTTAAGTACAGTGCTTGAGTAAACGTACTTAGTGTTAGAGAATAATTCTGTCTTACTCCTAAGATATTTAACCTTTTTTGCCTGTTGACCTTTATGACCAACCCTGACTCTGTTATCTCCTAAGGAATGTGCTGCTGCACTTATATGTGCATATTCTCAGTTTATGACCGGTCAACTCTTGGTCACAGAACCTAAGAGTCAGATAAGTGATTCAGTTTCTCCAGATGTTGGGGCTATCTCCAGTGTTCCCAGGTGTTTACGTTATCTCCCCCAATATGTGGATTAACTCTCTGTAAACTAGTTAAACAGGTCTATCGAGAGAGAGAGGCTGGTCAGAATTGATGTGGCAACCCACCCGTGCAGTCAGAACCTCTGGCTGCTGTGACTTGTGATGTGAAATTCTCCCGCCGATACTTGTAATAAACCACCAGTGTTTGACATCAAAGCTCCAACTCTCCTCGCGTCTCTCTGAGTCCTGACTCTCCATTGCTGTTGAAGTTTCCCTTACACTTAGTTACTCTCCTGATCTGTAAAGCTCTCCCAACATATGCAGGTTAGCATCCGGCAGCTTCTATGTGCTGGGGACCCGTACTCTACATTTCTATCATCAAACGTTGGGGTCCTCCACATCTCTGGGTTCCCAGCAGGACTCTCTGAGCTGCAGACACATTCTTTCTGTGACTTTGATCCAGATATTTGGAGCATAACAACTGAAGCTGTTTCTCCATGTTCAGGAACTCGAGTCCTGCGGCAGGAAGCGGTCCTTCTCTCCAAGAACTCCTGGACCCAGGCCTGCAAGCTGGTCCAGAACCAGAGTCCAACCGGTCGACCTCGTAAAGTTAAACTAAACTACACAATTATTAAAGATCATGTTTAAAGTTAAATAAGGATGCTTTCAGACTGCAGGGTTCCCACACATAGACTCTACTTGTATACAGGTATATTAACGGCCACCAAAGTATAATTCGTATATATATTTTTTGTATCCGTCCGCAAGCACGACGCCATCTGCGATCGATGATCTAGTGGACAATGATCCCTCGCTCTACGCCTCCTGTACCTGTTCGCTCTGTGTTGGGA
This sequence comes from Champsocephalus esox, assembly GCA_036324585.1. Classification (NCBI taxonomy): domain Eukaryota; kingdom Metazoa; phylum Chordata; class Actinopteri; order Perciformes; family Channichthyidae; genus Champsocephalus; species Champsocephalus esox. The sequence goes on along the minus strand of CM070498.1, from coordinate 5,575,446 downwards.
AAATACTGAATGTTCCTTCTGTATCAGAGTAGCTCATGATAACAGAGGCCCTACGTAGCTGTGTACGTAGCCGGATGTCTGACCACATGGATGACGCTCATGAGACACTGTGTTGAAGTTATGATAGCTATGTTCCTCAGAGTGGCATGATGACACAGAGAGATAGGCATATGACTGTCAGGTGTATTGCTTACGCAGGCCTTAGCTAATCTGAACTAATGTCAGAATACTGCTTTGAACCGTTATTCCTCCATCGTGTTGACTGTAACTCCCTCTCTTGTATATAAGCATATCAAGGACTCTACTCTGGGAGCTATGTGTCCCACGCAGCCCTGTGTGTGATGACTACTTCCATTCTTGCAAGGATAATAAATACACGGATCCTGATATTGAAGACCAAGACGGTGACGAGTGATATTTGTATAACACCTATTTTAGAATCGCGTGAAGGGTCAACTACAGTCAAAGCCGATACTTTGTGGAATATAAAAATGAAACTATAAGAATTACTCAGAATGTTCTTTTACAAATATTTCAAATGTTTCTATCCGAGTGCTTTCCTCATGAATTATCCATAAATATTGGTGTTTTTTCTGTGTATTTCATAATCTTAAAGGATATTTGATTTCATGATTTTGTATTTGTGATTGTGGGAAACGATCTCTCTGTCTGTACACACAAACTGAAAGATTGACAATAAAGTTGACTTTGATTTCATGTAACTTTCGGATCAAAAATGTTTTTATTGCGTTTCTAGAACGCATAACAAGGGTTTGTCCTTTTAGAAATGGAAAGCAAAATGTATGCAAATGACACAATTGTTTGTACTGGTTATATGTACAAAGAGAAAAATAAAATAAAACACAAACAATAACGACTAAAGTTATCCCCTACATTCCCTGCTAGTGAGCCTCATACACACAAATATTTAGTAGAAATATTGTTAAACTAATATATATGCATGTAATACATATGCATAAACATACATGCTACATGCACTGCATACATACACACATACATATGCTGCACATAAGCTATATCAATAACAGATCATTTTACAGAGTGTGGAATACATTAAAAAAGGTCCCCAGGCTTCCTGAAATGTCCTGTTTCAGTATAGAAATTAATATCTGATCTTTTCCAGTTTCATGCAGGACATTATATCCGTCAACCAGCTAGCAGGAGAGCAAAGGACAGAGATGGACGTTCTGCAGTTAAATGCATCTCCTTTCCTATGACCCCAAATAGAGCGGTGCAGTGATGACGTATTTTTGTAGGCCGACCCGGAAAGTAAGCTGCTGGTTCCCTCGACAAAAAGCAATGGGATTTCTCCATAGGATTTAGGAATATTGTAAAAAATAAGATCTGTGGAAAACAAACCTGTTTGATAAATGCACGTTTTGTTCAGTCGGATAATCTCCACATGTCTACCCTACTTTTAAAATGTTCGAATCATAAATCTAATGGCCAGAAGCAAAATGCTAACTTTATGCTGTAAAGGAACTACAGCCGAGTCCAGCAGCACGACTTCAAACGTCACGCCAACTTAAGATCCATATTCAAACACACAGATTCTAAATGGTACAAGTTGAAGCATTTGTTTGAACAGTTTGCAGGAGAAAGGTACTTGCTTTCAAGCAGAACAGGACAAACAAATTTAGAGGAGTGTTTACATGTTTGGCGTAATAATGTACAACGTCCTCCACAACTTCTGTTCAGTCAGGAGAGATGGTTTTGATGTAAGAATACATATTTATTGCAGAGATACACAAATGAATGGAATGATGATTTTGGCGATTAGGCCCTGTTGTGCAGGAAGTATCATTCGGGAGGGTAGAACTGATCCGATGAAACCCCCCGGGGGGTCTAGACACTGGTGGTGGTGAATGGATAGTTGGGCTGGTCTGAAGAGGAGGGGCTTAGCTCGACTCTGGATTCAGAGGGACAGGAGGTGAAAAGGGGGGGAGGAGGGTTGCGTAGAGTCACCTGAAATGACAGCTGTCAGAGGAGGGAGAGCAGACTTAAAAGGCTTATGTTACGTCCCCAGCTCGCTTAGGGTAAAAGGGAAGCAACACGAAACCAGGTGTTCTTGGTAAGAGGTTGATTTTAATAATAAATTCAAAATAAAGATGATATAACCAAAAATACAGGCTCTTAAAACCAGCTATCTGTTCACAATAACACTACACAAAACGAAGGCCACAGATTATCACAGTCATAGGGTCATATGGGCACTTAAGGCTAAAATAGTGAGGCGTCTCGCACAAGTTCGACGCCGTCACAAATCACAGAATATACACAAAACACACTTAAGCACACACCCTAACTAACCACTGTAGCAGAACTAGCGCATAGCTACACAGAACTGACACAGAACGTAAGGAGAGCACCGAGAGACTGACAGATTCAGACCTCCCCTGTCTAACTGAGATGCACACACTTGTAAGAGTCCCCGGAAGTTGTGGGCAGGGATTGGTGAGTCGGGCCGACCTGCTCCAATCCAGATCTTCGGTCACGCCTACCGGAGGAGGGACAGGAAACTGGCATCCAATGGCGTCCAGACAACGGCACAGCTCATATACATATAACATACACAGCTGAAAACAATCCCAGACAGGTTAACGAGCAGACAGCAGCAGCATCCGTGACACCCCCCCCCTTACATTACATTGCATTTAGCTGACGCTTTTATCCAAAGCGACTTACAATAAGTACATTCGACCAGGAAGACACAACCTTGAGGAAAACAGAATCATATAAGTACATCAGGTTTCATAGAGCCAATCAGTTCAAGTGCTACTAAACTGGCTTTAGATAAGCCAGTCCTTTATTAGTATATAAGTGCTCTGTTAGCAGTTCTTTGTAAGTCATTCTATCGCTCTAAGTGGAGTTGAAAGAGATGAGTTTTCAGTCTGCGCCGGAAGGTGTATAAGCTTTCTGCCATCCTGATGTCAATGGGGAGCTCATTCCACCATCTTGGAGCCAGGATAGCAAACCCACGTGTTTTTGCTGATGGGAACTTGGGTCCCCCTCGCAGTGAGGGTGCAGCGAGTCGTTTGGCTGATGCAGAGCGAAGTGCACGCGCTGGGGTGTACGGTTAAGACACAAACTCACAGTTTTGTTAACCATGCCTACTACTAACCCTACCTGATAAGTATGAAGGACTAAAAGACTCGAAGGAAATCTCTACACACAATACACATAATGACCAGGGTCATAACACCCCCCCCAACTAAAAATCAAACATTTCCCCCTAAAGAAAATGTTTGACCTCTCAAAGACTAACGTACTCTGAAGGACTCATAAGAACTCTTAAGGACTAACAAACTCATAAGGACTCTGAAGGACTAACGGACTCTGAAGGACTAACAGACTCTGAAGGACTAACAAACTCATAAGGACTCATAAGGACTCTGAAGGACTAACAAATTCATAAGGACTCTGAAGGACTAACGGACTCTGAATGACTAACAAACTCATAAGGACTCTGAAGGACTAACAAATTCATAAGGACTCTGAAGGACTAACGGACTCTGAAGGACTATAACGGACTCTTAAGGACTAACGGACTCTGAAGGACTCTTAATGTGCCTGACTGCGGCTGCTCTTTGCGTTTCAGCGGCAAACAGTTGGCGATGACATGCCCAGGTTTCGCAACAGTAAAACACTACACCACAATACGATCCCGGACGAGCCCCCAAATATTTTACGTCCTCAGCTCGCTTAGGGTAAAAGGGAAGCAACATGAAACCAGGTGTTCTTGGTAAGAGGTTGATTTTAATAATAAATTCTCAACACACAATACACATAACGACCAGGGTCGTAATACTTAGCAGAGCACTATGATAGGCTCTTCGGAATAGAGCGAAGTTATTGGTTCAGCTGGAGAGTGACGCCCCCAATCACTTATTGAGAGGAGAGAGAGTAGTTACATGGGAATAGTAAATAAAGAGTAAAGACGGTCTTCCTGGTTGAACTTACGCTGAGCTTCATTTGTCCTATTCAGCCACTTGTTAACAACCATCGTTTTTCAGACACGTCAACTCTTCAGAAATCACCAGTGGGGTCACTGCTGATGGATTTAATGTTGTAGAACAAAACGTGATCCGTCTCTTACATTTGTGCCAACCACAGACCTTATTTCCAGATATTTTCCAAAAACTAGTTCAAAAATCCTGTTGACTCTGAGACGAGGGAACAGGAAGTGCTGAAATGCTGACTCACTTCCTGCACCACTCTATAGGGCAGCCAGAGGATTTGTATCCAGTTCAGTGCTGAACACCTGGGATAAAGTGTGAAAGATCTCCGTCCAGTACATATGAATGAGAGAGGCTGTAGCGTTTATTATTTTCAAATAAAGAAGATTCATTGTATTAATTGTTCAAAGGAGACAGGCTGCATGTTTGCTAATCTAATAGATCCAAGCTAAAGACATTAAAGTCTCATTTTATCCGTGGAAAGTTCACAAAAAAAGCTACCTAAACTTTTATTCTGACAATCACAAATCTGGAGAATCTCCTGACTGGTTTCACATCCACAGTTTGAACCAAAGTCTACAGATATTTCAGCGTGATGTAGCCGAGATGACTTTTTCTTTTATAAAAGTGTTTTAGTTTTGACATGTGAAAAAAGTTGAATATTGCTCCATATGTTGTCTCCAGTACTGAGCAAGATCACTCTCTATTTCAGTAAGTCTTTACAGGCTCTGCAGCATTTTGAAGTGACGCTGCACAGATCAGTGCTGAAGAAATACAGCGACGAAAAGGAGGAGGAGGAGGAAGAGGGGAGATGAGAGGAATCCTGCTACAAAGCTGGAATGGGAAATACGACTTCAGCAGGGAGAGGAGATGAGGAAGACGAGAGGATTAGAATAAGAGAGGCAGGGAGAGGACGGATGAGATAAAAATATGAGGAGAAATGGAATAGAAATGGAAAGTCTGGCTCTTACCTTGCTTCAGTCTCTGAGGAAAAATAAAAATGTTTGGTTGAACTGTCCCTTTACATCATCATCACAATGCTCGTCCGAGTCCTCCCCCTTGAGATGTCAGTTGGAGACTTTTTCCTCAAAATAAGAAATTAGATATTTTTCCTCAAAATTCAGTTTTTCTAAAAATTATGACTTTTTCAGAAAAATCTGAAATCGGACTTTTTCAGAAAAATCTTTGTGAATGTTATTCTGAACTCATCGCTGTGTATTTTCTGAAATGTTCTGAAAAAGTCAATTTATTGTGAAAAAGTCACATTTTACATTTCTTTGAAAAAGTAAATTTTTCAGATTTTTTTCTGAAATTCTGGCTTTTTATTAAAGTTCTAACTTTTGGTCCAAATTATTGACTTTTTCAAAAATTAAGAAATATAGATATTTAAAATGATGAGAAATGTAAAATCTCTAAATTATAAAAAAAAGACTCCTATTATTTTCTTTGGTGAATGTTATAACTTCCATTCTTTCAAGGACTATTGAAACAGCTCAATTCTGAATAATTCCCCAAAAAACTCTTATTTTTTCCAATTAGTTCTTATTTAATGTAATGATACTCAACCCCATTATTCGCTAAAAATACAGATACTTGATTTAGAGTTTTCGTGATGCGTCTAATGTCAAAGTAGCACGACGTTACTGAATAAGGCATAAATCAAAGTGCAACAACAAATGTTGATTTTCTTCTAAATGAGGTGTTGATTAAAATATCTACAGAAAACTAAATCCCAACAACTAATGTGGTTTACATTTTGATTGTCCAGATTTAAATAAACACATGTGTGAGGTAGTTTGATTGAACATTAATATATTCAAAATGATAGACTTCCTATTAAATACCTAATCTCTCGAAGCTACCTGAAGGAATGAATTTATCATTATTATTACGTTATTGTAAGTTTGCAGTACTTTCCAGGACTCTAAATTAAGTGTGGCAGTTTGTTACAGCAATGACATTGAGTCAGAAAGCGATGAAAGGATGAAATATAAATCCTTACAGCTTCTTAAAAACGCGATAGATTAATGCAAAAATAAGCAGTGTCCGCCATATCCAACAGCAGCAGCAAGTGGAAGGATAAAGGAAAATAAGAAATATGCCCTAATATGTTTTCTAAATGTCTTTTTTCGGGACATCACTGCGTCATGAAGGAGGAAAACGCCTCTGCGCTTTTGAGTCCGTTTCGCTCTATGATCTTCTCGATGGCGATGTAAGTTCCCGTGATGAAGCCGATGAGCCCGATGAGGCCAATGGCGGCGTTTTTGTTGGTGACAAGAGGCGAAAGACCCTCCGTGTGGAAAGTGATTATCTGCAGGACGGGCGGGAAGATCAGCGCCACAAAACTGCTGCTGACTGAACTTTCTTTCTTTCATTTTCACATTAGGTCATACTGAAGAGGAACACTTTAGGGAACAAATCCTCTAGAGTTTATGGTTCTCTCTGGGTCACAGCCTGCTGCTGCTGCTGCTCTCTCCCTGTATTCACATAACTTTTACCCAGGTTTCACACACTTATTCCGGGGTAAGAAAGCCATGTGCATCACCCTGGATCTCTGCCTGTGAGCGTGGGACCCTGCTTGCAGCAGTGACTGCTGCCATCATTACAAACATATTAATCAGGCATTTTAACACATTTTCCATGAAAATGATTTTTATTCACTATCATGAGACTGTATAAATCAAATTCCGGGTAATTAGGAGCACAATTGTACCTTTCACTATTACAATGTATTCGTATTGTATATTTTTGGGCTATTAAAATGACATTTCTGGGTGACTTTGTCAGTTTAGGGAGCTTAACCCACAATTCCCGGAGGTTCCAGGCCGAATTTGGGGGCTCATCGGTGGCCTGCCATGCACCCCCACCCGTGGAAAGCAAAAAAAAGTAAAGAAAATGCTCAACTATATCTTAAAATAATCAAAAATGAAGTTTTAAAAAATTCTCGAAAAAACGGATAAGTTTCAACAGAGGAGGGGCTCACAAAAGCGCAAGTCTTCGGCGCTTTCGGCTGAAGCCCCGGACACTTTTCCACTCCCCCGTTGCATTTTACAACGGAGAGGGGAATCGAGACCTCCCTTCCTCTGTCGAAAAAATGCATTCATCTTTTCCAAGCTACCATCTGCACGAAATCGGAAACCAGGTTTTCTGAGAGCACTTAGAAAAAAACCGGCTATTTCACATCATGGAGAAATCATGGAGGAATGCGTCCGCTACATAAGCACTTTGGATCGGATACAATTGTTGCCTGGAGGACCCCCAATCATGGTTCTTACCATACTTTAAGTTTTTGAACTGGCCTCTGGAGGAATGTAAGGCAAATGTCAGCCTTATTGACGGAGGTACCGTGGGACTTGCCCTTCAAATGTACGGGTGTCCGCTCAATGGAAATGCGATGTCAACTCCCGATTTCAAGTTCCTGCCAGCGGCTGGACCGATGTTACCAGTGTTTACCAGTGTTGCCAGGGGCCCGATAACATCCCCCACTGGAGGGTGAGTGGTGCTGCTGTGAAGAAGGCCGACTATGGGTGCCGATGAGCGGACGATAAAGCACCGCAAAATACACCTCTTTTCTGACTCACCAGGGGTATTAAGTTCTGGAGGGTGTGAACATCTGGCTTTAGTCCGTTGGGGAGTGCTTAATTCCGGGGGTCTGGGGTCTCATGTTATGGAAGTATGGATGATTCTCGAAAAACGGCTAAGTGCCAACAGGGGAGGGTGAAAGTCCTGTATACCGTGAGTAATCTTACCCGGCTTTTAGACACTAATTCCTGGGTAACAAAGTCCCCCTGCTCGGGTCGTCAAATGTGATTGAAATGGACGGATTCCTGTACATTTCAATCACTTTTGATGTGAGTTTTCTGGTGTGGATGGAAATGCCCATATCTCCCTTAAATTCCCATTAATCTTACCCAGCTTTCACACACTAATTCATGGGTAATACAGCCATGTGCACCCTGTGTTTAAAGTAATTTTACCCGGCTTTTAGACACTAATTCCTGGCTAACAAAGTCCCCCTGCTCGGGTCGTCAAATGTGATTGAAATGGACAGATTCCTGTACATTTCAATCACTTTTGATGGGAGTCGTCAGTATATGGAGCTTATCCCATAATTCCCGGAGGTTCCAGGCCGAATTTGGAAGCTCATAGGCGGCCTGCCATGCGTCCCCACCCGTGGAAAGCAAAAAAAAGTAAAGAAAACGGTCAATTATATGTTAAAATAATCAAAAATTCATTCATCTTTTCCAAGCTACCATCTGCACGAAATCGAAAACCCGGTTTTTGAGAGCACTTAGAAAAAAACGAGCTATAATCTCATGATGGGGAAATCATGGAGGAATGTGTCCGCCTCACAAGCACTTTGGATCGGATCAAATTGTTGCCTGGAGGACCCCTAATCATGGTTCTCAAAAAACTTAAAGTTTTTGAACTGGTCTCTGGATGAATGCAAGGGGAGTTGTCAGGGGACTCTACCCGCCTCAAGAGGCACTATTTTCGATAATTTTATCCATTTTCACCCCTTTTTCTGGTTGTTCTAAAAAGTTAACTTATACTTTTTCCGACTCTGGAGAAAGGTAGGGGAGTTGTCAGGGGACTCTACCCGCCTTTTGGAATACTATTTTCGGATACATTTTATCCATTTTCACCCCTTTTTCTGGTTCTTCTAAAAAGTTAACTTATACTTTTTCCGACTCTGGAGAAAGGTAGGGGAGTTGTCAGGGGACTCTACCCGCCTTTTGGAACACTATTTTCGGATACAATTTATCCATTTTCACCCCTTTTTCTGGTTCTTCCAAAAGTTGAGTTGTACTTTTTCCGACTCTGGAGGAATGCAATGGAAGTTGTCACGGAATAACGAGACACTATTTTCGGCTAAAATGGTTGCCTAGAGGACTCCCAATCATGGTTCTCACACAACTTTAAGTTGTGAAACTGGTCTCTGGACGAACTCAAGGGGAGTTTTCACGGAATAACGAGACACTATTTTCGGCTAAAATGGTTGCCTAGAGGACTCCCAATCATGGTTCTCACACAACTTTAAGTTGTGAAACTGGTCTCTGGACGAACTCAAGGGCAGTTTTCACGGAAGAACGAGACACTATTTTCGGCTAAAATGGTTGCCTAGAGGACTCCCAATCATGGTTCTCACAACACGTTAAGGGCGTTCTCCCCGGCAACCCGCCAGCAGATGGAAACACCCGCCTCTCCACCTCTTCCGAGGGACGAGGGACACCGGGGGTCTGCTGGAGGCTACTGCCGGTTCCTGCGCTCCACCGGGACCCTGACTCCAGCGCGGTGTGGCGGCCTCTCCCTGGCCGTCCACCGTGCGCCCTCTGGGTACCTGACTGTATCCTCCGCGGAGGAGGCAGGGGAGAGGGGTGCAATGCCTCCGCGGAGGATACTGTTATCCCAACCTTGTCGTACCTGAAACTGTCGGGTATCCTTTGTGAGAACCAGACTCTGGATGAACGTGAGGGGAGATTACAGGGATCTCTGCCCGCCTAACGAGTGCCTAAATGGGACACCGCACAGTGATGCAAATGAAAACAAACTCTGATTTGAAAATAAGCTGAGTGCATCTTTCGTGAGTCTTTTCACGCTTCCTTCTTTTTTACCCACAATTCTGGTGACATTTCCCGGTACCGAAATGCTCAATAATACAGGTCGGATGGCGGTCCGTTGTCCGATCTGCAATAGCTCCTACCGTGCCCTGAGCAAGCACCTCCAGAGGCACCATGGTGTGCGTAACTTGGATGAAAGAAAAATTCTGCTGTTGTTGGCCAACGGACGGACCAACATTAGGCTCCATCCCTGTACCATTCTGGGATGCGAGTACCGCGGCACAAGGCTGGATCACCACTTGGCCAGAGACCATGTTGAGCTGGCCCGGGAGGAACTACATGTGGTTCAAAATAAACTGAAAATGACAGTGGCCAAGAAGGAGCTTTATGCACTCCGAATGACACACCCCACCATAGCAATGATTACTGCTTGGGCTGTTGACATGGAGGACGACGACGACATACTGTCACAACCTCCACCCTTGTCCCCGGTGAACGAGTGTGGCAACCCCGACTGCAAAGAATGGAGGATGGAGGCAAATGCAGTGAGGGCTCAGCGGGACAGATATGCTTTTGAAGTGAAATCGCTTCGCTTCAAATTGCAAAAAAGGATAAAACACAAGCGACAGAGGATGGATCAGTGGGCCGGGGACATGCCCGCGTTCGATGGCGAGGAACGAGAGCGGATCATTCTAAACAAACGGCCCCGAGCAGAGTCGACACCAACGAGGCTGTCCGAGTCGAAAGGCCCCTCCTGCAGCAAGTCTCCCATTCCCGCCTGCAGCAAGTCTCCAATTCCCGCCTGCAGCAAGTCCCCCACTGGCTCTCACACACATTCATCCAGCTCCTCAGAGCCTGCATCCATGCATACCGAGGCCTCGTCAACCTCCCCTCCCATAAATTCCCCCTGGTCACGGGGCAGGGGCCGGGGAAATATAATGAGACATCACATTCCCACGGATCATGGGTAAGTGTGTTGAATATGTGACAAATGCAGTCTCTGTAACACACCACGTGTTGTCATTAAAGTACTGTTTCTATTTCACAGAGGAGTATCTGCAAGGATACCGGGAGCATTATGCAGGTATCGACCCACCAGTGAGGCTCCAGGAAAACACAGTCTCCAAACTAAGCAGAGTGAAGTCGTTCCTCAGTTTCATGGCTCACGGTTTCAATCGCCTGTCTGACTGGCTCTTTTTGAGGGATCTCAAGAGGATACGCGGGTGGTCCCAGAGCCTGATGAAGTCAAGCCTTCAGGTCACGACCTCCGACTTCTACATCAAGAATATATCCCACTTTCTCAAGTACATGGCCGACACACCGTGCAAGGGGAGCAGGCTCAGCCAAACCGACATGATTTTAATCAAACGGGAAGTAGTTGCCATCCTGAAGTCCCTGAAGACAAAAGTACTTATCCACCAGATGCAAGTGAAGCGTGACAAGATGGAAGGTCTGCCGAGCCACAACGACCTAATGAGGTGCTTGACTTCGACCAGTACTCGCATCCCTCAGCTCCTGGATGTGATGGCCAGCAATCCGACTACCGCAACCCGGACCCTGCTCTATGGGTATATGACTCTTCATTGGAGCTGCATTTACGGCCACCGTCCGTCTACTCCAACATGACCAACGCCGAGGTCCGAAAGGCGGATACAACTGGCACTGCCTTCGGCTACCTGGTTCATGTGAGTGCTATTAAGTAATGCATTTATTCTGGCAGTTATATGCATGATTGACACTGTATTGACACTCTCTAACTCTGTCATAACAGGTAAGCAACCACAAGACGGCCAACGCGTTCGGGGAAGCGCAGCTGTACCTCACCGTGGAAGAATTTGGATGGATGAAGAGGTGGCTGGAAATCAAGGGTACGCTGACCTGCACCCAGAGCCGTTACTTCTTATACACAGAGGGAAGAACCCGTTCAGGAAGCTTGCCTACTCCCTGAGGTTGGCATGGGCTGATGTGGGGCTCCACGGTCCCATTAACTTCACCGACCTCCGCACAGTCCACGCCGATAATGCGAAGAGGTTTCAAGACAGAAGCAACCGCCAAAGAGTGAGTGATTTCATGTGTCACAACACTGCAACTGCGGACAAATGTTTACGCGAATAATCCTTCTTTGAAGGAGGCTGCGGACATTCGGTTACTCTTCACAGAGTCACTGCAAGCAGCGGCCGCGGCATCGACAGCAGCAGCAGCAGCAGCGGGAAATGAAGACACTTTTGCGGGTATTGACATCGACAGTGACAGCTCTGGAGAGTAGCTCCCTACCAAGACTCCCTACCAAGACATGTCAACGCTGGGCGAGCGAAGAGGGACCAGTCACTGGCCGAAAACAGCCCCTCAGACATGGGTGAAGAGAGGGTGCCATACTCTGCCCCAACTTCACCCACTCTTGCCAGTGATCAACTTGTAAATATGCAGTGTGTTGTTGTAATCACTCCCCTTGTACATACTTTATATCCTGTGTGAATGTATTTATTACTGTAAATAAAGTTTGTTAAAATTACTAAGTCTTCTGTTTTTAAAGCCCACTACGGGTTTTTTTTCCTTTAATATCCCCAGGGCCACGATATTCTGGTTCTGGTGGTAGCATGGAGGTGTTTAGTCCAGGGAGGAGTGCTCAAGTGTGGGATGATTTGTAAGGTAGAAGAGGGTAAAAAAAGTTAAAGTGTGAACCTCCAGCAGGGCAGGTGGTGCTGTGAAGAAGGCCGACTATGGGTGCCGATGGGCGGACGGTAAAGCACCGCAAAGTACACCCCCTTTAAGTGTTGCCAGGGGCACAAGAAAAATCCTCCACTGTAGGGTGGGTGGTGCTGCTGTGAAGAAGGCCGACTATGGGTGCCGATGGGCGGACGGTAAAGCACCGCAAAATACACCCTCTTTAAGCTACCCAGGGGCACGAGGTTCTTGAGGGTGTGATCATCTGGGTTTAGTCCGTGGGGGAGTGCTTAAGTTCGGGGGCCCGGGGACCCAAGGTGCACGAGGTTCTGGAGGTACATGGGAGGGATCCTGGAGCTCCTTAGTCCGAGTTTTGGGGCTCTTGGAGCAGGCACAGAGAGGTGCTTTCCCCGGTTTATTTCATGGAAGTCTGAAATAGCCTGTTTGCTCATGTCAGGGAGAGATCCTGGAGCTCCTCAGTCCTTGTTTTGGGGGTCTTGGAGCGGCCCCGAAGAGGTGCCTTTGTCGGTGTACCTAATGGGTAATAAAGCCACTCTAAACAGGTCGTCAAATGTGAATGAAATGGACAGATTCCTGTACATTTCAATCACTTTTGATGTGAGTCGTCAGGTGTGATTGAAATGTACAGAGTGCTTGAATCATCTGGTGTGTTTGAAAGGGCCATATCTCCCTTAAATTCCCATTAATCTTACCCAGCTTTCACACACTAATGCATGGGTAATACAGCCATGTGCACTCTGTGTTTAAAGTAATCTTACCCGGCTTTTAGACACTAAATCCGGGGTAACAAAGTCACCCTGTACGCGTCGTCAAATGTGATAGAAAAGTACAGAGTGCTTGAGTCATCTGGTGTGTTTGAAAAGGCCATATCTCCCTTAAATTCCCATTAATCTTACCCAGCTTTCACACACTAATGCATGGGTAATACAGCCATGTGCACCCTGTGTTTAAAGTAATTTTACCCAGATTTTAGACACTAATTCCTGGGTAACAAAGTCACCCTGCTCGGGTCGTCAAATGTGAATGAAATGGACAGATTCCTGTACATTTCAATCACTTTTGATGGGAGTATTCTGGTGTGGATGGAAATGCCCATATCTCCCTTAAATTCCCATTAATCTTACCCAGCTTTCACACACTAATTCATGGGTAACACAGCCATGTGCACCCTGTGTTTAAAGTAATTTTACCCAGATTTTAGACACTAATTCCTGGGTAACAAAGTCACCCTGCTCGGGTCGTCAAATGTGAATGAAATGGACAGATTCCTGTACATTTCAATCACTTTTGATGGGAGTATTCTGGTGTGGATGGAAATGCCCATATCTCCCTTAAATTCCCAGTAATCTTACCCAGCTTTCACACACTAATTCATGGGTAACACAGTCATGTGCACCCTGTGTTTAAAGTAATTTTACCCAGCTTTTAGACACTAATTCCTGGGTAACAAAGTCACCCTGCTCGGGTCGTCAAATGTGAATGAAATGGACAGATTCCTGTACATTTCAATCACTTTTGATGGGAGTATTCTGGTGTGGATGGAAATGCCCATATCTCCCTTAAATTCCCATTAATCTTACCCAGCTTTCACACACTAATCCATGGGTAACACAGCCATGTGCACCCTGTGTTTAAAGTAATTTTACCCAGCTTTTAGACACTAATTCCTGGGTAACAAAGTCACCCTGCTCGGATCGTCAAATGTGAATGAAATGGACAGATTCCTGTACATTTCAATCACTTTTGATGGGAGTATTCTGGTGTGGATGGAAATGCCCATATCTCCCTTAAATTCCCATTAATCTTACCCAGCTTTCACACACTAATTCATGGGTAACACAGCCATGTGCACCCTGTGTTTAAAGTAATTTTACCCAGCTTTTAGACACTAATTCCTGGGTAACAAAGTCATCCTGCTCGGGTCGGATAACCGACTTCCCGCTATGCATTGAAGTCCGATACATGGACCCCGTACACTAGGTAGACCGCGGCCGGTAGTGAATGTCCAACCAGTGTACCCTCTGGTCCCTAGGGTATGTCTATATAACCGACTTCCCGCTATGCATTGAAGTCCGATACATGGACCCCGTACAATAGGTAGACCGCGGCCGGTAGTAAATGTCCAACCAGTGTACCCTCTGGTCCCTAGGGTATGTAAGGGGAGTTTGGGGAGACTCTACCCGCATATGAGGCACTATTTTCGGATACATTTTTCCATTTTCACCCCTTTTCTAAGGTTCTTCCAAAAGTTAACTTAGACTTTTTTGACCCATGTACATCACCCTGGATCTCTGCCTGTGAGTGTGGGACCCTGCTTACAGCAGTGACTCCGCTGTGAAGCAGCCTCTCCTCTGGGTGGGATAGAGCAAGGTGCTGGAAGGAGCTCTCTGGGTCACAGCCTGCTGCTGCTGCTGCTCTCTCCCTGTATTCACATAACTTTTACCCAGCTTTCACACACTTATTCCGGGGTAAGAAAGCCATGTGCATCACCCTGTATCTCTGCCTGTGAGTGTGGGACCCTGCTTACAGCAGTGACTGCTGCCATCATTACAAACATATTAATCAGGCATTTTAACACTTTTTTCAATGAAAATGATTTGTATTCACTATCATGGGGCTATATAAATCAAACCGGGTAATTAGGAGCACAATTGTACCTTTTACTATTTAAATGTATTTGTATTATATATTTTTGGGCTATTAAAATTACATTTCTGGGTCACTTTGTCAGTTTATGGAGCTTAACCCACAATTCCCGGGGGTTCCAGGCCAAATTTGGGAGCTTATAGGATGCCTGCCATGTGCCCCCACCCGTAAAAAAAAAGAAAAAAGTAAAGGAAACGGTCAATTATATCTTAAAATAATCAAAAATGAAGTTTTAAAAAATTCTCGAAAAAAACGTCTAAGTGCCAACGGAGGAGGGGCTCACAAAAGCGCAAGTCTTCGGCGCTTCCGGCGGAAGCCCCGGACACTTTTCCACTCCCCCGTTGCATTTGACAACGGAGAGGGGAATCGAGACCTCCCTTCCTCCGTTGAAAAAATGCATTCATCTTTTCCAAGCTACCATCTGCACGAAATCGGAAACCCGGTTTTTGAGAGCACTTAGAAAAAAAACGGATATTTCACATCATGGAGAAATCATGGAGGAATGCGAACGCTACATGAGCACTTTGGATCGGATACAATTGTTGCCTGGAGGACCCACCATCAAACTTTATATTTTTGAACTGGCCTCTGGAGCAATGTAAGGGGAGTTTGGGGAGACTCTACCCGCATATGAGGCACTATTTTCGGATACATTTTTCCATTTTCACCCCTTTTCTAAGGTTCTTCCAAAAGTTAACTTAGACTTTTTTGACCCATGTACATCACCCTGGATCTCTGCCTGTGAGTGTGGGACCCTGCTTACAGCAGTGAATCTGCTGTGAAGCAGTGTCTCCTCTGGGTGGGATAGAGCGAGGTGCTGGAAGGAGCTCTCTGGGTCACAGCCTGCTGCTGCTGCTGCTCTCTCCCTGTATTCACATAACTTTTACCCAGCTTTCACACACTTATTCCGGGTAAGAAAGCCATGTGCATCACCCTGTATCTCTGCCTGTGAGTGTGGGACCCTGCTTACAGCAGTGACTGCTGCCATCATTACAAACATATTAATCAGGCATTTTAACACTTTTTTCAATGAAAATGATTTGTATTCACTATCATGGGGCTATACAAATCAAATTCCGGGTAATTAGGAGCACAATTGTACCTTTTACTATTTAAATGTATTTGTATTGTATATTTTTGGGCTATTAAAATGACATTTCTGGGTCACTTTGTCAGTTTATGGAGCTTAACCCACAATTCCTGGGGGTTCCAGGCCAAATGTAGGAGCTCATAGGCGGCCTGCCATGTGCCCCCACCCGTGGAAAGCAAAGAAAAGTAAAGAAAACGGTCAATTATATCTTAAAATAATCAAAAAGGAAGTTTTAAAAAATTCACGAAAAAACGTGCCAACGGAGGAGGGGGCTCACAAAAGCGCAAGTCTTCGGCGCTTCCGGCGGAAGCCCCGGACACGTTTCCACTCCCCCGTTGCATTTTACAACGGAGAGGGGAATCGAGACCTCCCTTCCTCCGTCGAAAAAATTAATTCATCTTTTCCAAGCTACCAACTGCACGAAATCGGAAACCCGGTCGGAAACCCCATCAAACTTTACATTTTTTTAACTGGCCTCTGGAGGAATGTAAGGGTAGTTTGGGGAGACTCTACCCGCATATGAGGCACCATTTTCACCCCTTTTCTAAGGTTCTTCCAAAAGTTAACTTTGACTTTTTCTGACTCTGGCAGAATGTGAGGGGAGTTTGGGGAGACTCTACCAGCATATGAGGCACTAATTTCGGATACATTTTTTCCTTTTTCACCCCTTTTCTATGGTTCTTCCAAAAGTTAACGTTGACTTTTTCTGACTCTGGAGGAATGTGAGGGGAGTTTGGGGAGACTCTACCCGCATATGAGGCACTATTTTCGGATACATTTTTTCCATTTTCACCCCTTTTCTATGGTTCTTCCAAAAGTTTACTTTGACTGTTCTTAGGGCGTGAAAACGCTGATCGTCATCAGCCATCCTACGGCGAAACATGGCTATAGTGTGTGCCTTTCGTCGTCCAATCCTTTTCCGAAAGCTTTTTAATCGCCTTTGATTCCGAACCAGCATTGCACTTACAGCATCCGACGAATGGGTAAAATCCCTAGTTGGCTGCAATAACCCAGTAACAAAGCTGTATAACATGAGAACAAAGACAACAAGCTCAGTGAACTCCATCATGTCTGAGGTCGGAAAGTAAACGCCTCATACAGCGGATGGGCTTTATACTCCCTCTCCCGTGTAGTTCTTCTTCTCTCGTTTTTTTTTGTACTCACCGTGAAGTTGTTTTGCGGTCTGCCAGTAAACCCAGAGAAGAAGAAGACGAAGTGACGTCAGCGTAATCTTGCCTCAGGGAAAGTACTGCCGTGTGAATTCGATTGGCACTAGCCCCCTGGCGGATTCAGTGCCGTGGTACTAAAGTACGGCAAGTCCTGTGGTGTGAAAGCGGCTATAGACTCTACTTGTATACAGGTATATTAACGGCTGCCAAAGTGTATTTCGTATATATATATATTTTTTATATCCGTCCGCAAGCACGCCGCCATCTGCCATCGATTAACTAGTGGACAATGACCCCTCTTTCTACGCCTCCTGTACCTGTTCCCTCTGTGTTGGGAAAATACTGAATGTTCCTTCTGTATCAGAGTAGCACATGATAACAGAGGCCCTACGTAGCTGTGTACGTAGCCGGATGTCTGACTACATGGATGACGCTCATGAGACACTGTGTTGAAGTTATGATAGCTATGTTCCTCAGAGTGGCATGATGACACAGCCCCTATAGAGATAGGCATATGAATGTCATCTGTATTGCTTACGCAGGCCTTAGTTAATCTGAACTAATGTCAGAATACTGCTTTGAACCGGTATTCCTCCATCTTGTTGACTGTAACCCCCTCTCTGGTATATAAGCATATCAAGGACTCTACTCTGGGAACTATGTGTCCCACGGTGATCCGGAGTCCTATCAGTGAAAGTGTTTCATAGTTAGCTTAGCTAAGCATCAATCTAGCATTGAAATATATGGATGTTATGTGACAGTATTTCTGAGAAAAAGTAAGCTGAAATGGTGGCATAGTTGCCACTGCTTTACGTGTCAACAGCATGTTTGAACGTATTTGCAGCAGTAAATGTGGCTGTTTGGCCACTGACGTTGCCATAACAACACCTGCATTTAAATGTGCAACCTCTTTTTGTGACAGATTTTTGCAAGAAATTATAATTCTTCTGAATGATATTCCTATTGAATATGTGAACATTATGAGATGGACAGCCAGAGAGAATAAATTAAAAACAGTTATGAAATACTATATGACAAAACAAGAATACAGTGATTTGTAAAATATCCATAAATACAAATCTGTTTACAGTTCTGTTTCATATGGCTGTTGAGAGAGGTATCCATAGATCTCTTTGCTCTCAAAGTGCACCAGATTGATGCTTTTAACTTCAATATTTAAAAAAAATAAAATCCCTGGGGGCATGCCCCCAGACCACCCTAGAGGAGGTTAGGTCCACGGTGTTTGCATGCTTATTTATACAATATGTGTGCTTATGCTAACATCATAAGACAAAAGTTGGTTCCGTGTTGTGTGTAGTGAGAACGCGCTAGAGTGAGGGGGGCCCCCAAGCCAAAGCTCGCTTAGGGACCCCAAAAGTCTAGGGACCGGCTCTGTCTCCGTCCAGTACATATGAATGAGAGAGGCTGTAGCGTTTATTTATTTTTAAATAAAGAAGATTCATTGTATTAATTGTTCAAAGGAGACAGGCTGCATGTTTGCTAATCTAATAGATCCAAGCTAAAGACATTAAAGTCTCATTTTATCCTCGGAAAGTTAACAAAAAAATCTTCCTAAACTTTTATTCTGACAATCACAAATCTGGAGAATCTCCTGACTGGTTTCACATCCACAGTTTGAACCAAAGTCTACAGATTTGTCAGCGTGATGTAGCCGAGATGACTTTTTCTTTTATAAAAGTGTTTTGGTTTTGACACGTGAAAAAGTAGAATATTGCTCCATATATATGGGGGTTATTCCCTATCTTTATTCAAGAGCGTGGTATTTCAATTTGAGAGCATACTTTATTGATTTCTTTCCCTCAAACCCTGTCCTCGCACTCAAATAGTGCCTGCTTGCACTTAGATTTGCTCTGCTTCTGCTCAAACTGTACGCTTGCACTCAGATATATTGCTGCTTACAGATTTGTTCTGCTCTCAGATTTATTCTGTGCGCGCTCGAAACTTTTGTGCAACAATCCTGTCAAAATCCCTCAACCAATAGGAGGCCAGGTGTCCTTGCGGGTGCGTTCGCTTTACTTATTACAGCGTCCCGTAAGGGCGGTTACTCTTTGGTTTATAAACTCCCACCCTCCACGGCTTTACAACATAGCATGTACTGCACTTGTTTGATTTACAACTACCTTACATAATAGCTACGTTCAGTGGCGGACTGGGACTAAAAATCAGCCCGGGAATAAAATAAAATCGTCCCTCCGTTGCCTTCTGCACAGAACATAGTGCGAGGTGGTTGCTATGCAACAACAATAACAGATAGCGAATGTCGTCGTTTAGGTGCTTTTATTTTCTGGAGATAGGCACTTCTCAATCCACTCCTCCATAGTAAGGCCACCCTGGAGGTCTAAGTTAACCTTAAATGTTTCCATCTTAAGCTTTGTTAGTTAGTTAGTTAGTTTCGTGACGGACGTAATGTAACAGTTGTAACGGTTCTCAGACGCGGAGGGATACTGATTTATGAAAAGTAACAACAACTATTATTATTATACGCTCATTATATCACGGCTAAGAAACATCAGATTGCTTGATTTGACTTGATTTTTAGTCCCAGTCCGCCACTGAACGTAGTTATTATGTAAGGTAGTTGTAAATCAAACAAGTGCAGTACATGCTATGTTATAAAGCCGTGGAGGGCGGGAGTTTATAAACCAGAGTAACCGCCCTTACGGGACGCTGTAATATCTAAAGCGAACGCACCTGCAAGGACACCTGAGAGCAGAAAAAATCAGTAAGCAGCAATATATCTGAGTGCAAGCTTACAGTTTGAGCAGAAGCAGAGCAAATCTAAGTGCAAGCAGGCACTATTTGAGTGCGAGGGCACTATTTGAGTACGAGGACAGGGTTTGAGGGAAAAAAATACATAAAGTATGCTCTCAAATTTAAATACCACGCTCTTGAATAAAGATAGGGAATAACCCCCATACATATATACGCCGTTTCTCAATCGCGATTGGAACAGTCTCCGTAGATCTGCGATCTACGGAGGCCTGCTCCCACCTGTAGAATACGGCTGTACTGGAGAGGTTTTTACCACGGAGTCGTCGCGGAGAGATGGAGTGGATCCACGCTTCGGGCTTGGCCTGCTTCCACCGGGCGTGTGCTGCTGTACGGAGGAGGATTTGACCACCGCTGGGGTCTGCTTTCCACCTGTCCTGGTTCTGCTGTTGCAGAGGCCTGCTTTCACCCCGGGGATACCACGGAGAGACCGGAGCGCTTCCACGCTGCTGTTTTCGCCTGTCCTTTGCTGCTGTGCTGATTTTGCACCAGGAACATCACGGATACTGTGTGCTGGTCTGGGAAAATGCCCATATCGGGATTCTGCTGTGCCTGTTAACTGTTTTGGACTATGAGAAGATCTCTAGTCATTCTGAGAAGTCTACTGGATTCAGGTCTGTTCTGCCACCCGCAGTGGGCATCCCCTGCAAAGGTTCGGATGTGTTGCTCAAACAATTGCCGGTTGCCTTGTCACAGACAATCTGCTCGACAAAATATGTTTGTCTTTTTTGTTTTCCTGCAATGATGGTTCTTCAGGACTGCTTCTTAAGCTCAAATCACACTCTCGCAGACTTTTCCAGTGTTTCTTAATGTGTCGTTTACGAGGAAAAGATGCCTGTTTTTGTTGTTGTTATTACTGTCAGGAAATGTACAACTTAACCCTGGTCCGCCCAGTAGTAGTAGTCAGATCGCTACTCCTGCTAATTTTAAAGCTAGGTCTGGGTTGGGTTTCATCCACTTGAATGTGCGCAGTCTGTTAGGTAAACTAGATCTTGTCCGTATCTGGGCGAGCTCAACTGACGCTGACGTCATTGTTTTATCAGAAACATGGCTAAACAAATCTATTTTGGCCTCTGACATTGCCTTAAATGGTTTTCATGTGTATTGTACCGACCGGCCTAATAAAGGTGGTGGCGTTGCAATTTATGTTCAGAATAAGTTCAGTGTAACCACATTAGTTTCCAAATCGATCAGTAAGCAATTTGAATTTGTAGCCATAAATATAGAAGTGGCAAAGGGTCAACAGGTCATGGTGGTGGGCTGCTACAGACCCCCCTCAGCTGTCAAAGACTCCTTATCTTCACTAGCAAATCTTTTATCACAACTAGACTACAAGGACATAGTGCTACTTGGAGATTTTAACTGGGACTGGTTAACTGCAGTGTCAGAGGATTTAAAAAACCTTTGTATGTCTTTAAATGTTACTCAGATTGTGGACAGTCCTACTCGCCCTAACAATAAGTTCCCTAATAAATCCTCCCTAATTGATCTAATTTTAACTAATGTTCCACATAAATATTCATCTGTGTGAGTATTTGCAAATGATCTGAGCGATCACTGTGTTGTAGCCACAATTAGGGACACTAAGGTCCAAAAGGTTAAACCTCGCATTATTATTAAGAGAGACAAAAAACATTTTGTGGAGCAGGGTTTTGTTCATGATCTGTTTGATTTTGATTGGGGTAACATCGATCTGTGTGCTGATGTGGAAACCGCATGGTCTTATTTTTATCTTGGTTTTATGGAGATCATTGATAGACATGCACCCCTGCGTAAATTTAGAGTAAAGGGACGAGACAATCCTTGGTTTTCTGCTGAACTGTCCAGTCTCCTTCATGAGAGAAACAAGGCCTGGGCAAAGGCCAGGAAATCAGGCTCAGAGGTAGAATGGCTGCGTTTTAGGCAGCTAAGGAATAGCTTCACATCTCAAATCAAAAGTGCTAATTCAAAGTACTATCTGTCAATAACCACAAATAATCTGAATAATCCTGGAAAATGTTGGAAAGCCTTTAAATCGTTATCCACCGGCGATATCCGTAATGAGCTACCTCCGTGCATTACCACAGCATCTGGCTCTATATCGGACAGGGCTACTATGCTAAATGGCTTTAATGAGCATTTTGTGTCCTGTGGCTCTCTATTTGATTCTGTCACTAACTCTGCTTCTGTAAACACTACAGTATGTGACTCTGAAAAACGTGTGTTGGAAAACCCTTTTAGTTTTACCCCTTTTACTGTTGATGTTGTTCGTGAAGCTTTAACCAAGTTAGATCCTAAGAAACCGGCTGGCCCGGACAACGTAGAACCTTTCTTTTTAACGATAGCTGCAGATTGTATTGCTCCACCTCTTACTACTCTTTTTAACCTCTCCCTCAGCACTAACACAATTCCAAAATTGTGGGAGTCAGCGTATGTCCTGCCTTTGCTAAAAGGAAGGGAGGCCACCTTATTAAATAACTATAGGCCAATCTCTAAATTGTCAGTTCTGGCTAAGGTTCTTGAACGCCTAGTGAGTGAACAAGTAAAGGTGTTTTTATGTATAAATGACATCCTGTCTAAACATCAGTCAGGCTTCAGAAAGCAACACAGCACCATCACTGCCACGATGAAAGTGGTGAATGATGTGGCGAGTATTTTAGATAATAAGCAGAGTTGTGCAGCTTTGTTTATTGACCTTTCCAAAGCGTTTGACACCGTTGATCATCACATTTTAAAGCAGAGGCTACTCAGTATTGGCATATCCAGCCATGCAGTGGGTGGTTTGTGAACTACCTCTCTGAAAGGTCCCAATGTGTTCATTTTGATGGACTGTCTTCTGAATGGTTAAACACCACTAATGGTGTTCCACAAGGTTCTGTTTTAGGTCCACTTTAATTCTCCATCTACATCAACAGTGTAGGTGAAAATGTGGATGAAGCTACTTTACATTATTATGCGGATGATACCGTGATGTTCTGTGCAGGTCCCTCCATTCAGGAGGCTGGTGTTACATTACAGGCTGTTTTTAACATTATTCAGACTCAGCTCTCTGAATTAAAGCTTCTTTTAAATGTGGATCAAATCAAGGTAATGCTCTTTTCAAAAGCTAAAAAGACACCAGAGCCTGTTTTAGATATTGTAACTACGCAAGGAACAAAACTTGAAGTTATTGCCTGTTACAAATACCTTGGTATCTGCTTGATGATTGTCTCACTTTTAAACTTCATGTCAATAACCTGCTTAAAAAACTGAGGGTTAGGCTAGGTTTCTTTTTCAGAAACAAGTCCTGTTTCTCGCTTGAGGCCAGGAAAAGGCTTGTGTGTGACCTTTTGACCTGTGCTGGACTATGGGGATCTGGTCTATATGAATGCACCAGCCCATTGCCTGGTCAAGTTAGATGCTGCGTATCACAGCGCACTGAGATGTGTGACAAACTGTAAAGCATTAACCCATCCCTGTACCCTGTATGCAAGGGCTGGTTTGCTTTCACTAACTGTACGGAGGCTCAGTCACTGGTACATTTTCATCTACAAAGCCATGTTAGGGAAACTTCCATCTTACATCTGCTCCCTGATCTCACGGAAAATTGTAAGTGGCTACTGCCTGAGATCGCATGCTGTGGTTTTATTAAATGTGCCAACTGCTAGGACTGTCTTAGGGAAGACAGCTTTTAGATGCGCAGCTCCTCTGTCTTGAAATAGTCTGCAAATGAAATGGAAACTGAGCAATCTGGTGCCACTAAATGTTTTTAAAGCTCGGTTAGATGCTACTCAATCGAAGCTGTTGGTACCTGTTCAGGTGGATAGTTATTGTAAATTGTAATCCCTGTAATGA
Organism: Champsocephalus esox; assembly: GCA_036324585.1. Classification (NCBI taxonomy): domain Eukaryota; kingdom Metazoa; phylum Chordata; class Actinopteri; order Perciformes; family Channichthyidae; genus Champsocephalus; species Champsocephalus esox. The sequence continues at coordinate 5,551,715 of CM070498.1, read as the reverse complement.
TGCTGTGTGATGTCCTTTTGTTGTTCTATTTATGTTTTTATGTTTCATGTGGAACTACTTGAGCAGGTCTCCCTTGAAAAAGAGATCAATGATCTCAATGGGATTTATCTGAATAAATAAAGGTTTGAAATGAAAATTAAATTAAATTAAAAGAGGAGATGATATGAGGAAGGGGAGATGAGGAAGAGTTGAGGATTAGAATAAGAGAGGCAGGGAGAGGAGATGAGGAAGAGGAGAGGATTAGAATAAGAGAGGCAGGGAGAGGAGATGAGGAAGAGGAGAGGATTAGAATAAGAGAGGCAGGGAGAGGAGATGAGGAAGAGGAGAGGATTAGAATAAGAGAGGCAGGAAGAGGACGGATGAGATGAAGGTAGGCGATGAAAAATATGAGGAGGAATGGAATAGAAATGGAGAGTCTGGCTCTGACCTTGCTTCAGTCTCTGAGGAAAAATAAAAATGTTTGGATGAACTGTCCCTTTAAAGACATCATAATCACAATGCTCGTCCGAGTCGTCCCCCTTGAGGTGTCAGTTGGAAATCATTTCTCAAAAATCTGACTTTTTCTCAAAATAATTTTTTTCTTCAAAAGTATGACTTTTTAAGAAAAACTGACATTGATTTTATTTCTCAACATTTTGACTTTTTCAGTAAAATCCTCAAAATCCAACTTTTTCAGATAAATTCAGAAATACGTATTTTGGTAAAAAATCAGTCTTTTTCAAAAGATTCAGACTTTTTCAGAAAAAAAAAGAAATTAGATATTTTTCCTCAAAATTCAGTTTTTCTGAAATTAATGACTTTTTCAGAGAATTTTTAAATCTGACTTTTTTAGAAAAATCGTTGCGAGCGTTATTCTGAGCTCATCACCGTGTTTCACCCTCATGGGGAGTGGAGGATAAACGTTACAAATTCATGAGTTTTTGCAATAAAGGATTTCTAAATCATTTTTTTGGTTGAACTGTCCCTTTAAAAACAGAAGAGATCGTTTCTATAGCAACCTAAACAAAGACACATGCAGATGCTTTGAAATGTATTTATTCATTATATATATATATATATATATATATATAGGAATAAAGAAATGAAAGGGAATGAAAATAAAGTTGTCATTAATTTATTAAAATATCAAACTGATGATTCTAAAATGGTTTTAAACAATTAATTTGGTGGAAAATAATGATTTTATTTTCTAGAAATCGTTAGTTAGCACTAAATGAAAGTTGAAATTATCATCCTCATCTTCATCATCATAATGCTTATCCCCTTAAAGTGTCAAGTGGCAATTTTAGCACATCAATTCTAGAATAAAAAAAAACTATTGGTATTTAAAATAAAATTAAAACTGCAGACATTTACATATGCAGCAAATGGATATATACACAAAGAGCTGGTTTTAATTCTTCATGAATAAAGGCTTTTGTATCAACAAGCCTTTTGTATACTGCCACATAACACTGGAGACGTCTGAACAGAAGCAGTGAGTCTGCGGTTAAACCCAGAATAACTACAACGTGTCATTTATGTGTTTTATATTACATACATTACATTATAATACATGCAGAGCCTCTCTGTTCAATTAAAACCCAAAGAAAATAACATTTTCAAGGTTAGGTGTTTAAAAATGCATGCTGTATAATAAAACAAACAACAAAGTGAGTCAGAAATGTTTGTAAATACATTAAAACACCCAAAAAAATGGGATCAAAAGAATCAGAAACACAGGAGAGCTCCGACATAAAGACAGTACGACTCGGTTCCTGAAGTCTGACTCCATTATTACTTTGTTTAGTGACGGTTCATTCTGCTAGGGTCGAGTATCAGGGAGATCTTATTGATTACAATCATCCATATTTATTTTTATTAAATCCTATGAATAATATATTTTCCCTTTTATCGTATTTTCGACTTCATCCAGATCTCAGGTTCCAGCATCACGTGATTTTTGGTGTCTTTTTGAGACTAGAAACATAAACAGTGCTGAACTGTAACTTTCCTTAATTATAATGTGTTGTACAAAAGAGAAATCATTTAAAAGTGTTTTTAATATCACGAGGATTAGGAGAAAATGTGGGGAAAAAATTTGAAATACAAAATTCTGTTTTTTTCTTAAAGTTCTAACATTTTGTCCAAATTATAACATTCAAGACAATTAGACTTTTTGTTCTAAAAATGTTCTTAAATTTAACTTTTGCAAAGTATGATTTTCTGAAAAATTAAGAAATTTCTGAAAGTCAAATTTTCTGAAAAAGTAAAATTTCCTGACATTTTCTGGATAAAGTAAGTTTTTTGGAAATATTCAGAATAATAAACATTTTCTAGAATTTTCTGAAAAATTCAAATGTTCTGAAAAAGTCAAATGCTTTAATTTTTTCTGAAAAAGTCCAATTTGTAACACTTTAAGTACATTTTATGGAAAAAGTAAAAAATGTTCCATACATTTTTTTCGGAAATTCTGGCTTTTTATTAAAGTTCTAACTTTTGGTCCAAATTATGACTTTTCAGACAAATTTGACTTTTTCAGAAACATTAAGAATCTAAAATGATGACAAATGTCAAATCTCTAAATTATAAAAAAAAGATTATTTTCTTTGGTGAATGTTATTAACTTCCATTCTTTCAAGGACTATTGCAACACCTCGCTTCTGAATAATTCCCCAAAAAGCTCTTATTTTTTCCAACTAGTTCGTATTTAATGTAATGATACTCAACTCCATTATTCGCTAAAAATACAGATACTTGATTTAGAGTTTTCGTGATGTGTCTAATATCAAAGTAACACGACGTTACTGAATAAGGCATAAATCAAAGTGCAACAACAAATGTTGATTTTCTTCTAAATGAGGTGGTGATTAAAATATCTACAGAAAACTAAAGGTCAACAACTACTGTAATGTGGAAAGTGTTTGATAGTCCAGATTTAAATAAACAAATGTGTGGGGTAGTTTGATTAAACATTAATATATTCAAAATGATAGACTACCTCTTAAATACCTCTACCTAAAATCTCTCGAAGCTACCTGAAGGAATGAATTGATCATTATTATTACGTTATTGTAAGTTTGCAGTACTTTCCAGGACTTTAAATTAAGTGTGGCAGTTTGTTACAGCAATGAAATCGAGTCAGAAAGCGATGAAAGGATGAAATATAAATCCTCACAGCTTCTTAAAAACGCGATATATTAATGCAACAAAAAGCAGTGTCCACCATATCCAACAGCAGCAGCAAGTGGAAGGATAAAGTAAAATAAGAAATGTGCCCCAATATGTTTTTTAAATGTCTTTTTTCGGGTCATCACTGCACCATGAAGGAGGAAAACGCCTCGGTGCTTTTGAGTCCGTTTCGCTCTATGATCTTCTCGATGGCGATGTAAGTTCCCGCGATGAAGCCGATGAGCCCGATGAGGCTAATGGCGGCGTTTTTTATGGTGACAAGAGGCGAAAGACCCTCCGTGTGGAAAGTGATGATCTGCAGGATGGGCGGGAAGATCAGTGCCAGAAAACTGCTGCTGACCGAACCGACCAATGAGATGACGAGGTCCAGCTCTGGGATCAGGATGGCAAGAGCACCTGGAAGAGAAGAGGAAAAGAGAGAATATTATTCATAACTTTATCTCTGACTTTGTAGTGAAACTCAACGATACTCTAGGGTAAAAGTAGAGACGTCTCCGCAGAACCCATCTTTACTATAAAAAGTAAACATTTTCAGAAAGTAAAATGTTCAGTGTTATGACCTGGCTCAAAAGGCCACAACAAAGATGAGACACACCATATAAACGGTTAATAAAATATGTTTATTTAAGCAAGCAATTCAAATTAATTAAGTGTAAAACGAGTAAAGCACGAGGTGTGGACGTCAGTGGTATCAATAGTGCAAATGCAGAGTGAGGGTTGCATGGACGTGTATAGGCGCATTCACACCGCAGTACTTTCCCCACAAAGGTTCATGAGAACTTAGTTCATGAGAACTCACAGATCGCGTTCACACCGGAAAAAAGTCCCTGGGGGAGGATTAGGAAAATGAAGCCGCTGACGTCACTTCTTCTTCTTCATGATGTCAAACCTTGGAAAGTATCTAGATATCCCTGCCCTCATGCCAAAGGAACTGCACACTTATATTTTGCCGTTTGATGTGTATATCTGGACCGCTGCGTAAAAAGGAGGGTTTCTGCCCCGTTACTTCTCCGCTGTTTTTCATGTCCCAGTTCGAAAAGCAAACTGCATGCAGTTTGCTTTTCGGCCCAACTGTATACAGTTCAATCGACTGGACTTCTTTCTGAAGATGTGAGCGTCCTTAACCAATAAGTCCTTGACAGCGGTCTGTCTGTTCGGTATTAACAACGTGTCACGTGTTCTGAATTGACCAATGAGAATCGAGTATTCAACTAAGCCATGTAATAAATTGCACTAACAGTATGCACAACTTAATGTATAACAATTATAACTTATAACTCAACTCCCACTGTACATTTATATTCAATTTAATATTGAATAATCCATTTCTTGCACAATAATATCCAGCATTATATTTGTTACTGTAAATTTGTATTTCCACATGTATATTTTCCACATTTTTTTAACTATTTAATGCTATTCTATTTCAGAAATATTTTGGATTGTTTATTTCTAGTGTTTTAACTTATCTTATGTACATTGCCTTGTCTTTTTATATGTTAGAAATGTATTGGCTCCCACATAACTTGAGCCCTGCACTTACATGTGAAGAGGACGAGGACGGTGCGCAGCAACATGTCCACAGGTCGCTCCCATCTCACCGACACACGAGCCAACACAGGGGGGATGAGGATCTCCGCAGGGACGTAGAACTGCAGGGCGAAAGTGATGAAGATACCGAAAGAGTAGAGAAGCTTCACCCCCTGGTAGGTCCTGGGAAAAGAGCAGAGAAATAGTCAAATAAACGAGACTTATGTGGCAGAAAAATCAGCTTCTTCTGTGAAACAAGCTCCTAAATGTTTTTCAGAAGGCAAGAAACCCTCTCCACGTTTAAAGAGGACATATTATTAAAATGTTCAGGTGTATATCAGTATGTAGTGTCTCTACTTTAAAGAGTCCTCTCCTGCTGATGTTCAGGTGTATGTCAGTATGTAGTGTCTCTACTTTAAAGAGTCCTCTCCTGCTGATGTCCAGGTGTATATCAGTGTGTAGTGTCTCTACTTTAAAGAGTCCTCTTCTGCTGATGTTCAGGTGTATATCAGTATGTAGTGTCTCTACTTTAAAGAGTCCTCTCCTGCTGATGTTCAGGTGTATATCAGTATGTAGTGTCTCTACTTTAAAGAGTCCTCTCCTGCTGATGTTCAGGTGTATATCAGTTTGTAGTGTCTCTACTTTAAAGAGTCCTCTCCTGCTGATGTTCAGGTGTATATCAGTATGTAGTGTCTCTACTTTAAAGAGTCCTCTCCTGCTGATGTTCAGGTGTATATCAGTATGTAGTGTCTCTACTTTAAAGAGTCCTCTCCTGCTGATGTTCAGGTGTATATCAGTATGTAGTGTCTCTACTTTAAAGAGTCCTCTTCTGCTGATGTTCTTCCGTAGTGTGTTATATATGTTGTAGTGCATGTAAATGGTCTGCAAAGGCTATAATCTGTATTATAAAATGGAAAAGTCAAATCAAGCAATCTGATTGGTTCTTAGCCGTGATATACTGAGCGTATACCACGGGTAGAATTGTAAGTTACTTTTCACAACAAGTCAGTATCCCTCCGCGTCTGAGAAAAACAGTATACCGTTGGGCTGAAAAGCAAACTGGAACAAGAAAGCAGCGGAGAAGTAACGGGGCAGAAACCCTCCTTTTTACGCAGCGGTCCAGACATGGACATCAAACGGCAAAATATAAGTGTGCAGTTCCTTTGGCATTAGGGCAGGGATATCTAGATACTTTCCAAGGTTTGACATCATGAAGTGTGCTACTTTTAAATCAAGCAACGATTTTTTCAAATCTGTAATCAAAGAGGTCCGCAAAAACACTATCGACCAATCAGATTGCTTGATTTGACTTTTTATAAATATATTTACATTTTTTCCGTTACAAAACAAACTTACAAAGCATAAAATGGAAACATTTAAGATTAACTTCGACCTCCTCACTATGGAGGAGTGGATTGAGCAGTGCCTATCTCCAGAAAGCCCCTAAACGACGACATGCAGAGCTCCGTGAAGAGCAGGTAGACCAACTGGAGAAGTGCCACCATTCAAAAGCTTTCTGATGCGGGTCTTGAAACAAAGCAGAGACGTGATGACCGTTAGTGGCCACAGGTGCGAAAGCTCTCTCCAGAGCTACTGGAAGCCCAATCTCGGGGACCGGAGAAAGTGGAGCAATATTCTCGCCACGCCAAGCAACAGCCTAGAACAACCTCAACCTCAACAAGTAACCACGTAAGCCATGCTGCTGATGCTGGACAGGTTTTCAGTGGGTGCACGATAAACTGCAACATACAAATGAATGTAAATAAATAGCCAAATAATGGATCAACGCTCTCCGTCTAATATGTTCGCTAGCTGTTAGTGTTGTTGCATAGCAACCACCTCGCACTATGTTTCGCGCAGAAGGCAACGGAGGGACTATTTTATTTTGAACATCATTATTTACTAATAAAAACTATTTAAATTAGAGTGTGTATTTTTCTTTCATATTGCCACACTTGGTAACCGCTTTATAAAAGCAATAGCTCACTTCAGGCCGTGGTATATGCTCATTATATCACAGCTAAGGGGGTTGTCGACCCTCCGCTTCACGCCGAACCACGCCCCTTAGCTGTGATATAATGAGCATATACCACGGCCTGTCGTGAGCTATTGCTTCATGGTATGTGTTCTCTCCAGAGGAAGTGTGTCCTCTATAACATCCACGTCTCTCTGTGTAATCTGTTGCCGTTTCTTTGTACCGTTTCTGATTCTGATTTTATGTAAAGCGTCTTAATACAAATGTAATGTATTGTTATTATTATTATTATAACAACAGGGAGTCTGTAAATCCACACAGTATTGGTGAAAGGAAACAACTGAATCGACTCGTTTTTCCCTGCTCTACGAAGCAAGAATGACATTGAATTTAATTTAATTTAATTGACATCTTTTAGATTGTTGCTTTTGATTCTGATTTTATGGTGTGAGCAGAGCTGAGTGATTGTTTTGTTTGTTCATTTGACTGTACAGCACTGGTCTGGAGCAGGGGTGCCCAAACTACGGCCCGGGGACCAAATGCGGCCCGCGGACCATTTTGAATCGGCCCTCAGCAAATTAGAAAAAGTGTAATGGAATACGGCCCACAAATGAATCTCGTGCTCGTCTTATATTGTACTTCATATGTTACACAGTAGTATTCATGTGTTAATGAGACCACTTTTCAAATAAATTCTGTCAATTAAAGTTAGGAAAAATGTCAAACAAATTTTAGTTGATTAGAAAAAAGCACAATAACTTATTTCCATAACAAGCTTGAAATCTACCCTTCATATTTCCTCTTTCATAATCAATGAGCTGCCAACACGTCTTATAACTAAATAAAGTAAACCCTCTGGACAGCTGGGATTTATGCTGTTGGGTTTCTTAAAGCATTTTCAAGTATTAAGCATCATTGACCTACATTTGATTGATTTTTCCAATTTATAAATGAACTTATGAGGCGATAAATCTCTAGTGAGTGGCCCAGCCCTTCGTATATTTTTCTGGATGTGGCCCTCGGTGAAAAAAGTGTATAAATAAAGCTGTATTATTATTATTATCTTACCAGCAGTTTGGCAGGTTGAGGGTGATGCTTCCTCCGATGGTGTCTCCAAAGCACAAATACCCGATGGTGCCGAGGGTGATGTAGAGGAAGGTGACGATGCCCATCCCCAAATATAAAACAGGGATGAAGCTCTGAGGCCGGTTCATCTTGTTCTCCAGAGGAAGAACCTGCACACACACACAAAAAGACAATAATAATATAAACGTCTCCAAACAGGATGTGATGGATTAATACCAAAGACAAAAGAAAAATGGCCAAATGTAAAGCATGGTTTAAGGATCAATTTGCAGGGGAGAGAAAAGTCTTAAGATAAGATAATGTACTTTATTAATCTCAATAGAGGAAACATTTTGTTGCATTGCACATAATAACAAGTTCAAAGAGTAGTAATAAACTATTCTAAAATATCAACATTTCAAACCAGGATGTTATGGATTAATATCGTTTCATGGACTTTATAATGAAGACTACATGTATGTTGACTGAGCAGACAGATTGGAAATAAGGGGGAGTGATTATAATACCAGGTAGAAATGCAATCTCAAAGATATTGAAGTGACTGTTATTTTGTATATATTGTTGATTGTTGAGCATTTAGGTCTGAATGTGTGCATATCAGTGCGAACCGTGTCTATCACAACTGCCCCCCCCCCTGGCGTTATAATGTCCGTGTTTTCACTGAATTGTCGTCTTGAAAAGGGAACTCACAACAATTCAGCAACAACTTCATCTTCACCTGTTGCACTTGTCAGTTCAACGTTAAAAACAATAAAACGGCATGTATTGCTTCGTTGCATTCATAGATCCTCTGCCTCGAGCCAGTGAACTAGCGGGCCTTCTAGAACACCCTGGAACCGAGGGGAACTCTGAAAGAACACGCCCATTGGCTACACATCAATATATGATTGGTTGATCAAACTGTCAGTCCAAACGTACGCTCTCATTCAGTGCAACGGCCAGGGCATTCGATCAAGGATGTAGAATACCTGGTTGAAGGATATTCTACCCAGAGACCCAGAACGAGATCCGATTGGTTGTTTTCTTTTCTAACATAAAACCATTACATTTTATTTATATAATTAAATTGATTCTTTGTTTGTTTTATCTGAGTGTTCCAGGGCATTCTCTGAATACCTTGAAGGCCCTGACGGTTTGCCACTGGTGCATATGTATAATATATATGTATGGGTCTGTTGATTGCGTATATATAGGTAGATAGACTTCATTTGATGTGACCCGCAAGAGCTTGGAAAGAATATAATACGTTTACATGCCACTTTACAGAAGCACGTTGCCAATAAACTACATGTCCCACAATGCATCTCATTTTGTAACATTCTCACTGAGGAGACTTGCAATTATTTGCCCTAGACTTCTGCTTCCAGACGTAGTTAATTATGAAGTTATTACCCTATCTGATAATAATCCAATGCAGAGGCAATAATGTAATATAATACATAATTTAATATTATAGATTGATATACGTATAGTTATAAAGTCTTAAAGTTACAACCGGCACATTGACTGCACCTTAATGCTGATGTGGCCCGCAATTAAATTGAATTTGACACCCCTGAGATAAGGTATCCGGATTCACACTTCACGTTAATACGGGATGGAAATGTGCTTTTTTTAACGTACCACTCCGATTCCCTCGAAGGCGAAGATGGCCGTCCCGAAGAAGAGAGGATAGTCTTTGAGTCTTCCAACTTTAGGGAGGTCGATGGGGTACTGGATGTTCTACAGGGAGAAAACGAGGAAAATAAAGAATATTTAATATACATGTTTGCAAAAGCAATATCATATTATATGATAGACTCTTCTCTGACTGGCTGATTGGCTCTACACATCTGATCGGATCTTTTTTGCACTCAAAAGGTCCAAGTAGTAACACCTTGTTTGTTGACCAAGTCTCACAAATTACATAAACTGATGATATGGGTCTTTGCTGCAAAATAAACCATAATATAGCACGATGAAGCTTGACTTACAGCCATTAAAATGTGTTGCACATTCAAACTGAATATCAAGTCGAATCGCAGCAAGAAGGCGATGTGTTACCTGTTTTTTGTATGTATATTATTATAAATGGCTGGGGACTTGTATTTCACTTGTTTGTGTTTCTTCATAAACCAAGAACTCTCTCCCAGATGTATTAGGCGCTTTCACACCGGAGTACTTTTCCCAGGAATAGTTCCGATAGTTCTTGGGATTTTGCGTTCACACCAAAAAGATCTGGAACCAGAACTTAGTTCATGCGAACCTTTTCACATTAGCCCAACGGAGAGAGACTAACTTATGGCAACACAAAATAAAACGTGGGAACGGTGGAGTGATGAGGAGGTGTCGGCGCTTCTGGCGATTTACCCGGGACTTCGGGCGGCAGTATACGCCGTGAAGTTGTTTGCGGCCTGCCAGTAAACCCAAAGCAGAAGAAGAAAAAGTGACGTCAGCGGCTTCATTTGCCTAATCGTCCCTCAGGGATTTATTCCGGTGTGAACGCGATCTACTAGGACAGTTCCAGGGACTAAAGAGTTCGGCAGGACTAAGTACTGGGATCCATCTGAATGGATGAAGGTATAACAGTGGAGAAAGGTCCTTCTTTCCTGCATCGGTCAGACTCAGAGAAAGTTTATATTTATACTTTACTTGTATGCTGACTTCCTGGATTGCAAGATAAATATTTATATCGTCACAACAATTGCAGCGCCCGCATATTAAGAATGAAATGCTGTTTTTATCGCTATCACACAATGAAATGGCTCCAGTGTGGATCTTATGTGTGGCGACTTGCAAAATCTGTCCAGGGACTAGAGATGAAAAATAGCCTCTTTGGTGACTCTGAAACATTTACAGAAATGTTGATGAATGTGCGAGAGGGACAGTCCCTGTTAAATAAATGAATATATAAATAAAAATAAAATCCATACGAGAAGAGATATAAGCAACATTTTCTGAATTATTTCTGAAAAAGTCAATTTTTTTTCTGAAATGTTCCAAAGTCACATTTTCAGATATGTTTTGAGGAAGAAACATTTCGATATTTCCGAAAAATTCAAATTTTATTCCCGAAAAATTGTGTCCAAATTTTTCGCTATCTTCTGAAAAAGTCAAGTTTTTAGATTTTTGCGGAAAACGTCACATTTTCTGAATTTTTCGGAAAAAGTCACAATTTTCACAAAGAGAGAGAACTTTAGGAAAAAGACAGAATTTTGGTGGGTAAAGTCATACTTTTCTGAAAATTTGATTTTTGAGGATTCTACTGAAAAATAATCGAATTTCTGAATGATTCTGACTTGAGAATAGATTCAGATACATTCCCTGCTTGTGAGAGTAGAGATGAAATGCTGTGTTCACCGTGAGCGGGTAGAAGTAGATGGGGATGAATAAACATTAAAAGACATGAAAAAGTTAATTTTTACATAATAGGAGACCTTTAATCTCAATGAGACTTTTACCTGGTTAAATAAAGGATATATAAATGCTTTGTTCACCGTGAGCGAGTAGAAGTATATGAGGATGAGGCTGGCCGTCATCAGTATGTTGGCCACCAGAGAGAGAGGAGCCAGGTATTTGAGGTCGGGGACGAACACCAGCAGCACGATGGCAGGAAGGAAGCACAGCATGTAGAGGCGAGAGTCAAAGCTCGGCACCAGCACCTGCGTCTGGTTGGTGTAATTCATGTGGCAGTTAAAGCTGGTGGTGTTCGCTGCTTCCACCACCTGGGAGAAGAGAGAGAGAGAGAAGGGTTAACGAAAGAGAGAAGGAAGGGAAATGATTCTGCTGAGGCACGAAGTGTTTTTCACATTTCATATGCCTTTTGAGGGATTCAGTTCTTCGTTATTTTGCTATTAAGTGGTTTAAATCTGATCTGATTAATACACATTTATTTAGCATAAGGAGGGAAATAAACATTCAATTTAAGATCGACACATCTAGAAATGAATGTTCTCTCAAGAAAAGAACGGGATGGAAAACTGTAATCTGAGAAGACACTAAAGCCATCGGATAAATGTCAAGAAGTAACAGTATATGCATTACAAAATGTACCTCTGAGGTGTAGCTGAGTACGTTTTAGGTAGCTTGAAAGGACATTCTTAGGTACAAGACCCTCAAATTCATACTCAAGTACATTGTCACTACACCACAGATGTTCATTGCCCATTGAGTCCATCATCAACACAAAGTATTTACTCACAGATGATACAAGTGATTTTTTATTAAAATGGTCAATGATTGAGTTTCTGTTGTACTACTCAAGCTTCAGGAACATCAGACGGACAGCACCATCTAGTGGTGAGAAACGGTACAACACAAAGAGGTTTACAGGAGGACAATCGTTCAGATGGACAGAACAAAGGCCAACTCACTAGCATACAACACAAACGATCCCAAGTGTTCTTGACATTATCCCAGAAAAACGTAAGTGTACTTTGTGGATCATTGGTTTAAAATGCAGACACTACTCTGAAATCACAGGTCAGAAAATAAGACCTTTAGTAAAGTTTCCAGCTGACAGGATGCATGACATCAGATCAATAGGTGGTAATAAGGTCACGGGTCAAAGGTTAGCCACGTACAAGAAGTGGAAACGTTTAAGAGATTTGTGTTTCTCCTATTCAGTCCACCTCCGCAAAGGAAAACGGATTTATCTCTTTTTCTGATGAGATTATATTGAACATTTTAGTCGATCTAGACTAGCCGAGATATCACCTTGTGTTTTTATCTCAGGCTCTAATGATGTCATTGTTTTACATTACCCCGTCAACAAAGTTACTCTGCTCTTTGGCCTAATTCCAAATCGACCCCTACACACTTCCACTGAATCCCTCGGTAGTCTCACAGCCGAATGAGGTGTACACACAGCGGCAAATTAACATGTTTCATAACCACCGTTTAGAATAAGCATCTTTCGGACAAGAAATACTTTTTTTTTAAATGATAATAAAACTCCCCGGAAAACTTATTTTTTGTAATTTTGTGTTTTAAATCTGATGTTTAAGAGCTGCTTGGTTTCTGCAACGGTCCCTGTAAACACACCGCACGTTCCAATACAATGCAACGGGGTCTTTGTGTGATGTCTTTATGAACAGGAAACAGAACTACTTCATTGAAATGGAAACATTGAATTGGATTTCTCTTTGATTTCAACAAAAACTAAAAGACAATTTGGATACGTTTCTGATTTTTCAAACTACATTTCAGTGCGTCTTCTTCAAATATTGCATTTTAACATCATCAGTTAAAGGTGTCCTCTGACTCATGGAAAATAAAAGCGAGCTGGTGATTTGGTCAGTGTTTTAGTGAACACTGCTAAAGAGACTCTAAAACTGGTTTGGTTTATTTGTCTATGAAATTACTATTTCTTAAGCTTTACTCGTATCAGGTAACATGCAACACAAGAGCTTGCTTATTGCCATGTTTTCTGTGAATGCCCTCTTCTACTGGTGACCTATTTATCCAGTGTGGTGTAAGTAAACACTGAGCCCCGAGTCACTCTCTCTGCGAGTACATGTACAAACATGAGCAACACTCTTACACAACTCTGCTGCCATGTAACCTTCATGTGGCCAGAGCGCTCGGAGGGAACGCCAGAAAGCAGGTTCACAACTCGAGCGGTTAACGAGAGCTTTGAGAAGCAGCTATGAGACGAGATGAAAGCTGTATTCATCTACCTGGAGAGTATTCAAGGTTGTATTTAAAGTGTAGGAAAACTGTGGCAGCAGAGGTGGGAGAAGTACTCAGATGTTGTACTTGAGTCAAAGTACTCAGATGTTGTACTTGAGTCAAAGTAGAAGTACTCAGATGTTGTACTTGAGTGAAAGTAGTAGAAGTATTCAGACCTTGTACTTGAGTAAAAGTAGAAGTACTCAGATCTTGTACTTGAGTAAAAGTAGAAGTACTCAGATGTTGTACTTGAGTCAAAGTAGAAGTACTCAGATCTTGTACTTGAGTAAAAGTAGAAGTACTCAGATGTTGTACTTGAGTAAAAGTAGAAGTACTCAGATGTTGTACTTGAGTGAAAGTAGAAGTACTCAGATCTTGTACTTGAGTAAAAGTAGAAGTACTCAGATCTTGTACTTGAGTAAAAGTAGAAGTACTCAGATATTGTACTTGAGTAAAAGTAGAAGTACTCAGATCTTGTACTTGAGTAAAAGTAGAAGTACTCAGATCTTGTACTTGAGTAAAAGTAGAAGTACTCAGATGTTGTACTTGAGTAAAAGTAGAAGTACTCAGATATTGTACTTGAGTAAAAGTATAAGTACTCAGATGTTGTACTTGAGTAAAAGTAGAAGTACTCAGATCTTGTACTTGAGTAAAAGTAGAAGTCAAATTAGAAGTACTCCGATACTTGAGTAAAAGTATAAGTACTCAGATCTTGTACTTGAGTAAAAGTAGAAGTACTCAGATCTTGTACTTGAGTAAAAGTAGAAGTACTCAGATCTTGTACTTGAGTAAAAGTAGAAGTACTCAGATCTTGTACTTGAGTAAAAGTAGAAGTACTCAGATATTGTACTTGAGTAAAAGTAGAAGTACTCAGATCTTGTACTTGAGTAAAAGTAGAAGTACTCAGATCTTGTACTTGAGTAAAAGTAGAAGTACTCAGATCTTGTACTTGAGTAAAAGTAGAAGTACTCAGATCTTGTACTTGAGTAAAAGTAGAAGTACTCAGATATTGTACTTGAGTAAAAGTAGAAGTACTCAGATCTTGTTCTTGAGTAAAAGTAGAAGTACTCAGATCTTGTACTCGAGTAAAAGTAGAAGTACTCAGATCTTGTACTTGAGTAAAAGTAGAAGTACTCAGATCTTGTACTTGAGTAAAAGTAGAAGTACTCAGATCTTGTACTTGAGTAAAAGTAGAAGTACTCAGATCTTGTACTTGAGTAAAAGTAGAAGTACTCAGATATTGTACTTGAGTAAAAGTAGAAGTACTCAGATCTTGTACTTGAGTCAAAAGTAGAAGTACTCCGATCTTGTACTTGAGTAAAAGTAGAAGTAATCAGATCTTGTACTTGAGTAAAAGTAGAAGTACTCAGATCTTGTACTTGAGTAAAAGTAGAAGTACTCAGATCTTGTACTTGAGTAAAAGTAGAAGTACTCAGATCTTGTACTTGAGTAAAAGTAGAAGTACTCAGATCTTGTACTTGAGTAAAAGTAGAAGTACTCAGATCTTGTACTTGAGTAAAAGTAGAAGTACTCCGATCTTGTACTTGAGTAAAAGTAGAAGTACTCAGATCTTGTACTTGAGTAAAAGTAGAAGTACTCAGATCTTGTACTTGAGTAAAAGTAGAAGTACTCAGATCTTGTACTTGAGTAAAAGTAGAAGTACTCAGATCTTGTACTCGAGTAAAAGTAGAAGTACTCAGATCTTGTACTTGAGTAAAAGTAGAAGTACTCAGATCTTGTACTTGAGTAAAAGTAGAAGTACTCAGATCTTGTACTTGAGTAAAAGTAGAAGTACTCAGATATTGTACTTGAGTAAAAGTAGAAGTACTCAGATCTTGTACTTGAGTCAAAAGTAGAAGTACTCCGATCTTGTACTTGAGTAAAAGTAGAAGTAATCAGATCTTGTACTTGAGTAAAAGTAGAAGTACTCAGATCTTGTACTTGAGTAAAAGTAGAAGTACTCAGATCTTGTACTTGAGTAAAAGTAGAAGTACTCAGATCTTGTACTTGAGTAAAAGTAGAAGTACTCAGATCTTGTACTTGAGTAAAAGTAGAAGTACTCCGATCTTGTACTTGAGTAAAAGTAGAAGTACTCAGATCTTGTACTTGAGTAAAAGTAGAAGTACTCAGATCTTGTACTTGAGTAAAAGTAGAAGTACTCAGATCTTGTACTTTAGAGTAAAAGTAGAAGTACCAGAGTGTAGGAATACTCTGTTTCAGTAAAAGTCCTGCATTCAAAATGTTCCTCAAGTGAAAGTAGAAAGTATTCTCATCTAAATATAGTAAAGACAGTAAAGTAGTCGTTGTGCAGATTGGTCCATTTCAGAATAATATATATGATGTGTTTCATAATGATTGATCATGAAAGTGTTCTCAAAGCTGGTGAAGGTGCAGCTAGTCTGAAGTACTTTGTAGACTGAGGGTAGCTGGTGGAGGTGCAGCTAGTCTGAAGTACTTTGTAGACTGCAGGGTAGCTGGTGGAGGTGCAGCTAGTCTGAAGTACTTTGTAGACTGCAGGGTAGCTGGTGAAGGAGCAGCTAGTCTGAAGTACTTTGTAGACTGCAGGGTAGCTGGTGGAGGTGCAGCTAGTCTGAAGTACTTTGTAGACTGCAGGGTAGCTGGTGGAGGTGCAGCTAGTCTGAAGTACTTTGTAGACTGCAGGGTAGCTGGTGGAGGTGCAGCTAGTCTGAAGTACTTTGTAGACTGCAGGGTAGCTGGTGAAGGTGCAGCTAGTCTGAAGTACTTTGTAGACTGCAGGGTAGCTGGTGAAGGTGCAGCTGGTCTGAAGTACTTTGTAGACTGCAGGGTAGCTGGTGGAGGTGCAGCTAGTCTGAAGTACTTTGTAGACTGCAGGGTAGCTGGTGGAGGTGCAGCTAGTCTGAAGTACTTTGTAGACTGCAGGGTAGCTGGTGGAGGTGCAGCTAGTCTGAAGTACTTTGTAGACTGCAGGGTAGCTGGTGAAGGTGCAGCTAGTCTGAAGTACTTTGTAGACTGCAGGGTAGCTGGTGGAGGTGCAGCTAGTCTGAAGTACTTTGTAGACTGCAGGGTAGCTGGTGAAGGTGCAGCTAGTCTGAAGTACTTTGTAGACTGCAGGGTAGCTGGTGGAGGTGCAGCTAGTCTGAAGTACTTTGTAGACTGCAGGGTAGCTGGTGGATTTACTCCAGGTGGAACTAAAGTCTGATTCAACACCTGATTATATCTATATTATTATCATTCATCCACATCTGTGATTACGTTTTTGGAGAACGACCCGGGAAAGTAAGCATCAAAAACCTTGATATTGATATTTTGACTACATTGTTGGGTTAACTATTGGTGCTGTTATTGAATGCTTAGTCAATGACATGAACAAGAGAAGTTGGAAATGACATCACTTTACTCTAATCCAGCATTCAAAAGAAGAAGGAGACATATATGACAAATCTAAGTCGATACCTCATGGTACCTCATACCTCATATCACGATATAATCGATACAGCCCTAGTGTCTTTTACTTTCTAACTCTTAGAAACCACTGTTTTTTTGTATGACACCTAAAAGCTTCAGACATTCACCAGTTGGGAATTTACTGACTTATTTTATGTCGTAGAACAAAACGTTAAACCATCTCAGACCATATTTCAGGATAACAACCAAAAACACAGAGGCCTGTACTACGAAGCCGGTTCAACCTAACCTGGATATGTTTGAGTTACCCGGCTTGTTAGACGCTTTTATCCAAGGGGACTTCCATACTCAATACTGTGGATAATCCCCACAGGAGCCATGTCGTTGTGTCCCAGGGACACAACGACATGCTGACTGCAGTGGGGTTTGAACCTGTGACCCTCTGATCCCACCACCAAGGCTCTGTCCACTGCGCCACACGCCTCCTTGTTTTGGCTTACCTAATCCAAAACAAACACGCTCTCGCTAAGCGGTCCTACGACGCTGGTTATCAACTCGTTAACTCAAGCCAGCTTTGCCCCATCTAGTTATGTGCATTCACATGAAAGGGGCGGGGCTAGCAACATTTGACCTCACACATGGAGAAGCGTACTGACAGCGCAGCGTCATACTTCCTGCATGAAAAGTAAAGTATAATATTAGACAAATATGAAGACGTTAAACTTTAAACATCCATGACTGAAACACTTGATCAGGATCAAAGCCACAGAGCTGCACCTGCAAGGTGAACACAGCTGGCAACAGAAAAAGTGTTGGAATGCGTCCATTAACAGGTTTATGATATCACTGCCCCGTCTAAAACACGATCTGACTTCAATTACATTTGTCTCGAGTGTTTCCTCAACTTAATGTGTTGCTTAAAATAATACTTCTGCATCCAGTCTGTGACGCTGTGAGTGCTGCACGGCCAGATGCGGCTCAGCTGACTCAGATCAGGAGATATATGATACATTATGAAGTGATATGCCGCGGACTGTACTTAATGTTACTCTGATCCGGTTACTGATGTTGTGGCCGATATTTAAGTAAGCTTTCTTAACGCTAATGTTATAAAAGTCAGATTGCTCTGAAGATGGAGGTGATATTCTATTAATGTTCACGTTCACACAGTCGCTGATTTTTGCCGGCCGTCTTTCCTGCGACGGCAGCTTTTCTGTATTTCTTTTCTCCTGTGATATGACTTGATCGCTTTAAACTCCGCACACTGAGCTCTGATTGGTCAGCAGGCGGTGCTTTCACTGAGTTGAGCTCTTAGCCTGCAACCTAACCTGGTCCGGTGCAGGTTAGCCGCTCAGCATAAGTTACCATGGAGATCTAGCCTGCTAAAAAGAGAACCAGCGTCGCAGGACCGGAGTGTGTGTGTGTGTGTGTGGTGTGTGTGTGTGTGTGTGTGTGTGTGTGTGTGGTGTGTGTGTACCTGCTTGATGTTGTCACTGAGGAAGACAAAGTAGACACAGCAGAATCCGAGCTGAGTGATGATCAGAAACACATTCACCGTCACTCTGAGAGGGAGGAAGGCAACATGTATTACATTATGATTTTTGATCCTAATTTATCTTATTTATAGAAATGATTAGGAAATTCTTAAACAATATAAAAGCCCTATAAACATTACGCATTGTTTGGGAGAGCTTCTGAAGCTGTATTTCTACCCGATGAGACACCGACTGCTGTATTAGGAACAGAGGTGGGAAGCAGTGGAGTACAAATACTTCGTTACTGTACTTAAGTACATTTTTCTGGTATCAGTACTTTACTCCACTACTTATTTTTCTGAAGACTTTTTACTTTGACTTCTCACATGTTGAACTCAAATACCTGTACTTTCTACTTCTTACATGTTGAACTCAAATACCTGTACTTTCTACTTCTTACATGTTGAACACAAATACCTGTACTTTCTACTTCTTACATGTTGAACACAAATACATGTACTTTCTACTTCTTACATGTTGAACACAAATACCTGTACTTTCTACTTCTCACATGTTGAACTCAAATACCTGTACTTTCTACTTCTCTCGTGTTGAACTCAAATACCTGTACTTTCTACTTCTTACATGTTGAACTCAAATACCTGTACTTTCTACTTCTTACATGTTGAACTCAAATACCTGTACTTTCTACTTCTTACATGTTGAACACAAATACCTGTACTTTCTACTTCTTACATGTTGAACACAAATACCTGTACTTTCTACTTCTCACATGTTGAACTCAAATACCTGTACTTTCTACTTCTTACATGTTGAACTCAAATACCTGTACTTTCTACTTCTCTCATGTTGAACTCAAATACCTGTACTTTCTACTTCTTACATGTTGAACACAAATACCTGTACTTTCTACTTCTTACATGTTGAACTCAAATACCTGTACTTTCTACTTCTCTCATGTTGAACTAAAATACCTGTACTTTCTACTTCTTACATGTTGAACTCAAATACCTGTACTTTCTACTTCTTACATGTTGAACCCAAATACCTGTACTTTCTACTTCTTACATGTTGAACCCAAATACCTGTACTTTCTACTTCTTACATGTTGAACACAAATACCTGTACTTTCTACTTCTTACATGTTGAACCCAAATACCTGTACTTTCTACTTCTTACATGTTGAACCCAAATACCTGTACTTTCTACTTCTTACATGTTGAACCCAAATACCTGTACTTTCTACTTCTTACATGTTGAACCCAAATACCTGTACTTTCTACTTCTTACATGTTGAACTCAAATACCTGTACTTTCTACTTCTTACATGTTGAACACAAATACCTGTACTTTCTACTTCTTACATGTTGAACACAAATACCTGTACTTTCTACTTCTTACATGTTGAACACAAATACCTGTACTTTCTACTTCTTACATGTTGAACACAAATACCTGTACTTTCTACTTCTCACATGTTGAACTCAAATACCTGTACTTTCTACTTCTCTCATGTTGAACTCAAATACCTGTACTTTCTACTTCTTACATGTTGAACTCAAATACCTGTACTTTCTACTTCTTACATGTTGAACACAAATACCTGTACTTTCTACTTCTTACATGTTGAACTCAAATACCTGTACTTTCTACTTCTCTCATGTTGAACACAAATACCTGTACTTTCTACTTCTTACATGTTGAACCCAAATACCTGTACTTTCTACTTCTTACATGTTGAACACAAATACCTGTACTTTCTACTTCTCTCATGTTGAACTCAAATACCTGTACTTTCTACTTCTCACATGTTGAACTCAAATACCTGTACTTTCTACTTCTTACATGTTGAACACAAATACCTGTACTTTCTACTTCTTACATGTTGAACTCAAATACCTGTACTTTCTACTTCTCTCATGTTGAACTCAAATACCTGTACTTTCTACTTCTTACATGTTAAACCCAAATACCTGTACTTTCTACTTCTTACATGTTGAACCTAAATACCTGTACTTTCTACTTCTTACATGTTGAACCCAAATACCTGTACTTTCTACTTCTTACATGTTGAACTCAAATATCTGTACTTTCTACTTCTCTCATGTTGAACTCAAATACCTGTACTTTCTACTTCTTACATGTTGAACTTAAATACCTGTACTTTCTACTTCTTACATGTTGAACTCAAATACCTGTACTTTCTACTTCTTACATGTTGAACTCAAATACCTGTACTTTCTACTTCTCACATGTTGAACACAAATACCTGTACTTTCTACTTCTTACATGTTGAACCCAAATACCTGTACTTTCTACTTCTTACATGTTGAACACAAATACCTGTACTTTCTACTTCTCTCATGTTGAACTCAAATACCTGTACTTTCTACTTCTTACATGTTGAACTCAAATACCTGTACTTTCTACTTCTTACATGTTGAACACAAATACCTGTACTTTCTACTTCTAACATGTTGAACTCAAATACCTGTACTTTCTACTTCTCTCATGTTGAACTCAAATACCTGTACTTTCTACTTCTTACATGTTGAACCCAAATACCTGTACTTTCTACTTCTTACATGTTGAACCCAAATACCTGTACTTTCTACTTCTTACATGTTGAACCCAAATACCTGTACTTTCTACTTCTTACATGTTGAACTCAAATACCTGTACTTTCTACTTCTCTCATGTTGAACTCAAATACCTGTACTTTCTACTTCTTACATGTTGAACTTAAATACCTGTACTTTCTACTTCTTACATGTTGAACTCAAATACCTGTACTTTCTACTTCTTACATGTTGAACTCAAATGCCTGTACTTTCTACTTCTCTCATTTTCCAAACAGCTGGTTCCTTTAGTCTGATTGTGTGTTTGGTGCGTGATCATTATCCTGTAGAGTCATTGCGTGCCTATTGATTTGAACACGATCCGTGTATCCATCACTTCCTGGTCTTCTCTAAAGAAGAGGGACCAATGGAAACGTTGTCATGTTGCCGTTGGTCACCATGGAAACATTCATTAGCTAACAATGACATTATTGTTCTATTGATATAAAGGGAGGTCAGGTACTCTTTAAAACAGCTGCTAGCTATGGGTACTTTTTACTTAAGCACATTTCAAAGCCTCTTGACTTTTATTTGAGGAAAGAAG
Source organism: Champsocephalus esox (assembly GCA_036324585.1). Lineage (NCBI taxonomy): Eukaryota > Metazoa > Chordata > Actinopteri > Perciformes > Channichthyidae > Champsocephalus > Champsocephalus esox. Next base: position 5,530,259 of record CM070498.1, on the reverse strand, counting down.
TTTAGTCAGTACTTCTACTTTCACCAGAGTATTTTTAAACACGATTATCTGTACTTCTACTTGAGTAAAGGATGTGTGTACTTTGGCCATCTCTGGGTATAGTTCTCTCTGAACATGTGTCTTACTTTCCCCAATGCGAGTGTCTCCTCAGCCAGGAAACATTCTCCATCCCGTACTGCATCGCCTCTCCGTACGTCAGAGACGCCCTGTTCACCCTGAAACACATCACACCCGTTATTGACTTTGCATTCATCTATTTTAATTATATTATCACTTTGAGTTAAAGACACGGCCACCGAGATAACCTCTGAACACAGATTCTGCTTTAATATGGAATAATAATAATAATAATAATAATTAAATTTATATAGCGCCTTTCACGAAACCCAAGGATGTAGATATTATATTATCAATGTTTTTAATCTCTTTTTATTCAATCAGTTTTCTCATGAGCATTTTCTCTATAATTCTCCAAATGATAAGTGACTTCTTGTCTTTGTAATAGCCGTGTCTGAAGCTTGTTTTGTTTAGCTCTTTAACCACACTGTGTATCTGTGTAATCCTGTTTGCATGTTGGGTGGAGCAGGATGAGTGCATCCCTGTGTGAAGAGGGCTAAGAGTACACAGACTAATACATATCTGATCTTAATCGCGTAAGTCATCTCAGATGACACTCAAACGTCAATAAAACACATAATGGGTCATAGTCTACTTCCACATCGGTTCAGCTATAACACACAATGGTTTTATTTGTATTGGTAACACAAACATTTAGCAGGTAGTCACATTAGGTCCTGTTTGTGGAGCTAACCGCAGCTAACTAATGTTGTAACAAATTCATACTCATAATAAATAAATAAATCGACATAGCAGCATATCATTAGAGGTGGCACACAATTAATTGCATACACACACACACACACATACACACACACATACAGTAAAGTGTGTTTGTACTCACTTTATACTGAGGAAGTGGGAACATTTCACCAGCACCGTCATACAGTGGATCGCTATCACCCCCATACACAGCAAACTGATGGGGCCGAGCTGAAAAACAAACAGGTAGTCAGAGATTTATCAGGTGAAAATTACATTTATTTATTTAATACTAATCTAACATATTAGTGAAACCCATCTTGTCTATAGATATGTGGCTAGGGTACAGTTAAAGTGAGGATCTTACAGGGATTGTGTTATATTCTATTATTACAATGATTAGTTTAATACACCATTCTGATTGGTCAAATTTGAACCTTCCAGAGGTCTGTTGTTTTTCGAAAGCAGACCGTTGCTAAGGAGAGCAGACCGTTGCTAAGGAGAGCAGACCGTTGCTAAGTAGAGCAGACCGTTGCTAAGTAGTAGTAGTAGAACCTTTATTTATCCAGGAAAATCAATTAAGAACAAATTCTTATTTACAATGATGACCTGACGGGAGGCACAGGCTTCCTGAGGGGATGGGGTTTGGGAGGAAAACAAGTAAAAAGACAGACTCCGGGCACTACAGAACCCAGGAGACAACACAAACACATAGAGCAAAGATGACAGACATAGCAGTTAAACATATAAAAACTCTAAAACAATATTGCTGTGGTTCAATCAGTCATTAAAATCAGCATCAGGCAAAGCAGCTACATGTGTGTGCCAGGGTGTCAATAATAGTGACGTTGAAGGTGCGGGGGGAGACAAAAGGTTTTAATTTTCAACGTTTTTTGAATGACATTCCAGCTATCTGCTGCTGCACACTGAAAGGCGGAGCGGCCAATGGATGTATCGAGGGGTGAGAACCAGAGGGGCGTGACATTTTGGTCAAAAATGAGTTGTATATATCAAATGAAAGCTCTCGATGAGCTCTTTCTACTGCCAAAAGGGTGCATGTGAATTCAAAACCAATCCAGAGTTATTCATCAGAAACCAAAATACCTAACACAGAACACACTGAACTATTTGGGGCCAAAAGGACGTAAGTGCACTTACGCCCTTTTGGCCCTGAGAAATGTATTATAGGTAAAGCCTTTGGATAGCACTTGAGTCAAAATGGCTGACACCATATGTAAGCAAGCCAGGTCAACCATGAGAAGAAAGCTTTTCACTGCTGAAGAAGTGTTACCATAGGCGGCGCGTGAGGCTCAGGTTTGGGAAGGCTAAATCACTTTTTTTACCTGACGCTGCCCGCCTCCGGCGTCTATAGAAAAGAGATCAACTCAGTGAAAGCACCGCCTGCTGACCAATCAGAGCTCAGTGTGCGGAGTTTAAATCTATCAAGTCATATTACAGGAGAAAGGAAATACAGTTTAAACTGCTGTATGCAGAGAAGACGCCGACGTGTCACACTTGTCATTCATATCACATTCAATCAGATCATCGATCATATAATATCATAGCCTATATTATCTCCTTATCTGAGTCAGCTGAGAAGTATCTGGCCGTGCAACACTCACAGTGTCACATACTGTATGCAGAAGTATTATTTTAAGCAACACATTAGGTTGACGAAACACTCAACTCAAATGTAAAAGTCAGATCCACTAGTGTCTTAGACGGGGCAGTGATATCATAAACCTGTTACGCTTTCAAACACTCTGTAGTTTACAGATCCATCTTCAACAGAGAATTCAACTCATCAGAGATCAGCACGCATGTTCCAGTATCTGTTGATGCCGAGATGGCATGGTGTAACGCTTGTCCATAGTGTTAGCCACTAGCCAGTTGCTTAAACCCCTGGTTGCTAACCGTGCTAACTGGGCACATGACTTTAGCTATGTAGAATGTGATGGCATGTGTTATATCTTTGTGTCCTTGCAAGCTGGTTGAGTAGGCACTGTAAAGCGTGTCCTTAATTGATGACTGTGATATGGTGGATGAAGTCGAGGGGGCACGCTCGTGAACTGTCAACAGGGGGGCGGGGGGGGGGCCTCGCTGCAGGGAAACCGTGGACCTCGTTGCAAGCCAAAATCGTAATCGAGATTAAAATACGATTAATTGCACAGCCCTACAACACATGGTCCGAAACAGAACCAAAGACACAGAGGGACAAACAGTTAGTTGGCAGAAAATGAAATGGCTACACAAAAGAGGATCCGAAATGGCCTCGGTTCAATTATGAGCTGTCCGACCAAGCTGCAAGTTGGAAAGCAGGAGACCAGAGGTGCTCATGCAATTGAACTAAAGAAGATGCACACAGGTCCACCTGGGATCACTGCTGTGAAAAAGAAAGACGTACTCACACAAATGGAAGTATCCCTCACTCCTAAGTGGACTATCCCAGTCTTTGCAAGTCATTCAGGCAGAGTAGGCTATATGTCCTTTCAAATCAATCTGAAACGTACATGATCTGCATGAAATATGCTGTTGTCGTATATAATTATATTGCTATACAATGTTCCAAAGTAGTTTTTGATTTGCCAAACAGTTATTAGGCCAGGTTTAATGTAATGTATTGTTATTCAGTGAACTAATGTGATATTGATATTTGATATGATCAAAATGGACTCTGTAGCCTATTTTCAATTGGTTATTTGGGGAAATGGATAAACAATTAACTATTTGGCAAAATGGTTATTAATGTTTTTTTTTAAATAATTACATTCAATGAACTAATATGATAAGGATATTTTCATATAATATTGTTATTATAACAATTGATTACTGTTACTTTTGAACTCATAAATGTAAAGCCTTTTTCCTATGTTGATCAGATACGCCCTTTTTCTTAGTTTATATGAGATAAAATCTTAGTTCCAAAAAGGCGCATGTGACTTTCTTCCGAATAAAAAAAAGTTAGAAGAATATTTTTTTCAATGAAAGTCAAAATATTGTTCATTAAGTATATTGTCATCCACATGTTTATGAAGTTTTCATATTAAAGATTGAATTTAATAAACAAAGTCAAGAGAAAGTATGGTAGTTTTTTGTTTTGGCTCTCCTGTAAAGTTGGTCAAATGTCACTTACGCCCCTCTGGTTCTCACCCCTCGGTATGGGCTTTGGGGATCTTTAACAGGATGCTAAGGAGAGCAGACCGTTGCCAAGGAGAGCAGACCATTGCTAGGGAGAGCAGACCATTGCTAGGGAGAGCAGACCGCCGCTAGGGAGAGCAGACCATTTCTAAGGAGAGCAGAACGTTGCCAAGGAGACAGCAAACCGTTGCTAAGGAGAGCAGACCGTTGCTAAAGAGAAAGCAAACCGTTGCTAAGGAGAGCAGACTGTTGCCAAGGAGAGCAGACCGTTGCTAAGGAGAGCAGACTGTTGCTAAGGGATCAATTCAAAACCTTTATTTATCCAGGTAAAATCCCATTGAGATCAATGATCTCTTTTTCAAGGGAGAGCTGCAGCAGTAGGTTCCACAAGAAGACATAAAAACATAAACAACAGAACAACAAAAGGACATCATACAGCAAAATGTACAGGGATTACAATTTACATATCTAACCACATGTCCAGGTACCAACAGCATCTGATTTTGTAGCATCCAACCGAGCTTTAAAAACATGTAGTCTCAGGCAATAAGTACTTTCAATTCGCCGAGAGATCAGGGAGCAGATATAAGATGGTAGTTTATCCAACATGGCTTTGTAAATGAAAAAGTACCGGTGACTGAGCCTCCGTACAGGAAGTGATGGCAAAACTGCCTTGGTATACAGTGTACCGTGATTAAGGGACTATGTGCGGTCATATCAACATTACGTTTTCTCCATCAGAAAACCCAGTGGAAAATGTTTAATATTAATTTAAAACCTTAACTATAGATGTAGAGTTCATTACTTTTTCTTTTTTAACTTGAATTTTTAAGATAAGGATAAAAAAGGATAAAAAGCCCCGTTTACTTTTTATCTTAATTTTGACCAAGCAATGTTTCACTTTGGTGCAACGTGTAATTATGTTTTTTCACACCGCAGACACAGCTCTCTACATGATGCTGTGAAGCAGGGTGGAGGCAATGCTGCTGGAACATCAGAAAGACACGTGAAGAAAAGGAGTTAAGAAAGATAAAATCTATATCCGCAATTAACAGCATTATATTCTACTTAAATACAATTAACTTCCCTCATAACGGATTTTCCAAGCCTATCCAGGAAATGACTTGTTCCTGATGTCTTTAACTCAAAAGACATCTCACTCCTAAGATATCTAAAAAACAAACCCCATAAAAACAGGACAGAAGCTGAATGTAAAAGGCCAAAAAGTATAGTCAATATAAACGATTTCCAAATGTACTTTCCTCCCAAAAATATGAAGCTGACGAACTGCTCACAGTACAAAACAAAGCCTGATGTCTGCATGAGGCCGTGAACATCTGACAGGACGCTCAGCAGAATCTAATTATGTGTCTCCAGACCCTGTCATGTGACCCAGTGTAATTATGAGATAATGCAATCTGAGTGTACTCACCACCAGGCCGGCGTTCTTCACCGCCAGAGGCAAACCCAGCAGCCCTGTACCGATGTTCCCTTTCAACAGGTGGATCAGAGTCTGGCAAAAACTGGGGAGGAAAGAGATATCTGCGTTAGAAACAGGCCAAATATATTGAAAATCTGTGCAAACCGACAAAACAAAAAAATTATTTTCTCCACCGCCTTAGGTCCTTTAGGGCGAGCAGAGACATTCTGCTGTTGTTTTTTACATCTGTGATCTTGTCTATTCTACAGTACTGCAATAATACCTGGTACAAGTGTTTGTCAGCAGCTTTAAAATCAAAACTGCTCCACCTGTTAAAAATCTGCTCAAAGATTTTTGGTCCACCCTGTCAGAGACTCAGCAGACCATAATAACCTAGTAAGGCCGTCCAACAACATCATCTGGGACCCAACGCATGTTCTGAACAGAGAATCTGAACTGCTATCATCTAATGGAGATCAATAAAGTCAGACTGAAGTATCCTTTGTGCTCCAGTCAGTCCTCACAGTAAATCCAGAGCTAAATCCAGATCAGATGCACGCTGAAGGCTCTTTGAGCATCTCTCACTCATCCTGCTGTTATGTTAAATGTTTGTCGTTTGTTTTTCATGTATTGTTTCTTGATATTTGTATGTTGATGTTACACATGAAGCTGCTGTGATGCAAGGAGCAATTCAGACTTGATCTGACCATTCAAGATATCGTATCGTATCGTATTAATTAGAATAACTAGAATAATGGCTGTTTAGTGCATATAGAGTGGTGCAGGACGTCCTAAAACCCAGAAATGACTCAGCACTTTAACAGTTCGGTTTCCAATAGCCGCGTTCACACCAAGTACTTTGCCGTACTTAGTTCCCAGCACTTAGTTTCCCTATGGAACTAAGAGCCGATCGCGTTCACACCGGAATAAGTTCCCTGAGGGAAGATTACGCAAATGAGCCGCTGACATCACTTCGTCTTCTTCTGCTTTGGGTTTACTGGCCGGCCGCAAACAACTTCACTGCCACCCGAAGTCCCCGGCCGGAAGTCCCCGGAGTTGGGGACTGGCTTCAGTCGAAGCTGCTGGGACTCCCAGTCTACTGAAGCCACCTTTAGCTTAGCGGTGGTGACGTGAACACATGTGACCGTGCTGTAGTTCCTTTATAGCCCAACATTAGCCACCTTTAGCTTAGCGGTGGTGACGTGAAGTCATGTGACGGTGCTGTGGTTCCTTTATAGCCCAACATTAGCCTCCTTTAGCTTAGCGGTGGTGACGTGAAGTCATGTGACCGTGCTGTAGTTCCTTTATAGCCCAACATTAGCCACCTTTAGCTTAGCGGTGGAGACGTGAAGTCATGTGACCGTGCTGTAGTTCCTTTATAGCCCAACATTAGCCTCCTTTAGCTTAGCGGTGGTGACGTGAAGTCATGTGACCGTGCTGTAGTTCCTTTATAGCCCAACATTAGCCTCCTTTAGCTTAGCAGTGGTGACGTGAAGTCATGTGACCGTGCTGCAGTTCCTTTATAGCCCAACATTAGCCTCCTTTAGCTTAGCAGTGGTGACGTGAAGTCATGTGACCGTGCTGCAGTTCCTTTATAACCTAATGTGAGCTTTTTACTTCAGAAATCATAAAGTGGTATTAATGTGTGGAGATTGTTCTGCTGAACTAGGAGGCGTGTGGTGCAGTGGGTTGTGCGTTGGTGTTCAGATCAGGGGAGCACAGGTTCAAACCCCACTGCAGTCAGCATGTCGTTGTGTCCCTGAGACACTTCACCCCAAATTGCTCCTGTGAGGATTGTCCACAGTATTGAGTATGTAAGTCGCTTTGGATAAAAGCGTCTAACAAGTGACATGTAATGTAATGAACCAAACGTGTCCGTATCATAAATCCTATTGGCTTTTTGTCGAGGGAACCAGGGAGATGCTAACTTCCTGGTCCCTTACAAAATCCCTGCACAACACTATTAGATTTTAAAATACTTACGAGGTTCCTTCCCGTCCTCCGATCCTCTCGTAGAGGCGTTGGGGTCGGGTCGGTCCGGGAGGAGAGGGACAAAGAGCGTCCATTTCTGAGGGATTCTGGTCTGAAAACAAAGTACCTGAAGTCAAAAGAAAGAGGGGAGAAGAGAAGAGAAGGGCAAAGATTAGAAGTGAGTGAGGCCTTTTGTCGCACAGCACTGATAATATGTGGGGACGTCATGACGATAACAACTTCTCTCTTTACCACTTTGTTCAAACATTCCTCGTGATATTACCACATGTACTTGATTCCCAAGCCTCTGCACACACTTGCATACTGACTGAGAATGTAGCTTTATGAATCAATATTGTTAGACTTTTATTGGACTTTATCCACATGAATGATGACCATAAATTAGGGTTGAACCAAATGTTTCCTGCAGTCTGCTTTTTAACACCGTCTTAATTGAGGTTTGTTTGCAGCAGGTGGAAGAACCAACAAGTATCTGAATGCAGCGTGTTACAATGTGAGGTGCAGGTGAAAGAACGAGACGTGAAGAGAGGGTTTTCTTTCAAAAAATAAACGTTGTATTTCTTAGCCTTCCATATTCTTTTAGAGGAACACAAAACGTCATGCCTGGTTCTGCGTTCACCAGCAAGGAACAAACACACATCCCCCCCCCCTCTTCCCAACCACATGTATAGGAGACAGCCCGCCTTCCTAATCCAACATGGCCAATCAGGTCATGGTTCTGAAAGTGGAGTGAAGGGTTGAATACAAAATGAAACACTGTCATCTAGGGCGACTGTGGCTGCGAGGGAGTGCGGTCGTCTTTCAACCAGAAGGTTGTGGGTTCGATCCCAGCCCATGCAGTCAACATGTCGATGTATCCTTGAGCAAGATACTTAACCCTGAGTTGCTCCCGATGGCATGGCCAACGGTGTGTGAATGTGTATGTATGTTTAGTGCATGTCCGAACATACACTGCTCTGTATGGATGGGTGAACGGCATGTAGTATGTAAAGCGCTTTGAGGGGTCTTAAAGACTGGATAAAGCGCTATATAAGTACAGTCCATTTACCATATCTACATTTAATAAAACCCTAAAGGCTTAAGTAAATACATAATTGCATCAACATAAATATGGTACCTTCAAAAACAACAAGGTCTGCTTAAAACGGATAGTTTTTAACCTAATCGTAAGATCACACATTTCCTGACCAATCACGTCCAAGACTCCGCCGCCTACTCATACGGCACATATAAGGAGTCCTTTGGAGGTGTGCTCCCCCTTTGAGCACTGGCCCAAGATGGCTTCCAGGTCTGAACAAAGGAAATGGTCATTTCTTTGTGATTGTGTGTTTTAAAGACTGAGAAATTCATTTCGATGCATTTTATTAAATGTGTCGATGTAAACTGTTTTTATCTTTAACTGAAATAAAGACAACTCTGAAGAAACTTGTACTACCTTTCTTAACAAACAAATAGTTAAGTCAAAATGTTAGTGAGTCAATCAATCAATCAATGTTTATTTATATAGTCCAATATCACAAATGTTACATTTGTCTCAGTGGTCTTCACAGTGTGTACAGAATATCAGTATGACAATACGACACCCTCTGTCCTTAGACCCTCTGTCCTTAGACCCTCTGTCCTCAGACCCTCTGTCCTCAGACCCTCGGTCCTTAGACCCTCTGTCCTCAGACCCTCGGTCCTCAGACCCTCTGTCCTCAGACCCTCTGTCCTTAGACCCTCTGTCCTCAGACCCTCTGTCCTCAGACCCGTTATCCTTAGACCCTCTGTCCTCAGACCCTCTGTCCTCAGACCCTCTGTCCTCAGACCCTCTGTCCTTAGACCCTCACATCGTACAAGGAAACACTTCCGGAGAAAACCCACAGTTTAAAGGGAACATGGGAGAAACCTCAGGGAGAGCAGCAGAGGAGGGATCCCTCTCCCAGGACGGACAGACGTGCAATAGATGCCGTGTGGAAATTGAAAAGATAATACATTTGCAACATAGGTAGTCCAGATGTTTGGAAAAGTTAGTGAGTGAGTGTGTGTGCTTCCTCACACGGTGAAAATGCTAATTGTGCGGCCATAGATTTGTCTGAATTCTGACTTCTTTTTTTTTAAATCAGATTTGACTTTTTTCGCTGAATTCGGACTTCAATCTCAGAAAAAACAAAATGCACTTTAGTTCAGATCTCTATTCACCTCTTCCTTAAACTTCGAAAGACTGAACGGCAATACAAAAGGGTTTAAAGGTCCCGTGGCATGGCCATTTCTACTGATCATAATTCCATTGTTGAGGTCGACTCGAATAGATTTACACGGTGCGATGTTCCAAACTCTCATTGGTTTCTCACAGCACCTCTGTGTCGTCTGTGTATCACTCTCTGTCCTACACGGCTTGTTGGAGCTCCTCAAACAAACTAAACAGGTTTTACAAACGCCTCATGATTAACTAACTAACAGCCAAGACACACATTGAGCCCAGAAAATGAACGTTATTAAGGCTGTAAATATAATAAGCCTGTGGGTAGAATGGACAATATTGTAACTAAGGAGATTTAAACTATACAGCGATTCTGCACTCGGTCACTCATCCGTCTCTCGAGTTCAAATCAGCTGCTCTTCATCTTCTTTCCTGCTATATTCCACGAGTGATACAAATATCTTTTACTACAAGTTCTTAATAAAACTGACACTGTCGGACTCGGTACTAGTTGACTGCTACCAGAAATCAAATGAAGTACTTTTACTGTGTACTTTGTGAGTAGTCCTCTGTCAGAGTCCCCGGCATAGTACACCTGCTATCTTTGATGAATGATAAAAAGACAATGTTGCCATTAGTTCTTAATGAAATTGATACCGTTTGACTTTGTATTAGTTATTCTACGACTTACAATACATTGAAGTACTTTTACTGTGTATGGTTTGAGGAATACTCAAAGTCCCCTGCTGAGAACAACATCTAGCTACTTGTGCTGAGTTTGATGAGGGAATTATTTTGTGTTGCCATTAGTTCTTCGTGAGATTGATCCTGTTGGACTCAGTAATAATAATAATAATATATTTAATTTATATAGCGCTTCTCATCTGCCAAGACAAATCTCGAAGTGCTTCACAACAAGGGATACTGATACGCTTTGAGAGATTAAACAAATAATTGTAATAATAATAATAAGAAATCAAAAAATAAAATATAAAATGGAGTACAAAAATAAAAGTCGGAGATAGCGATAAAAATGGCAGTGCTCCAGGTGTACCGTGCTCAACGTTTATTGGAAGGCCTGCCGAAAGAAGAGGGTCTTAAGGCCGGTTTTGAAGACCTCAGTGTACAGTGAAACTACCCCCAGAAGTACTATGAAGTACTTACTGTGTACTTTTCCAGTAATCCTCTATCAATGTCCCCTCCTCTGTACAAGAATGCATGTTTTTCTTTTAATAAGCGTTAAAAAACATTTCTTCCTGAGACCGATATTGTTGGACGGAGTATTTTAAGAGGATGGTAGACATGATGTCAGCAATACTTCCAATCAGTACTCCGGCAGCAGCTTTTCTACACCTTGGAACGTCTTTAGAGTCTGGCCTGGATAGCTGGTCACATATCCTTCAGCACACTGACACACTCCGTCACTCTGGTTGCCCTCTTATGATGCTGCTGTCTTTTAATATATAATTATTTCTCTGCCGCTAGTTCGTTCCTCGCAGATTCTTCAGCCTCATCCTTCCATCAGTCCCAATCAACGCCTCCAGCACACTTCCGGTGTCTGACTCCATATGATATTGTCCTGATGCTGTGAGGGTGATGCCCCATGATCACAAAATGACGCCTCTAGAGTCTGAGCGCCAAGGACCTCACATTATGTCTGTCATTAATGTTACATCACACATTATAGCAATTTTCTTTCCTTTTCTCTCTTCTCTTAACTGAATACTCCTGTCTTTAAGTATAACCCAATGTAAAGTCCTTTTCCTGCACCATTTAAAGGCTTCAAAACAGGCATTTGTACTGTATTTGTTTGGAGAAATGACACAATCAACGCCCAGAAGTGTACTTTATAAACTATGAATCTTGTGGTGCTTGAAGAAATACAGACGGGTTAAGTCGGCCTGGTTATATATGTATATGCATTTTTTTTGGAGCCCTTTTTTGCAATATGTATTCGAATGTCACAAGTTATTTAAACAAACCCCCATCGGAGGATAAGAAGCAACCATACAACGCCCTTTTTCTAGAGAGCCATTGAAGCCCATGAAGAATGTCTCTTTCCACAAATCTTTTCAACTGCTGTATTTTAAAGTTGCCACATGTTTTCAAATTCAAGTTAAGCCACTATCTGTGCAGAACATTACAAATATTCTTCATTTGCAGCATTTTAAAAGTGTTCAGAAAGACTGCATCAATTGCTATATATCTATATAATATCAATATTGTTATTAACTTCAACCAAAGTCAATTTAAATAGCGGGCAAAAGTGGGTTAATTGCCATGCATGTAGTGTTTGATATAGTTTACGTTAAATTTCAACTATTTTAGGCAGAAAAACGTATATTGACGAAACCTTTTTTAATAATTTACTATCATTTAGAAAGGTTTAGTCATTTCAAAAGTAAACTTATTTTTTCCTTTTATATTTCAATTTTAAATGTTTGCACACAACATTATTAATTTATACATTTTTATAAAACATTTTAATTATGAATCCATTTATTGTATTTCCTTGAAGCTGGGGAAGATATCCAGCATGTGGTTCAACATGTAATACAAGTAAGTATATGTACAACATGGAAAAGTAAATAAGTTTAATAGGATGTGGATTTATTTTCTCTCTCCTTGTAATTACACAATCAAACAATCTATAATTTAGCTCTGACCTTCACAAAAACATTTTGTTGAATTGGACACATTGTTCGAAGCTCTATTGACAGACATGCGATGACTGGGACTGATGGAAGAATCTGAGAGGAATGAACTGGAGCAGAGAAATAATCATATTTAAAAGACAGCAGCATCATAAGAGGCCAACAAGAGTGACGGGGTGTGTCAGTGTGCTGAAGGATATTTGTGACCAGCTATCCAGGCCAGACTCTAAAGACGTTCCAAGGGGTAAAAGCTGCTGCCGGAGTACCGACTGGAAGTAGTGCTGACATCAAGTCTACCATCCTCTTAAAGTACTCCGTCCAACAATATCAGTCTCATAAGAAAGGTGTTATTCAAAATAGCAGAGAAACATGCATTATTGTACTCAGGAGGGGACATTGACAGAGGATTACTCAAAAAGTACACAGTAGAAGTACTTCATAGTACTTGTGGGACTAGTACGGAATCCAACAGTGTCAATCTCACGAAGAACTAATGGCAAAAAAATGGTTTTCCCCTCATCAAACTTAGCAGAAGTGGCTTGATTAGGTTCTCAGGAGGGGACTTTGACGGAGGATTAAAAAAACACACTATAAGTACTTCAATGTATTGTGATAGTAGGTGTAAGAATACTGAGTCCAGCAGTCTCAATATCATTAAGAACTTGTGGTAAAATTGTCACTCATCAAAGATAGCAGAAAACATGCATTATACGGAGGGGACTCTGACAGAGGACTACTCACAAAGTACACAGTAAAGTACTTCCTTTTATTTCTGGTAGCAGTCAACTAGTACCGAGTCCAACAGTATCAGTTTTATTCAGAACTTGTGGTAAAAAATATTTGTATCACTCGTGGAATATAGCAGGAAAGAAGATGAAGAGCAGCTGATTTGAACTCGAGAGACGGATGAGTGACCGAGTGCAGAATCGCTGTATAGTTTAAATCTCCTTAGTTACAATGTTGTCCATTCTACCCACAGGCTTATTATATTCACAGCCTTAATAACGTTCATTTTCCGGGCTCAATGTGTGTCTTGGCTGTTTTCGTTGTGATCGCTAAATTCACCTTATAATATCATCACTATAACACTGACCCAGATCGCTAGAAACACCTGCCATCGGACTGGCAAGGGCTGTTCCATGCTCTGCTCAACCTCCCGCCTTCCCAACGGACTCAGTAGCGCCCCCTGCTGCCCTGGAGCATGTGTGAGAGCACAACTACACAGCCACGTGACTCTTGGCAGTAATATTCCGCCGTGAGAAGAAACCGTGTTGTACTTGTGAAACCTATGCTGAAACATGATTTATTAGAAACATGTTATGCGTTTTTTTGATAGATACATTTTTTCTTTGCAAAACTACATGCATTAGTTTGTAGATGGTGTTTTGTATTTGCAAACCACATTGTGTTTGAGTGAATCATGAGGCGTTTGTAAAAACCTGTTAAGCTCGTTTGTGGAGTTATGGCAGGACATTAGCTCCATAGCAGTCGTCTCTCTGGTGACACAACCGTGTGAATTATATTGCGTGCTATCAATAAACCATCTCTTCCTGACGGGAAGGAGTGTTACTGTAACCCGGTGATAACACATAGTGCACTTGTTATGGTAACCTCGCAACAGAGAGAACATGTAAACGACGATTAAGAACACTATAATCAAGCAATATCATAAACGGAGGAGTGTGGCGCAGTGGGTTGGTGTTCGGATCAGGGGGTCACAGGTTCAAACCCCACTGCATGTCGCAAATTGCTCCTGTGGGGGTTGCCCAGAGTATTGAGTATGTAAGTCGCTTTGGATAAAAGCGTCTAACAAGTCACATGTAATGTAAACGTCCGTCTAAAGATAAGAACTACAATCGGAGCTGATTTTTAAAAACACAACTCAATCACTCCGTGCCTTACAGTTACGGCCCGTCTACACTACAGCGTTGACAGCGTCGAAAGCTCCAATCTGCCCATTCACTTTCAATGGGGTGACGTCACGTAGCCACGCTTTTCCGCCCAACTGAATTGTGGGTAGCAGAGCGGTCCGTCTGAGACGCCGGAGTAGCCAGCGCCAGCCAATCAAATCCCGTTTCCCAAAATCTGACAGCTGAAGCCGTAGCCAATCAAACCGCATCTAAGCTGGGAGAGATATCCCGCCGTTCATTTCTATATTTCAAAAAAAGTCGGAGGAGAAACTAACTATCGCCGTAGCAATCACCCGGCTTTGTATGACCAGACCCTCTTCACCTACCGGGACACAAACCGGAGGAACCAGCATGGAGGGAGGTGGCAGAGACAGTGGGGGAAACTGGTAGGTTTTCGCCTGTTTGGGGAGTTTATATAGATATTGCTCGCATAAAATCCCCGGGGGTTTTTGCTTTGTATGTCGGGGGCGGGACATTCATGTGATTGGTTGTTGGTCGTGTTGCTTGAATAAAAACCCCCAGCTCCAAGCTATTTTTGAAGCTGTAGTGTGGACGCTCCGTTACGTTTATTTGGTCAGAACATGTTCAAACGCTCTTCATTTTGGAGTTTGCTTTGCTCTAAATCCCCACAGCTATTAAAAGGCACAGTCCCTACTTTGACAGAGATTCCTTCATAAATATCTCTTGTAAACCAGTTGACTGTAACACGTGATAGCAATGATTTAGTTTGTCTGTTTATACGTTTGAAATAGGAAAGAATTAAACACCTTTAAAAAGATAAGAAGCGCTGCAGCGGTGCTCGGGTTGGTGTGTAGACGTGTTTACTAATCTGATCTTCTATCGATTACATTTATGATTCGAAAAATATAAAAGTAGGGTAGACATGTGGATATTATCCGGCTGAACACAACGTGCATTTATCTAACAGTTTTCCACTGACCTTATTTCAAGCTATTTTCCAAAATCCTATGGAGAAATCCCGTTGCTTTCTGTCGAGGGAACCCGAGTGCAGCTTATTTCCGGGTTTTGGGACGCGTCACTGCAACACTAAGTTGATGCGATTGTGAGGCAAGGGAAGCCAGCCGCCTCTGGCTTCCCTTGGCATGGCCCTGACTAATCACAGGTTGGCAGGGGCATCACATGAGCCTTGTCTGATTGGTCAATCTCTCAATTTTTTCTCCAGGGAAGCCAATTTCGGCTGGCCTCCTCTCGTAACAGAGAGTGCAATCTACTGTTTCACAATAACATCTAGAGGGGCGCTGTTAACCTCTTAGCTTGGCATAACAGAAACCACCTGACATCTAACACAGAAGTAGCCTTCATCGCTCACTTAAAGAGACACGAAACCATAAGGAAGGGACTCAAATAAACAAAGAACAATGACTAAGAACACTAAAGTACTACAAAGAGACAAAAAAATGCAAAACAGCAATACAAAGCTAATTCAACAACGGGTAAGCAATCACAGACCAAAACTAACGACGGAGAAACACACCATGACCACAGAGGAATATAAAACAATTGCTAAGAAACTCTAAAGTACTACAAAGAGACTCAAATTACTACAAGGAAATGCAAAACAGCGATAAAAAGCGAATTGAAAACCAACCACAGATCATACAGACGGTGCCTTTATCACAACATGTTGAATATTAAATGTTACCGATAAGATCTCCGGCCGAACAAGACGCCAGTGGATCCAAACCACACCCAAGCTGTCTACCTTCCACTCGGGATTACATATGATCCCACTTTACAATATTACATTATAAAGGGAAATATATTATACTGCATTAGCTTCAACCAAAGTACAATATATTCCCATTACCCATCATTCCTGTTCCTCTCACCAAGTCAGTTAGCCCTAATTTGGACATTTGATCCTATACGATTACCCAGATAGAGGTTGAACCATTTCCAAAACATAATAATTGTTGGGCTTTCTAAAATATCCGTGTCTCTAAAGTGCAGCAGGCTGTAAATCCCCTCGGTTGCCCATTGTTTGAAGCCCCCTCCAGACGGTTTGAAAACACTTTAAAATGCGACCTTTTTGAGTGAATCAGAGTACAGTCTTGTTAGCGACCCAAAAAGAGAATATAGTTTGATTTATTTACCTTCTCTAGTGTCCACGTCGCTGGAGGCCATCATGTCTCCTAATACCGGGGAATCGGGGAGTCAAGCATTGACAACTAGCAGAACAGAAAGAAGAACAAGATATCAGTTTGTTTAAAGAGTGGTCAGTAGGAATCGATATCGTCAGAGATGAAGAAGTTCACAGGGGGAACAGTGACTAGAAACAAGTCCCATTTTCTGTGAGGCAGTTGTAGTTCCGTATAAACCAAACATTAATATATCCACAAGTAGCAATAAGCTCAGGTACGCTTGGTTGACTCTTTAGTTAAAGGCAGAGGTGGGAGTAAGTCCTACATGTGCAAGTCATGAGCAAGTCTCAAGTCTTGACCTACAAGTAGGGGTGGGCGATATTGAAAAATATGTTATCACGATATTTTCAGGCAGTATCACGATAGATATCACGATATTTTTTCATGTCGGTTATTATGGTTATTTTTCAAGTTACTTGACAGAACAAGCACCTACAGGTGACAGAAACTAAAACAGAAAGGAGTAACAGACCAACATAGCATTTCAAGCTGGTTTTATTTCAGAAATGAAACCCTGAATGACCAAGTGAGCAGTGAACATCAATACACATGAAAAGGAGGGTAAAACATAACTAAGTAAAACATAAAACATCAATGAGGAAAAGTCAGTGCCAAACAATTAAAATGTAAACTTTAGAGTAGACTTGAAGTGTAATAAAAGACTTTAGCATAACTGAAGGGAAAAACATAAAACGCCACAGCGTCAGTTATGTCTTTCCACCGTTTGCTAGTCTTTCCATCAGGAGCCCCTTTATGAAATGCCTGCCCTATGGTTCAGGAGCCCTTTATGAAACGCCTGCCCTATGGTTCAGGAGCCCCTTTATGAAACGCCTGCCCTATGGTTCAGGAGCCCCTTTATGAAACGCCTGCCCTATGGTTCAGGAGCCCCTTTATGAAACGCCTGCCCTATGGTTCAGGAGCCCCTTTATGAAAGGCCTGCCCTATGGTTCAGGAGCCCCTTTATGAAACGCCTGCCCTATGGTTCAGGAGCCCCTTTATGAAACGCCTGCCCTATGGTTCAGGAGCCCCTTTATGAAACGCCTGCCCTATGGTTCAGGAGCCCCTTTATGAAACGCCTGCCCTATGGTTCAGGGCCCCTTTATGAAAGGCCTGCCCTATGGTTCAGGAGCCCCTTTATGAAAGGCCTGCCCTATGGTTCAGGAGCCCCTTTATGAAACGCCTGCCCTATGGTTCAGGAGCCCCTTTATGAAACGCCTGCCCTATGGTTCAGGAGCCCCTTTATGAAAGGCCTGCCCTATGGTTCAGGAGCCCCTTTATGAAAGGCCTGCCCTATGGTTCAGGAGCTCCTTTATGAAACGCCTGCCCTATGGTTGCTCGGAGAGCCTCTTCCCCTCCCGCTATTTTTTCCCCCCAATTTTTTTAATTTTTCTTTTTATATCACGATAGGACGATATCTCTGAAAAAGCATATCGTGGAGACCTAATATCGTCACGACGATATATATCGTCATATCGCCCACCCCTACCTACAAGTATCAAGCAAGTCCCAAGTCACTGTGGTGAGAGTCAAGCAAGTCAAGTCATACGACATTCTGATGAATAAGCCCAGTTTCCGCATTTAAATCAGTTCAAAGACAGTGGCTATGAAAATGGATTCAACCCACACTATGATCTTCATTACATACAGTTAATCATTTCAAATCTAATTTAGACCGATGACAATCATATTAGATTCATATTAACCGTAGAACTGAAGACGATATAGCTAGGACTCAAAAAGTCTGGTCAAAAAGGCAGAATTCCAGGTAAGAAAATCGTATATGGCATTTGCCATTACACATATTTAATTTAAATGTCTGTTAACACTAGAACCGCCAACAGCCTCAGCGCCTGCATAGATATCATGTTCAAATCATTTAATTTGTTCCTCTTCATAATTTCCTTATAAACTAAGTAGGACGATTTAAAACTCACTTAATTGGGTTAATTTAGAAATCATAACAGATCAAAAAGTTCAGATTCATTTTACAATAAATCAAGGAATGATGCACTTCGACAAAAACAACATAATTAAAACAAAACAAACTACTTATTCAAAAGTTTACAGTAACTTCTGATAATAACACGGGAAATAAACGAGGCACCTCTTTTCCTCTCTCTCCCTCTCCTCGTCAGTATCAGGGTTAGTCAAAATGAATCCCTTGGCTGTTCATTTACCGTTTTGTCTTCTCTTTGCTTAATCGATTTGAAACCAAGTCTAACGTAGCTTAAACTTAACGTTAGCTTTCTAGCTAACGTTAAGTTAGCACGCACCTTTCTCTGTGGGTTTTTTTTGTAGTGACGAATGAAGTTGGATGTTGTGGTGGTCGTGTCACTGATCTTTATGCTGCAGACCCTGCATACCGCTGTTCTCTTCTTATTACCGTCATCGACAAAATAATCCTTGAATCCAAACTTCACTATTTGTGGAGTAAAGCTAGCCGCTGCCATGTTAACTGACACTCCTGCCTTCTAGTGGCGTTCCAATAGTCTGTTTAGCTCAGGAACCTTCCTAACGGAGTGACATGACCCGGAAGTGCCTTACTGGCAGCCATGATAAGTGCCGTTCCAATTCTCTAGATGATAGGAAAGGAGGTTTCAAACTTCCTTTATCACCTCCTTTAGCTTAGGAACCACTGGACCTCCCTCATCGAGAGGAGAGGAGAAAGTGCTGCCCCACAATGCATTGCGGCCGCAGCATTTGCCGTCACTCAACAGTCGGCCGTTCACGGAAACAACCGATTATGACCGAGAAATGATATCATGAAAGTTACGGTGCTTATTAAGCATTTTAAAACATAGGTGGTAAGTTGCCAAAGTGCTTTGTTTTGAACGTTCATCAGTATTATAATCAAAAAGAGAAATATGAACGTTAGTTTTCACTGAAATGATCAAATAAAGTCAACATTTCAGTCTTCACTGAGCTGTGTGGGGTTTGTTCAACTTCTAAAAGATGTTTGAATGGTGATACACACAGTGATAGATGTTAAGGACTAACGTTTATAATAAATACATCTGTATTGATTTTAAGATCTTTAGTTTATACAATCATACGTATTGGGATCATTGGTATTAATGTGGACCGGAGGGAGAGGGAGACGAGCAGAAGTTTCACATTCCTTTTTATTTCAGTTCCAGCTTTGGTCCTGAAGAATATGTTTCTCTGTTGTCCACGTTCATAAAGCAAAGCAGCAGCAGAGCACGGTGCAGAGTCTCTAGATGAGTTTACAGCAGTCCCTCGTTCTTATTGAACATCCATGTTGTAGTCCGCTGTATAGGAAACTGTGGTTTCCATGGTTTCCCCACAGCAACAGACGCACATTCATGACTTCCGCTGGCGCATCATAAACACGTCGGATAGCGAAAGTGCATTTGGATTCTCTAAACTTTAAGTATCGCAGTCTCTTCTCCTAAGTCCTTTTGAATTCTCCTATCCACTATCCCTTAACCCCGTGACGTTTCACTCAGAGGTCAAGGAATAGGAGATAGGGATAGACGTTAGGAGCTGATTTTTGGATTATCGGAACTAGGGGTGTAACGGTTCGGTGCGTACCTCGGTTTGGGGATCACGGTTCGGTACAACAACAAAAAGCAAAAAAAAGTCCCAAATGCATAATTCCAGGTTTGTTGTTATTTACTTTTGAACAGTAGCGCAAGTTTCAGTTTAAAAATAAAGAACTCTGACATTTTGAAACATTAACTGTATTAAACAGTTAAAAACAAACCATACACACTCAGATGGCCATATTATCTATAATGGCTGATGTCAAACTAAAAGGTTTCATCAAGCTGTAAAACTAAAAAGAATGTCTTGCATCATAAATAACAAGAAAGTGTTTCCAGAGCGCAAAGTCGTTGACAAACTTATGCCAAAAGCTTCCGTTATTTATTTTGGTCTCTCGGCTCTCATGTCTGTTGGCTTCTTAAAAGCAGCGGGGACCAGCTGCTGAACTGCTATTGTCTTTTGCCGGGCTCTGATTGGCTAATCTGGGGGATGCCTTCTGATATGATTTAGCATGTTTGGCGTGTGGTGCCATTAGCATACCGCACCGCTGTAGAACAACGCCGACACACCGTCCTCGTCCGATCCACCACTCGCACTCCTCATCGTTATTGTAGTCCACAGGAAACCCGACATGTCTCTTCTACATCAACATGTGTCCCCTCTTCTCCATGTCTCTTCTACATCAACATGTGTCCCCTCTTCTCCATGTCTCTTCTACATCAACATGTGTCTCCTCTTCTCCATGTCTCTTCTACATCAACATGTGTCCCCTCTTCTCCATGTCTCTTCTACATCAACACGTGTCCCCTCTTCTCCATGTCTCTTCTACATCAACACGTGTCCCCTCTTCTTCATGTCTCTTCTACATCAACACGTGTCCCCTCTTCTCCATGTCTCTTCTACATCAACATGTGTCCCCTCTTCTCCATGTCTCTTCTACATCAACATGTGTCTCCTCTTCCTCATGTCTCTTCTACATCAACATGTGTCTCCCTCTTCTCCATGTCTCTTCTACATCAACATGTGTCTCCTCTTCTCCATGTCTCTTCTACATCAACACGTGTCCCCTCTTCTCCATGTCTCTTCTACATCAACACGTGTCCCCTCTTCTCCATGTCTCTTCTACATCAACACGTGTCCCCTCTTCTCCATGTCTCTTCTACATCAACATGTGTCTCCTCTTCTCCATGTCTCTTCTACATCAACACGTGTCCCCTCTTCTCCATGTCTCTTCTACATCAACACGTGTCCCCTCTTCTCCATGTCTCTTCTACATCAACACGTGTCCCCTCTTCTCCATGTCTCTTCTACATCAACATGTGTCTCCTCTTCTCCATGTCTCTTCTACATCAACACGTGTCCCCTCTTCTCCATGTCTCTTCTACATCAACACGTGTCCCCTCTTCTCCATGTCTCTTCTACATCAACACGTGTCCCCTCTTCTCCATGTCTCTTCTACATCAACATGTGTCCCCTCTTCTCCATGTCTCTTCTACATCAACATGTGTCCTCTCTTCTTCGTGTCTCTTCTACATGCACAACTTACATGATGCCGTTTAAATACATTTAAATAAAGTGCGGAGCCGGCCGTCAGCGAACCGACAGAACCCACAGGTGGCCAGTCCACCGCTGTGTAGCATATTATTTCCGATGACAGATGAGCAGATCGCCACCGGGCTTTCACCTAAAGACACAGCCACGCAAAAGCTGCGGCATGTGCACAGCTCCTTATGGGTACTGCAATAGTGCCAACGTGGCGGGGGTAACGGGGAGACACGCTCTGGCGGCCAATCTCGTTCAGGATCCGAAAATACAATTTAACTATTTTGCACACTTATTAATCCTAGTGTGCCACTGGTTACGGTACCGCGTGCCAATGGTGGTACGCGTGCCTAGGTTTGCCGACCCCTTATCTGAAGTAACAGACATCAGCACTTTGGAAAGAGGGCTGAAACAGAGGGGATTATGGGTAATGCTGCAATGATCCGTTTGGTGTTTCAGCCAATCAGAGACAGGTTCTGTATATATCTGAGATGTATGGATGAGAAACAGTATAATAGGAGACCTTTAAACAAAAGATATCAGTACAAAACACATACTTTCAAAGGTCAATAAACGATATTGCTCTGCGATTCTTTTCTTTTTCCCATTACCAGCAGCTGCGGTCGGTTATGACGTCAATTTTACAACGGCTTGTTTAAATAAATGATATAATAATTCCAATGTTCAAATATATCCACGCTGTGAGACGAACAAAAGGACTTCTGATTTGGCTCTTAGAGAAATAATGCCGCATCTTTCCGTCAGTGACCCATAATCAAGAGGAATTCATTTCAATGTCATAGTAAGTTGGAGACGGTGATTTAAAGGGCTTGTGCAGAGAAATGCGAAACTACATATTTCACACACACCATTTTGTTTGTTACCATAAATGTAATCCTAAGCAATCTGTCTATTTTACCAGCTGTTCAAATATTAACTTTGATGTATAATTGTGCTTATTTTGTGCTAAGCTAGCTCCAATTCTGCTCGGGTGAGGAGACGCAAAAACCAACATAACCACAGCATTGCATTAACATTATTCCTAATAGTGAAATTGTGTGTTGATCGCGAGAGACCAGTACATGTAAAACTCAGGCACATTTCTAACCTTGAGACGTTGCACAAACTCTTGATAAACATGGTGGTATACTGGACATTGTTAAATCATTAAATACCAAAGTTAGGGCTGCAACTTAAGACAGTTTTCCTTATTTTCTTCACGTTATATTAAGGTTTTATTTCGAGGGTTTGCTGTCGAAAACCCTCGACGACTCATTGCACAAACATTCGCTCACATTTTTAGGAACCAAAAAGTAACCGTTGTCATGACTTTACCTTATCTAACTTCCCCTTATCTTCCGGACACACTGTTCGGTGTTGACATCTCGTAGAAGTGGACAGTTTTTTTTTACAGGAAAGCATGGACTTGAGACTTCCAGCTAAAAAAAACTTTTACGGGTGTTTTTGAGTTCAAGGTTCAGGCGTTTACTCTGCTCTTATCTCACATCAGTGCTGCTGCATCTTGGGATATTTGACAGGACAACTACAAGGTCACTCGTGTGTACAACAACAGTGAAGCAAAAGTCTTTCTCCTGGCAGCTCCTCTCAGCGTGGTTCAGAAGAGGTTCAGTGAGCATCAAGAAAAAGGTGGTTTATGTTAAAGACGGGTCTAGAGCGGGGGTGGGGAACCTTTTTCCTCTCAAGGGAACATTTTAATTTTCACAACATCCTCCGAGGGCCGTAGAAATGATTGAACTCAACCTCTGCTAAAACATCACAGCCCATTCATTTCGCCTTTCTTTCATGCTGTGCAAAGAAAAAGCAACCTCTTAATCCAGATATCTTTCGGTTTTATGTTCAATGTTGTTATGTTATGCTTTGGAGAGTCTGTAAAAGGAGCCAAATGCAGACGCTCATAGCAGGTACCTTGAATTCCAGGAATGTAATGAAAACGTAAATGCAACAAACTCACACTGGATACTAAACTCAAACAACAGAAACTCACACGCAGCAAAACCAGGTGAACATAATCATTCGTCCTCATGGAGAGTCCGACATTCTGCATCCACCTTTTTAATACTCGCCATATTTAGGTCGCTGCTATCAATGACAGTCTTGTTTAATATTGAAGACGTGACGTGAGATATACCACGTGATGAGACGTTACGCTCGTGTTGTGTTCAAGGAACAAGCAGTCACTTGTTTAATTTGTTTGCGGTCTAGATTTAAATTGTATTGCGTGTGTTTATAAATGACCTCGAGGGCCTTATCAAATGGTCTCGCGGAGCGTATTCGGCCCGGAGGCCGGAGGTTCCCCACCCCTGGTCTAGTTCATGAGCGACTCAGCAGATTTCTCAATGTGCAGACTAACCGAGCAAAGAGGAAATGAAAACAGCTGGCCGCGTGATAACCGACACCTAAACTGAAACAAAAACAACCCTGACTGCCATGTCCAATTATTTATCAAAAGAATAGATGGGAAACATCTCAAATTGAAAGGTTGTTGTTCGAGACAGTCTTTTGTTTTGGGGGAAAAGGGAACATTTGTAGTCAAGCGTCTCTAAAAACAGCCTTTTAGGAGACACAGAGACGGACAACAAGACGTGGACGTGGTTCAGTGTTCTCTCAGCAACGGCCCCCTTATTAAATAATGCAAAAAGATATTTGAGCTCAAGGCATAAAAAACAAATAAAATGCAAATAGTGACATTTACATGAAAGGGTAAGATAACACACATGTTTGTACAGGGTGAGGTCAAACTGAACACCTGTCAAATGTCTCTAATGGAAACAAGAGAATATCCTTCAGATCTGGAACTAAAGTTAAAGTAGAAGTACTCAGATCTTGTACTTGGTTAAAGTAGAAGTACTCAGATCTTGTACTTGAATAAAAGTAGAAGTACCAGAGTGTAGGAATACTCTGTTACAGTAAAAGTCCTGCATTCAAAATGTTCCTCGAGTGAAAGTAGAAAGTATTCTCATCTAAATATAGTAAAGACAGTGAAAGTAGTCGTTGTGCAGATTGGTCCATTTCAGAATAATATATATGATATGTTTTATAATGATTGATCATGAAAGTGTTCTCAAAGCTGGTGGAGGAGCAGCTAGTCTGAAGTACTTTGTAGACTGCAGGGTAGCTGGTGAAGGTGCAGCTAGTCTGAAGTACTTTGTAGACTGCAGGGTAGCTGGTGGAGGTGCAGCTAGTCTGAAGTACTTTGTAGACTGCAGGGTAGCTGGTGGAGGTGCAGCTAGTCTGAAGTACTTTGTAGACTGCAGGGTAGCTGGTGAAGGTGCAGCTAGTCTGAAGCACTTTGTAGACTGCAGGGTAGCTGGTGAATGTGCAGCTAGTCTGAAGTACTTTGTAGACTGCAGGGTAGCTGGTGGAGGTGCAGCTAGTCTGAAGTACTTTGTAGACTGCAGGGTAGCTGGTGAAGGTGCAGCTAGTCTGAAGTACTTTGTAGACTGCAGGGTAGCTGGTGGAGGTGCAGCTAGTCTGAAGTACTTTGTAGACTGCAGGGTAGCTGGTGAAGGTGCAGCTAGTCTGAAGCACTTTGTAGACTGCAGGGTAGCTGGTGAATGTGCAGCTAGTCTGAAGTACTTTGTAGACTGCAGGGTAGCTGGTGGAGGTGCAGCTAGTCTGAAGTACTTTGTAGACTGCAGGGTAGCTGGTGGAGGTGCAGCTAGTCTGAAGTACTTTGTAGACTGCAGGGTAGCTGGTGGATTTACTCCAGGTGGAACTAAAGTCTCATTCAACACTTGATTATATTTCACACCACTCATCCACATCTGTAGAGTAACTAAAGGTATTAAATACATGTAGTGGAGGAAAAGTACACCATTTAGCTCTGAACTGTAGTGGAGTACAAGTACAAAGTACCGTCAAATGGAAATACTCAATTAAGTACAAGTAGCTCAAAATTGCACTTAAGTAGCGCACCCACCCACACACAATTGTTTAACTATAATCTTTGACCAGGAGAAGTGTGTCCGTCTTCTTAATGGACAGCTTGATAAAGCAAACATCAGTGAAAACACTATTTAATGAGTTTATGCGGTATGTATTGTGCAGGCAGGTAAATGGGGCTGAGCACACATTTAATTTCTGGTTATCTCCGACAAAGACTCCTGAAATAGCAGGACAGGGAGATGTGAGCGAACAATGGCAATTACCAAGGTGACTTAAAGGAGTGTGTTGTGCTTTTTTTGGTGTTCCCGATTCTTTAGTGTGTTAAAAAGGTTTGTGTGGATGTAAATGGTCTGCAAAGGCTAACCCCACTGCTTTCAGACAGAGGGTAAAAAGAGGTGCTGCAGCACAGGCAGTAAATAAAGAGCATTTTGAACATTAAAGCATGGAGACATGTCAGAGGCACTGAATACTTGTATGAACCTGAAACGGAGCAGGATATGTCCTCTTTAAGCAACAACAAAGCTAAACACAACCAATAATGTAGCAATGAAACACCAGTTTGTTTTGATTTCCAGACCTAGCAGCTTAGCTATGTGGCTAACGTTAGCTTCATTCTGCGATGCCATCTTTGAGACCGTAAACACGCCACGGAAAAGGTTTGAAATAAACAACAACCTACCTCGTACCTCTTTGTAATCTCTGTGCGGGTATCCGGCTGGATTTAATGGATGTTATCCTCGCCACACACCTCTGATGTTCCTATCATACCGCAGGCTGAATTACAGATTGAAGAGCAGGAGGAGTCGGCTGTTTGTCCGCGAGCCAGCGGAGCAGGTCATGTGACCCGAGGAGATGTGTGTGTTCGACGCGCTATGGTTCGACGTCTTGTTGCCATAGATACGGATAATAATAATAACGGAAAACCAATAGCGTGTTAAAAACATACAGAAGTACTATGATCTTGTACTTGAGTAAAAGTACAAGTACTCAGTTATTGTACTTTATTAAAAGTAGATGTGCTCAGTTATTGTACTTGAGTAGGCTACAAGTAGAAGTAGGCTACTCAGATATTGTAGGATACTCAAGTGAAAGTAGAAGTACCCAGGTCTTGTACTTGAGTAGAAGTAGGCTACCCTGATCTTGTACTTGAGTAAAAGTAGAAGTAGGCAACTCGGATATTGTACTTGAGTAAAAGTAGAAGTACTCAGATATTGTACTTGAGTAAAAGTAGAAGTACTCAGATCTTACTTGAGTAAAAGTGGAAATACAGGAAATACTTAAAGTACCAAAAGTAAACTAGTCATTGTGCATGTTGGTCCATTTCAGAAAAATATGATATGATTATGTTATGATTATAATTATGTATTTAACTCTGAATTGTAGTGAAGTAGCCTACAAGTAGGCCTACCTAACAATTGTACGTACAGTAGCCTACTTAGTTACACCACTGACAATACATTTCTTTATATTTTGGCACAAATGTACACAGAACTGAAACTGTAAAAATATAGTATGTTATAGGTATGTGTAAGCTAACATATCAGGAATAGTATATAAAATAAATATATAAATAATGAGTTACGGATGGTCCACTCCTCCTTCGCGTCGAAAGGAGTCAGTTGAGGTGGTTCGTGCACCTAGAAAGGATGCCACCTGGGCGCCTCTCTAGGGAGGTGTTCCAGGCACGTCCAGCTGGGAAGAGACCAAGGGGTAGACCTAGGACCAGGTGGAGGGATTATATCTCTTCGCTGGCCTGGGAGGGCCTTGGGACCCCCCAGTCAGAGCTGGTTGATGTTGCCAGGGAAAGGAAAGTTTGGGGCTCTCTGCTGGAACTGCTACCCCCGCGACCCGACCACGGATAAGCGGGAGAAGATGGATGGATGGATGGATGGATGGATGCCGGCCCTGACCAATTTACCGCCCTAGGCAAGATTTTAGCTGGCGCCAAATGCAGACACTCACTATGATTTGCGCGTGCATGGTTGTGGCATGACCACCAACACAGAAAGATATTGACACAAGATGTGTGCAACTGTATTTAGTTTCCTATCCATTTTAACATGATTTAAGTGGGGGGGGGGCCTCACCCCCTCTAGGGGGTCCGGGGGCATGCACCCCTGGGAAGACTTTTTTTTTATATTGAAGTTACAAGCATCAATCTGGTGCACTTTGAGAGCAAAATTAGGACATATGGATACATCTCTCAACACCCAGATGAAACAGAACTTTCTTTTTCTTTATGTATATTTTACAAATCACTCCCCTTTCAAACTGTATTCTTGTTTATTAATAACAACTTTTTTGTACTGTCAGTATTTTATACCTGTTTTTCACCTATTCTCTTATTTTTTTAGAACTATAAAGGCGTGCCTTTACCTCGCTGAGCTGAGGTTATCAGAGCCTCTCAGTCTTTCAGGAGAGAGCTCTCTAAAGCTCTCCCCCAACGGCCGCTTACAATGTAAATTCCAATGTTAATAAAAGCACCGAAAAGCACACGGAAGCTGTGTACGTTTTTTTGGGAGTTTGATTTATTTTAAATGAACACAAATACAAAATTAAAACCTATAATTGCACACTAAAACCATTATTTCAAAAAAAGAACAATTTCACATAAACCTCTGGTTTGTACTGGGACTGGGGCAGTTCAACTTGATTTTTTGGGGGGGGGTGTGCCAGAGTATGCGTAGTTCTGTTAGTATAAGATAATAAGATGTACTTTGTTGATCCAAAATCGGGAAATTGTGTTTACATTTTAAAAAATTGTTTAAATGAAAACAATTTTTTTTTCCTAACTTTTTTTTGTTTTTTGTTGTTGGCGCCCCCTATGGGTTGATGCGCCCTTAGCATTCGCCTATACTGCCTATGCCGAGGGCCGGCCCTGGGTGGATGGATGGATGGATGGATGGATGGATGGTCCAGGAAACGTGTAACTGAATAATGGTAAATAGGCAAAAACAAAATTAAACTTTGTAAACGATTTTGATAAGACAGTTTTGATTCTATGGTCAAAATAAATAGGGCTTTTATTTTGGAAATACGTGCGTTTTGGTGCGCTTGAATTGTGTTCCCGGGCAGCCGGGATACACTGATTTAGATCTACGCAGTTTCTCATTCGTTTATTTTCGATTCTTCCGATGTAATTTGATCAAGTAACTGCATGAAATACGTCTGAACAACACAAAGGGTTTGAAATGTGTGCTAAAATAAAAGTCAAATCATCGGAGGGTTCTTCATGTCTTTTTAATTTCAATCCGTTAGTTTGTATTTAATATACTTAACATTGTCTCTATAAAAGAACATTATTACTTTTCAATTAAATCAATATTCTTGTGTTCTTTTCGTTGTTTTTAAAATGCAAAAGTTTTTCATACCGGAAAGTTGAAGCTGATTTTTTATTTATTTTTTTAATGAACGTAGTGGCCAAACGATGGTACTACAACTCATGTGACGTCATGTTGGCTCAAAAATACTTTTTCCCATTGACTTGAATTGGGAAAGAAACGTCTGTAAATCAGCGTATACTTTTTTGGGGGCTAAATAAACTACCCAGTTCGAATTATTATATAGCCTTTATTTACATCATTAGGGTCTAAAAGTTGTAAAAATGCACGAAAGTCTAAATCAAGAGTGATTTTCTCTCTCCATTCATTTGACTGTGAGATCTGGAGATCGAAGGCGGGGCTTAATGGAAACTTAACTGCGCATGCTCCATGGGCCCGTATACGGGAACTTCCCTTCCCTGATTTCAACTTTTTTGTGCACAAAATATATTATGTTCATTATTTTCTTTAATAGAAAAATGTATATTAATAATAAGAAAAATACAATAATAATAATGATAATAATAATAATAAATAAATACTAAAACAATTACAATAAAAAACATACAATACAAATTATAATAAAAATATAATATAATAATAATAATAATAATAATAATAATAATAATAATAATAATAATAATAATAATAATAATACAAATATGCAAATGATATAATGCAAAAATACACAAAATAAAATAATAGTAGAAAAATAACAATGAAAAACAAACAATTTGTAAAATAATTATAATACAAAAATACAAAATATAATAATACAAATATACTAAAAATTATAATAAATCAATTTTAATAATAAAATAGAAAATACATAATAAAAGATTATAATAATACAAAAATACAATAACGCAAAAATATGAAAAACAATCTTGTAAAGTACAATAAATAAAATAATAATAATCAAAAAGTAAAAAAGCAGCTCTCAGGAATGAACTAAGCTCCGCCCCCGACGCTGTTTCCGGTTATCTTCACACTTAGTTCACACCGGCTAACGGAGATCATTTCTGCAGGTTTTCACAATAACTTATTGCCACATCTCCACAGAGGAAAGTCCACAGCTGACACACGGGTTGCACAACTTCTCCTCCAAGATGACGGTGAGTTAAGAAGATCCTAATGTCTCGAATTAAATCAGCTTTTCCTTTCCGCATTGCTCAGTAGCTGTAGCTCTCAGACTGCTCTCAGTCAGCTGATCAGAAAACAGATCAGAAAACACTTCCATTGAAACACAGGAAAACATCGATTATAGTCTTTGAACAGGAGATTGCATTATGTGATCAGATGTCATGATATTTCTATAAAGAGACATGTAATATGACAGTACTAGTATTCATACCATCGCATGTTGCATTGATTAGCAGTGGTGAAAAGTACATGTAGCCTACTCGAGTATTGTACTTTAGTCCTACTTTGACGTATTTGTGCTTTTACTTGAGTATTTCCATGTAATACTAGTTTATACTTTTACTACACTATATTTATTTTAACTCTCACAGTTACTTATAAACATATGGTATGCTGATATTGAGTAATGCAGTATAGGCCTACTGTAATCTGTATTTGGTCCACGTTGACAAACTACAATACTGAAATGCTCCCACGTGTATAAAA
Organism: Champsocephalus esox; assembly: GCA_036324585.1. Taxonomy (NCBI): domain Eukaryota; kingdom Metazoa; phylum Chordata; class Actinopteri; order Perciformes; family Channichthyidae; genus Champsocephalus; species Champsocephalus esox. Next base: position 5,500,081 of record CM070498.1, on the reverse strand, counting down.
ACAGGATAATATGATAACTATGAAAATATAATATCTATTCAGCTCTATGGGTACTTCTACTTTTGATACTTGAAGTCAATCTTGCTGATAATACTTTATATTATAACGAAATAGGCCATTGTGCAGAATAAGTACTTCTGGTATGATGCTCATACTTTTTACATTTTTAAATCAGGACTTTTACTTGTAGCGAAGTATTCTAAGATCATAGTATTTGTACTCAAGTAAAGCATCTGAATACTGCTACCAACACATCATTAAAACCACAGTTAGAATAATTGATCAATGATGTTGATTGCACAGAACATGAAGTCAGAAGTAGTACGTCAGGTCAGTAAATGGAACATGAGATTAATGGTAATAATACTCGTATTGATATCTAATTTCTCTTCATTATAGCTATCATGACATCTGATATCTCACATCATGCAATCTCCTGTTGTTGTTTATCTAGCTGATCAGTAAACAATCACTTCCATTGAGGCAAACATCGATTCCAGTCATCAGCTTGATTCGTAAATGGTGGGAATTGAGCAGCACATAAAGTTCGAAGTCGTATCTCAGTTCATTTAAATGACATTAATGGTAATGATACTCTTATTGATGTCAAAAAGCAGAAACAGATACGGATAATTTGCCTTTGTATCTATGGTGCGTACATAAACACAGTTAAAGAAAACAACAACAAATTCAACTATTATAACATGAATCAGGATCAGTAAACAATCACTTCCGTTAAAAACTGAATGGGGGATCAATAAAGGTTCACCCTAATCTTAATACACGTGTTGACATCACATTTATCTTAATTAAAATAAATATAATCTTATTTTATTGTTTATCTACTTACAAGGATATGAAATGTTTTTATTGTTCCCTTACTTGCCATATTTTAGGCCCCGTCCACACGGAGACGAAAACGAACCGAAGTCGATTTTAAAAAAAAGTCTTCCGTCCACACGAGACCACTCGACCCGCTGGAGACGCTGTAGTACATATGCCGGGCCTGTAAGTGGCGCTGTACTTCCACCACAAAATACACCAAAAGCAGCGAAGAAGACCCCCGAGCATGGTTGCCATGGTTGCCTGGTTGCCCTTCTGGTTATTCTCCTCGGTGGATTTAGCAACACGTAGTTCATGTAGTTCTCCATGTCCACTTGTTGCTGATGGTTGTGGTGGAGGAGCTGTAGATGTTGCACTAACATCTGTAGCATGGTCAGTAGCGTCTGGAGCACGAACGCAACCCTGTGATCCGCCGTTGTTGTTTTTGTTGTTGTTGTTGTTGTTGGCGAAACGCATCAGCAATGACGCGGGGGTGAGCAGGAGAGGCTGGGCTATGGCGTATAGGGCGTACACACGGAGCCGCAAGCGTGTCGTCTCCAGATCTACCCACTTTCGGAGCCGTTATCAAAGCGTAATGTTTTCGGGCTCCGAAGCCGCGGGTCAGTTTCGGCTTCGTGTGGACGAACCGTCTATACGATAAAGAACTTTAGCGGATACAACTGATATCGTCTCCGTGTGGACGGGGCCTAAGCTACTGTGTGTAAGTGTGGGACAATTTAGACATTGTTTATATCACATAAAAGAGCACTAAGATATGTTCATGCAGTTTATTCAAGCCATTTAATTTAAATCAGTATGCACACGTTCCTTTCAAGCAGATCTTAAAGCAGATCCCTTCAAATTATAGAATATTTTAGTTTTAGGGTTTTTTAGTGTCAGGTAATGTTTATATAGAGATATAGATGTAATACTTGCAATTGTAATGGTGGTTATAAATTCAAGAAGGTACAAAAATTAAGAAAATAAGTGCGATAAAATAGTCCAAACATAGAGAACAGATACAAAACAACTTTAATATATTTAAAGAAATGCAAAAATATAAATAAATACATTTATATTTAAAAAAAAATAATACAAATAAGTAATACACAAATGAAACAAATTAAAAACACCAAAGACAAATATGTAATATACTGTACATGAATAAATGTATAAAATCACTGTTTCTTTTGTACATTTATACACCGTTACCGTCACTTTAATTTTGGGGACTTTCGGAATAGTTATTATAATTGATTTAATGAATCGGTAAGATTACAGCTCATTATGTATTCTGTGTCCAACAGAAGCACGAGTTCGAGGTGGCGATGACCTGTGAGGGATGTTCAGGAGCCGTGACCCGGATCCTCAACAAACTGGGAGGTGAGATTCTACAGTGTAGAAAAGGCAATGGGCGACTGTGGCTGCGAGGGAGTACGGTCCAGAAGGTTGTGGGTTCGATCCCAGCCCGTGCAGCCAACATATCTTCCGGCAAGATACTTAACCCTGAGTTGCTCCCGATGGCCAACGGTGTTGTGTGTGAATGTTAGTTCCTAGAGTAAGGGACACTGCTCTGTATGAATGGGGGTGAATGACACGTACGTAAAGTCTTAAAGATAAAGCACGTACAGTCCATTCCCATTCCCAATGAAAAATGAACTCTTCCAACATGAATATATATATATATATATATATATAGGACATAGAACAGATAAAATAGTGCAAGAGAAATTACAATATGATGGTAATGACTGGATATCATCCCAACACAATCGGAATCAGGTTTAGTGTCAAGTAGGTTTACACATAAAAATACACAGGTGTTAAGATAAGATGAACCCTGTGAGGAACTTCAGGCGTTTAAGCGGCAACAGAGTGAGAGCAAAAGTACAGCACAGATTCACACAAGAATAATACAATCAAAGATAAAATGATATACAGGTAAGTAGCTGTTAAAAAATAAATTAATTAAATGAACATATTTGAGTGTGGATTGTTAAATATATTTACATGGATGTGTGCAGGTCAAAGATATTGTGCATGAGAAGATGAATGTACAGTACGTGTTGCGTGCATGCATACACACACAAGACAAGGAGCAAATATAAAACTATTGTAAAGAGAATATATAATATATTAAAAAGATAATGATTTACACAGTTTGAATATTCATAAATCTTAAACTAAGTACAGTGAATATATTACAAAATCCAGTACATTTTAAAGTGGAGAGCTGTGCAGAATGGTGCTGCACGATATATCGTGTCGTGACGATGATCACGATATGCGTGATAGTCTGTGAAGCTGACGATTGAGCGGCCCGGCCAAGTAAGGAGGCAGACATCGCATTTTTTTTCTTGCGATATGAAAGGTGGGGTGGGTACGTTTGAGAAACCGAGAGATATCACTTGTTTGTTATCTTCCATGGAATGCTCTTAACATCCCGATAGCAATGAATATCTGAAGTGCTTTGACTAAAAATCCATAACAACATTTCATCCTGGAAGCCGTGGCGCTGTAAAAAGCTCGACCAATCATCTGAGCGCTAAAGTGACTGGTGGCCTCCCTGCCTGTCAGCCTTCCATCTGGGGCACACACTTACCTCGTGCCCTCATTGGTCATGAGCGCGTTCCTGTGTGTTGGAGGAGGGGCTCTGTGAGGAAGGGGCAGATTTTTTCCGGTTGTGTATTTTCAAATTCTAGCGCACTCGAGCCGGTTTCTCCATTCTTACCTACCCCACCTTTAAGTAGGCAAATAAACTCAAACACGTCATGTTACAATTATTTTGCTGCTTGCTACAAAAGGAAAACTGGCACGGCTCTCATGTCAGGGGTTCTTGAGTGAGTGACAGCAAACCACAATCAAATCTCCAAAGCAAACGGACCCGGTGATTAAAAGGTAAGAACACTGAATAAAGTAGTTTCATGTGTTTCTCCAGTTCGGCGCTGCTAACCGAGCTAGCTCAGCTTGTTGCTCGGATAACTTAAGATCCAGACGTCCGTGACTAAAATCCTTCATCCGGTTAAATATAGTTAAAAAAATACCAATTGTATCGTTAAAGTTCAAGAAAGGATGGTTTGCGGACAAAAGAAACGGTCTTTTCTTCAATTCCTGTATTTTTTCATATCACAGGAGAAAAAATATCGCAATGTCAGTTTTTTCCAATATCAAGCAGCCCTACTGCAGATTATCAAAGAGGAAGTGTTATTCAGAAATGTGCTATTCATTTCCACTGTGATGCATCTTCCTCTCAGACTCCAATTACAGAATGTCAGTTTCTAAAAAGGGGGATTTGAGTCTTTGCAGACCATTTACATGCACACAAACATACAGTATATAACACTCTGCATGATACAGAACACCGCAGAAAGCAGAGAGGGCCTCTTTAATACACATGTCCCCACAGTCTTTGATCAATATTGTATAAGGTTAAATCATTTAATAGAAGCATGAAGAAGAGCCTGTAGCTTCCTCTCTTGGAGAATCCAGTGAAAGTGTAGTTTTACATATTTGAAAGGGTGTATCTCTCCTGCAGCATGTCACCTGATGCCGAGTCATTTAAATGAATGGAGCTTCTGTTTTTCTACAAGCTACACACACACACACCTTGTTTTTGTTATTCACATTCCCTCCTTCAAATCCTCTCACACTGTTAAGGTCAGAAATATGACATATTAGATAGATAGGTAGGTAGATAGGTAGGTAGGTAAGTAGATGGGTAGGTAGGTAGGTAAGTAGATAGATAGATAGATAGATGGGTAGGTAGATAGGTAAGTAGATAGATAGGTAGGTAGGTAAGTAGATAGGTGGGTAGGTAAGTAGATAGATAGATAGATGGGTAAGTAGATAGATAGATAGGTAAGTAGATGGATAGATAGGTAAGTAGATGGATAGATAGGTAAGTAGATGGATAGATAGGTAAGTAGGTAGGTAGGTAAGTAGATGGATAGATAGGTAGGTAGGTAGGATAGGTAGGTAGGTAAGTAGACAGATAGGGAGGTAAGTAGATAGATAGGGAGGTAAGTAGATAGATAGGGAGGTAAGTAGATAGATAGATGGGTAGGTAGGTAGGTAAGTAGATGGATAGATAGGTAGGTAAGTAGATGGATAGGTAGGTAGGTAGGTAGGTAGGTAGGTAGGTAGATAGATAGGTAAGTAGACAGGTAGGTAGGTAGGTAGGTAGGTAGGTAGGTAGGTAGGTAGATAGGTAGGTAAGTAGACAGATAGGTAGGTAAGTAGACAGATAGGGAGGTAAGTAGACAGATAGGGAGGTAAGTAGACAGATAGGGAGGTAAGTAGATAGGTAGGTAGGTAGGTAGATAGATAGATAGGTAGGTAGAGAGATAGGTACATAGAGAGATAGATAAAATGTATTTCGTCAAAGAAGCAGAAGTGTGTTCAGACTTTATAATACAATAGTTAAAAAAGGGGTAAAAGAGAATTAACAATCAAAAATAAAATGAAAATAGTTATATCAAACATAAACAAAAGCAACATCAGAGTTAGTGTCTTTTGCTAGATTTCCCTTTCTTTATGAAATGAAACCCGTGTTCTCTGTGTTCTCTCAGATGTGAAGTTTGAGATCGATCTGCCCAACAAACTGGTTTGGATCGAGTCCGACAAAGACGTGGATTTTCTCACGGAGACTCTGAAGAAATGCGGGAAGGACGTCAAGTACAACGGCACCAAATGAAGGATGTGCTGCACGGAGAACAGGTGACATGAAGGGGATAGAAAGTGTTCAAGTCCACACCGAGTTATGTTTATTTTCCAACTGATGCATGCTTATGATCTCCATAAACTCAAAGAATCCTTCAAGAATGACTTTTACCAGATATAACATATAATAGTACCATCCATCCATCTTCTCTCGCTTATCTGTGGTCGGGTCTCGGGGTATCAGTTCCAGCAGAGAGCCCCAAACGTTCCTTTCCCCTCATCAACCAGCTCTGACTGGGACGAAGAGATTAGGGAAGAGATATAGTCCCTCCACCTGGTCCTAGGTCTACCCCTTGGTCTCCTCCCAGCTGGACGTGCCTGGAACACCTCCCTAGGGAGGCGCCCAGGTGGCATCCTAACTAGGTGCCCGAACCACCTCAACTGGCTCCTTTCGACGCGAAGGAGGAGCGGCTTAACTCCGAGTCCCTCCCTGATGACTGAACTTCTCACCTTATCCCTAAGGGAGACGCCAGCCACCCTGCGGAGGAAACCCATCTCGGCCCGCTTGTATCCGCGATCTGGTTCTTTCGGTCATGACCCATCCTTCATGACCGTAGGTGAGGGTAGGAACGAACACGGCCCGGTAGACAGAGAGCTCTGCCTTCTGGCTCAGCTCCCTTTTCGTCACACGGTGCGGTAAAGCGACTGCAGTACCGCTCCCGCTGCTCCGGCCAATCTCACGCTCCATTGTTCCCTCACTCGAGAACACAATAGTACTAATAAAGCTTTATTTGTGTAGCTCTTTACGCACTCAGGATACACAAGATCTAACACAAGATAAACAGAAAGTGAGACATTACATTCTGGATATGGGAACATGATTCCAAGAAGGTATTTTCGAATTATTTTCCCTTCTGTTATGAATTATCAAATGTAACTTGGATATGTCGGCTCACTTCCTCCATGTGTGTTTTTCTTTAGGAAATCCTGTCTGCTGACGCAAAGTGAAGATCTATGCTGGAAAAAGTCTAACGGACCCCCCTCTAAAGCTAATGTGCACAAAAACCCCACGTCACCTCAGAGTCGAGATTTACAAAGTCATGAAGTCAGCCCTCTTTATATGCAGCACGATAATCCGTAGTTTCCTGGAATGATTCATCACTTTACAATATACAGAAATGGCCTTAAGGTAGCTGTAATGATTTATGTGTTGCGTTACTGTTCAGATATTTGATAAATAGCAGCAGATGATGTTGAGTGTGAACTGCAAAAGGAAGAACATCAAAACAATTTATGCCATTTTCCAGTTTTTTTTAAAAGCTGCAAACACTAACGGACTTCCTTTACACTGAAGTTACATTCCCTGGATTGTAAAACTTAATGCGAATTATAGCCTCTGTTTCCCTCAGTGTTATTGCATTTATTGGATTTAAAATGATAACAAAAGATCTGTGTACTACGAGGAAAACTGCTGGACAAACTGCTTCCTATACACTTAACACAGGTCATATCAATCGTGTGTATTGCTAACACGTCTTTGCTTTATATGAACCACCTGAAGCCCACTGTCTTTATGCTAGGGAAATAAAGTCACTTCTGCCTCACTGTGTGTACTGTTTGTATCGTTACATTTGGAAAATATATAATAAGTTGATGCTTTAACCACCAGGAGGCGCTGTGTGATTACACTGCACACTTTCTTAGGACATTTCAATTGTTTTTAAAACATTCAGGGGACATTTTGAGGACTTATACTTGTAGCAGTCCTTTTGCAGTTCAGTTTATCTAGTTTTCCTTTTGTATGAGGTCTGAGTACTGCTCGGATGTCAAAAGTACACACATCCTTTACTCAAGTAGAAGTACAGATACTCGTGTTTTAAAAATACTCTGGTAAAAGTAGAAGAACTGACTAAACTTCTTTACTCAAGTAAAAGTAAAGAGGCTTTGAAGTGTCCTTCAGTAGAAAGTACCCATAGCTAGCAGCTGCTTTAAAGAGTACCTGACCTCCCTTTACATCAATAGAACAATAATGTCATTGTTAGCTAATGAATGTTTCCATGGTGACCAACGGCAACATGACAACGTTTCCATTGGTCCCTCTTCTTTAGAGAAGACCAGGAAGTGATGGATACACGGATCGTGTTCCAACCAATAGGCACGCAGTGACTCTACAGAATAATGATCACGCACCAACACACATTCAGACTAAAGGAACCAGCTGTTTGGAGACATGAGAGAAGTAGAAAGTACAGGTATTTGAGTTCAACATGAGAGAAGTAGAAAGTACAGGTATTTGAGTTCAACATGAGAGAAGTAGAAAGTACAGGTATTTGAGTTCAACATGAGAGAAGTAGAAAGTACAGGTATTTGAGTTCAACATGAGAGAAGTAGAAAGTACAGGTATTTGAGTTCAACATGAGAGAAGTAGAAAGTACAGGTATTTGAGTTCAACATGTGAGAAGTAGAAAGTACAGGTATTTGAGTTCAACATGAGAGAAGTAGAAAGTACAGGTATTTGAGTTCAACATGAGAGAAGTAGAAAGTACAGGTATTTGAGTTCAACATGTGAGAAGTAGAAAGTACAGGTATTTGAGTTCAACATGAGAGAAGTAGAAAGTACAGGTATTTGAGTTCAACATGTGAGAAGTAGAAAGTACAGGTATTTGAGTTCAACATGAGAGAAGTAGAAAGTACAGGTATTTGAGTTCAACATGTGAGAAGTAGAAAGTACAGGTATTTGAGTTCAACATGAGAGAAGTAGAAAGTACAGGTATTTGAGTTCAACATGTAAGAAGTAGAAAGTACAGGTATTTGTGTTCAACATGTGAGAAATAGAAAGTACAGGTATTTGAGTTCAACACGTAAGAAGTAGAAAGTACAGGTATTTGAGTTCAACATGTAAGAAGTAGAAAGTACAGGTATTTGAGTTCAACATGTAAGAAGTAGAAAGTACAGGTATTTGGGTTCAACATGTAAGAAGTAGAAAGTACAGGTATTTGTGTTCAACATGTGAGAAGTAGAAAGTACAGGTATTTGAGTTCAACATGTGAGAAATAGAAAGTACAGGTATTTGAGTTCAACACGTAAGAAGTAGAAAGTACAGGTATTTGTGTTCAACAGTGAGAAATAGAAAATACAGGTATTTGAGTTCAACACGTAAGAAGTAGAAAGTACAGGTATTTGTGTTCAACACGTAAGAAGTAGAAAGTACAGGTATTTGAGTTCAACACGTAAGAAGTAGAAAGTACAGGTATTTGTGTTCAACACGTAAGAAGTAGAAAGTACAGGTATTTGAGTTCAACACGTAAGAAGTAGAAAGTACAGGTATTTGAGTTCAACATGTAAGAAGTAGAAAGTACAGGTATTTGAGTTCAACATGTAAGAAGTAGAAAGTACAGGTATTTGAGTTCAACATGTAAGAAGTAGAAAGTAGGTATTTGAGTTCAAAATGTAAGAAGTCAAAGTAGAGGGGAAACAGTCCCTCTCCGGCCTCTCATCCTGCAGGAGAACAGAGGCTCATTGTGGACAGAAACCAACTCCACAGATAACAGTACAGTCACTGGATTCCTCAAATTATCCTCCCTCCCCCCCCACACACACACACACACACACACACACACACACACACGCACACAGCCTCTCTTCAGCGTATCTCACGGGTAATGTCCGTTTACTCTCCCCTGATGGAAGAGTCTGTGGAGTTTTGTCGCTCCAGGAGAGTTTCAGTGCAGAAATGGACTGAAAAAGTAACCAAACAGTCTTTGAGCAAGGCAGGTAATCCAAGAAAAGATGGTGTGTGTCTCACAGGCAGGTGCATCTGTATCTTACTCTGCATTAAATACACATAATTTCCATGAATACAGACACACAGCATGAGATACTATCAGGGGCAGACTGGGGGGAAAAAGTGGCACGGGGATTAATTGACAGACAGACCCACTTAATGCGCGGCATGTATCGGCCGGCCGACGACGAAAGTATGTTACTTAACAACAAACTCTATGCATTTTATGTTATTTTGGACAATTATTCATATAGTAATCACATTACCTGAGCCCTTGAGTTGCCTACAGCAAAATAGTTATGGCATATATTTAGTGATTTTAATGTTAACAGATCATTGATGCAACATTTGGACCCAATGTGCCTGACTTGATACATGGAATAAAACATGGGCTTATGAAGCATCCTCAATGTGGGTGAGACAATTTAACAGGGGGTGTGGGCAGGTGGTGGACCTCACCTCCTCTAGGGGGGTCCGGGGGCAAGCTCCCTCGGGAAGATTTATTTTTTTTAAATGTTGAAGTTAAATGCATCAATCTGGTCCATTTTGAGAGCAAAATTAGGGACTAAATCTATGGATACATCTCTCAACACCCATATGAAACAGAACTGTAAACAGATTTACTTTTTATTTCAACATTTATTTGAACAGCAAGTGGAGACAAAAGTGACTGCACCCAAAACAATAAACCTGCTAGCTAACCAGCCTAAACTCAGTAACAGAATGTGGGCAACACGTTCTGTTTTTTTTTGTTTTGGCCCTCCGGCCCACGCACAGCACAGGCCCACCGGGAAAACTCCCGGTATTCCCAATGGCCAGTCCGCCCCATACAAATATTGGCTATACAGTTGATATAATTAAAGAAATATTTTCAAATCAAATCAAGTTTTATTTATATAGCACATTTATAAACGATTTTTGGTCGAGCCAAAGTGCTGTACATATAATAAAAATAGCCTACAGTAGAGACACTTTACAGCTAATACGACAACACAGATTGTTCAGAATATCAGTATGAGAAAAACGACACCCTCTGTCCTTAGACCCTCACATCGTACAAGGAAACACTTCCAGAGAAAACCCAGTTTAAAGGGAACATGAGAGAAACCTCAGGGGAGAGCAGCAGAGGAGGGATCCCTCTCCCAGGACGGACAGACGTGCAATAGATGCCGTGTGTAAATCGAAGAGATAATACATTTTACAGCATATAGATCGAATGTTAGGAAATGCATGTGATTATTAAACAAAAGCCAAAGACAAAAAGTGAGTTTTAAGTGTTGATTTAAAAAACCCCAGGGTCTGGGCCGACCTCACATGGAGGGGCAAAGTATTCCAGAGCCTAGGGCCAGCCGCTGCGAAAGCTTGATGCCCTCAGGTTTTAAGCCAGGTCTTAGGCACTATCAGCAGCAGCTGATCAGCCGACCTTAAGGCTCTGCCTGGGGTGTAGCGATGGAGGAGTTCGGCTATATAGGCAGGAGCCAGCCCATTTAGGGCTTTGAAAACAAATAAAAGGAGTTTAAAATCTATTCTGAACCGGATTGGAAGCCAGTGCAATGAGGCCAGAATTGTGGTGATATGGTCGCGCTTTTTATGGCCAGTGAGAAGACGTGCAGCTGCGTTCTGAACTAGCTGGAGGCGTCTAATTGATGCCTGGTCCATACCCAGATACAGAGTGTTGCAGTAATCCAGTCTCGAGATAACAAAGGCGTTAATAACCCTTTCTAGGTCTTTAAAAGATAAAAACGACTTGGTCTTAGCCAATAGTCGGATTTTGAAAAAGCAGGTCTTGACTACAGTGCTGACCTGCTTATCAAATTTAAAGGCGCTGTTGAAGGTCACTTCAAGGTTCATAACAGAGGGGAAGATATTTTTATTGAGGGAGCCCAGAATATCAACCGGGGAGACTGTTGGTTGGGGTCCAAAAAAGATGACCTCGGTCTTACTCTCATTAAGGGTGAGGAAGTTTTGGCTCAGCCAGGATTTAATCTCTGTTAAGCAGTCCTTCAACTTCTGTAGTGAGTTGGCATTTTGATTGTGAGGCAGATAAATCTGTACATCATCAGCGTAACAATGGAAGGGGATATTATGTTTTGTGAGAATTGAACCTAGGGGCAGTATGTACAATAGAAAAAGGATGGGGCCCAGAATCGAGCCTTGGGGAACCCCACAGGTAAGAGGGGCTTTGGCAGAGGAGAAGACACCTAACTGCACTGAGAAGCTACGGTCTGTCAAATAAGACGTGAACCATGCAAGAGCAGAGCCTGTAATGCCTGCAGACTGTTCAAGCCGTGACAACAGGATACTATGATCCACAGTGTCAAAGGCAGCAGTTAAATCTAACAGCACCAAAACAGCTGAGCTGCCTGAATCGGCGGCTAAGAGCAGATTATTAACAACTCTTAAAAGGGCTGTTTCAGTACTATGTAAAGGTTTAAAGCCACACTGACGTTTATCATGGATACCATGCGTTGTTAAAAATATTAATATTAATGCAAATAGAGGGTGTTTGCTTCTTTTGCAAAGCTGGTTTCCATGTGGTTGATTTGATTTAAATTATACTTGAATTGTAATTAAATCTGTGCACAGTTGAGTTTATTAACATATCCTGGAACAGATGTCACTTCACTTTGATGTTAAGCCTATGAGGATGCATTCATAAGCTCACATTTAGTACATTTTATTCTAACTTTGTTGCGGTTCTTATAAGATACTCTGGTTTACACCAAAAGAACATATCCGGAATGTTTGCTCTCTACTTTCTACTCCTTTAATTTTGAACACAAATACCTGTACTTTCTACTTCTTACACGTTGAACTCAAATACCTGTACTTTCTACTTCTTACATGTTGAACCCAAATACCTGTACTTTCTACTTCTTACATGTTGAACCCAAATACCTGTACTTTCTACTTCTCTCATGTTGAACACAAATACCTGAACTTTCTACTTCTCTCATGTTGAACTCAAATACCTGAACTTTCTACTTCTCTCATGTTGAACTCAAATACCTGTACTTTCTACTTCTCACATGTTGAACTCAAATACCTGTACTTTCTACTTCTCACATGTTGAACTCAAATACCTGTACTTTCTACTTCTCACATGTTGAACACAAATACCTGTACTTTCTACTTCTCACATGTTGAACACATATACCTGTACTTTCTACTTCTTACATGTTGAACACAAATACCTGTACTTTCTACTTCTCACATGTTGAACACAAATACCTGTACTTTCTACTTCTCACATGTTGAACACATATACCTGTACTTTCTACTTCTTACATGTTGAACACAAATACCTGTACTTTCTACTTCTTACATGTTGAACTCAAATACCTGTACTTTCTACTTCTTACATGTTGAACTCAAATACCTGTACTTTCTACTTCTTACATGTTGAACCCAAATACCTGTACTTTCTACTTCTCACATGTTGAACTCAAATACCTGTACTTTCTACTTCTCACATGTTGAACTCAAATACCTGTACTTTCTACTTCTTACATGTTGAACTCAAATACCTGTACTTTCTACTTCTTACATGTTGAACACATATACCTGTACTTTCTACTTCTTACATGTTGAACTCAAATACCTGTACTTTCTACTTCTTACATGTTGAACTCAAATACCTGTACTTTCTACTTCTCACATGTTGAACACATATACCTGTACTTTCTACTTCTTACATGTTGAACACAAATACCTGTACTTTCTACTTCTTACATGTTGAACTCAAATACCTGTACTTTCTACTTCTTACATGTTGAACTCAAATACCTGTACTTTCTACTTCTTACATGTTGAACCCAAATACCTGTACTTTCTACTTCTCACATGTTGAACTCAAATACCTGTACTTTCTACTTCTCACATGTTGAACTCAAATACCTGTACTTTCTACTTCTTACATGTTGAACTCAAATACCTGTATTTTCTACTTCTTACATGTTGAACACAAATACCTGTACTTTCTCTACATGTTGACCTACCTTCTTACATGTTGAACTCAAATACCTGTACTTTCTACTTCTCACATTTTGAACACAAATACCTGTACTTTCTACTTCTTACATGTTGGACACAACGTGGACAAAATCACAACATTAGGATAACGATGAAGTCATGACATTACTCAGATGTGGAAAGTAGCTAGTGTTAGGGTACCTGTACGTTATTTACATTTTCTGCTGCATTAAACTTCAGCTTAAATTCAGACGTAAATCATCTGCTTTTTACTGAAACTAGATTGATTGAATAACTTAAAGTTGGATTTGCACCTTATTGTTATGTTATTCTTTTTATATTTGCATTCTTCCCACTTTCTTTTGCATCTCTGCACAGCTATTTCACTGTGGATAAATACAGTGTTATCTTATCTCATCTTTTCTTAAACTCATAAAGTGGATGTCTGATGAAGGAAACACTTTGATTTGAAGCTTGATAGCCACCATGATAACAGCCCTTTGTGATGATACACATGAAAAACAAATAAAACAGATGTAAATAATTCTTTGTAACTCTTGATTTTACCTTTTGAAAATTGTAAACCAGAAGCTGGGGGGTATACTACGAAGCAGGATTTTCGCTTAGCGGCTAAATTCAGGGAAAACTCCGGCTTTCCGGTCCTACGAAGCTGATTCTCTTTTTAGCAGGCTAGATCTCCATGGTAACTGATGCTAAGCAGCTAACCGGGTCGGGAGCAGGTTAGCTTGCAGGCTAAGAGATCAACTCAGTGAAAACACCGCCTGCTGACCAATCAGAGCTCAGTGTGCGGAGTTTAAAGCGATCAAGTCATATTACAGGAGAAAGGAAATACAGAAAAGCTGCCGTCGCAGGAAAGAAGGCAAAAATCACCGACTGTGTGAACGTGAACATTAATAGAATATCACCTCCATCTTCAGAGCAATCTGACTATTATAACATTAGCGTTCAGAAAGCTTACTTAAATATCGGCCACGACATCAGTAACCGGATCAGAGTACATTAAGTACAGTCCGCGGCATATCACTTCATAATTCTTTCACACACACATACGGGTATTGGGCCGAGTGCGACACCGTACTTCCGGTATCTGCCATTTCACGCGAGGTGCAAGCAGAATATCATATCTGTCTATTGCTTGAATCAGTATCTAGTCAACTCTAAAATACCATATATATGCAATGGCATGATAATATTATTGTGACAAGTGGGGTATTCACCTGGTGTTTCCAGAAATTAGACGTAGATGCAGCCAAAATCGACGAATCAACTTTCAAGGTTCGTTTTTCCATACATCTGCATCTGTCTGTAAGGGCAATCCGACAACCCAACACAGCTCTAGTTCACGCTGGTAACGACCTCGAGCACACCCCTCAAGTCCAGAGATGTCATCCGAAGACATGCAGCGATTTCTTCGGTCGTTAATTCAGAAAAAAAACTAGTGCGCTCTGCCTGGCTACTTTAGCTAGCTGTTTATATTTGCACCTCCAGGAATAGCACCTCAGGAAAATGGCGTTTTTATATATATATATATATGGCGCGCATTGCATTGTGGGTAGCTCGTGATGTCACTGTGTGTGAAAGAATGTATCATATATTTCCTTATCTGAGTCAGCTGAGCCGTATCTGGCCGTGCAGCACTCACAGCGCCACAGACTGGATGCAGAAGTGTTATTTTAAGCAACACATAAAGTTGAGGAAACACTCGAGACAAATGTAATGAAAGTCAGATCGTGTTTTAGACGGGGACAGTGATATCATGAACCTGTTAATGGACGCATTCAAACACGTGTTCTGCTCCAGCTGTGTTCACCTTGCAGGTGCAGCTCTGAGGCTTTGATCCTGGATCAAGTGTTTAAGTCATGGATGTTTAAAGTTTAACTTCTTCATTTTTGACTAGTATTAAAGTTCACTTTTCATTCAGGAAGTATGACGCTGCGCTGTCAGTGCGCTTCTCCATGTTTGTGATTGGTCGAATGCTCCAGATACCCACCCCTTTCATGTGAACGCGCACCTAACTAGATAGGAAACGGCTGGCTTGAGCGATCCACTTGATAACCAGCGTCGTAGTAACGTTTAGCGAGAGCGCGTATGTTTTGGATTAGGCCAACCGGCTAACTCAAACATATCCAGGTTAGGTTGAACCAGCTTCGTAGTACAGGCCCCTGGTTGTTTGACATAAGAAAACCTTTTTTATTGGTTGAAAAAGGCAGAAAGAACCTACAAGAAGAAGAACAACATGAACAACAACAACAACAACAACAACAACAGTAGAGAAACTCATATTATTCCTCAAAAGAACACATTTATCATTTTGCAAATGCTTCAGACTTTTTGTCGTGGCTCCTTGTTAAAAACCGTCACAAAAATAAAACTCTCTAGGCACTGATTTTTTTTGCCTTCCTTTGGCTGATTTATTCTCGTCTTCCATAAAATTAAACAAACAAATAAACAAACATTACCGGTGTAACGTGAGGGCAAAGACTGCATCGCTTACTTGTATTCTTTCACACACACATACGGGTATTGGGCCGAGGGCGACACCGTACTTTCGGTATCCGCCGTTTTACGCGAGGTGCAAGCAGCCGTACACCGTCCAGGTGTTGCTAAGCTTCCTGTACAGAATATCATAGTCTATTGCCTTAATCAATATCTAGTCAACTCTAAAATACCACATATAAGCAATGGCATGATAATATTATCGTGACAAGTGGGGTGTTCACCTGGTGTTTCCAGACATGAGACGTAGATGCAGCCAAACATCGACGAAGGCCACTGTCGTTTTTCCATACATCTGCATGCAGTCTGTAAGGGCAATCCGACAACCCACACAGCTCTAGTTCACGCTGGTAACGACCTCGAGCACACCCCTCCAGTCCAGAGATGTAATCCGAAGACATGCAGCGATTTCTTCGGTCGTTAATTCAGAAAAAAAATCTAGTGCGCTCTGCCTGGCTACGTTAGCTAGCTGTTTATATTTGCACCTCCAGGATATTAGCACCTCCAGGAAAATGGCGTATTTATATATATATATATATGGCACGTGTTGCATTGTGGGTAGCTCGTGACGTCACTGTGTGTGAAAGAATAACAGCTGATCATCTGATTGATAACTATAAATCCAAATTATCCTCGGAATATTTAATTTACTGCATGTACACTATTCCTAAATCGAAAGAATATATGAAGACCTTAATTAATTAGAAAATTGTCATTTGCAATAAACACAAAACATTTCTCAAACACTTATTGTTAAATATGTTGTATTTGGACATGACCTTGTATTACGTTACCATTGACTGTTTGCAGGCTCCATATCGAGTCAAGGCAACATAATAAAGGAGACGGTAGCCGAAGTAATCAAAAAAATAATTTAATTAATAATTACCACCATGGGAACCACAAAGGAAATATAAAGTAATGACAGACAAGAACACATACTGCACAGACAGGATCAGGCACAGACAAAGGGGAAAGCAGAATACTTATACATGAGGTAATGACGAGACAAGACACACCTGGGTTAATTACAAATGGGTACACCTGGAGGGGAAACGATAAGGACTACAAAACCATAACAGGAAACTACAGCTAGACATGACACATCACACTAGGAGCGCCTGATCAGGGCACAAACACATAACACCTTGCTATTCCCACTGTGGCCACTGTGAGGCCACAAACCTCCGTACATGTCAAACTCCTGAATGAAGTTAAACCCTCATAGCAGGTGCAACAAAACTAACAAACATGTTCGTTGGGGAAAGATGTCGATCGAACAACAGGCTCACACAAGCCCTGAGGAGGAAAATCTGTCTGAATCAGATCCAGGAGCTGAACCACGACTTCATGGAGGCTGGTAATGTTCTCCAGCTCTGCAGGTACGCGTGGCATGACGACGTTCAGACATGTTGAAGAAAACACCAACAACCCAGAGCCATGTGATAATTGTTGTTGTTTCCCATCTCAGCAGCGAGTACACAGACGATTCCAGCTTTGATTTGCATTCCAAAACGTAAAGGAATACCTCAATGTGGATCAGATATGTCCGAATAGGAAGAAGAGAAAGATCAGATTGGTATGTGATAAGAAACATCTAGACTTTCTGCTATCAATATCATCTTGTCTTCACTCTGCACCTGCAATGAGATGCATGTAATGTAGACACATTCAAACGCAGAACAGGAAGTAGACAGAGCCTGAAAAATAGATTAAGGCAGACGAAAACAGACCCTCAGGATCACATGAAAACAAACACGTATATGTGGTTTCATCTGATTAAAAAGTGAAGAAACAAGGTTGTGCTGGCGGGCTCAGTTGCAGCAGCTAAAAGACATTGTGATACGACAAAGATACCACATGGAAAAGAGTCATTACTATAATAATTAGAGCCTTTAATGTCAGGTTTTGCCGAGGGCTAATACTGCACAGTCGATTGATGAACCTGCTAAACCAGGGGTGTCAAACTCAATGTCATCACGTGATCAATATTTAATATATATAATATAATGTATTATATGACATCATTGCCTCTGCATTGGATTATTATCGGATAGGGTAAGAACTTCATAATTAACTAGGTCTGAAAGCAGAAGTCTAGGGGAAATAATTTCAAGTCTCTTCAGTGAGAATGTCACAAAATGAAGAAAAGCTAAATCCCCCCAAAAAAGTGACATTTTGAAAAAAAAGTAACATTTTGGCAAAAAAAGGGAAATCTGAGAAAAAAGTCAAATTTGAGATGCATTGTGCTCCATGTATGGGCGACGGGTTTCTGTAAATCGCCATGTAACCGTTTAACAAACATATTGTATTCTTCGCAAGCTCTTGTGGGGCCACATAACATGAAGTCGCGGGCCGGATTTGGCCCCCGGGCCTTGAGTTTGACACCCCTGTGCTAAACGGTTGTTCTTCACAATTCTGTTCCCTGCACATTCAAATAATGTGACATATAACATCCTGTTGGCATTTAGCAGCATTACCATCAGCATGAGTCGCCCATTGTGCCTGTGTGCCTTTACAGTAGGAGATTAAACGCTCAGATAGCTATTTAGGGTTTTTGCTGAATTTGGCTATAAAGGAACTACAGCACGGTCACATGACTTCACGTCACCACCGCTAAGCTAAAGGAGGCTAATGTTGGGCTATAAAGGAACTACAGCACGTTCACATGACTTCACGTCACCACCGCTAAGCTAAAGGTGGCTAATGTTGGGCTATAAAGGAACTACAGCACGTTCACATGACTTCACGTCACCAATGCTAAGCTAAAGGTGGCTAATGTTGGGCTATAAAGGAACTACAGCACGTTCACATGACTTCACGTCACCACGCTAAGCTAAAGGTGGCTAATGTTGGGCTATAAAGGAACTACATTCAGTTCGACAAATGTTTGTCTTTCTCACTTGCCTGCTATGATGGTTCTTCAGGACTGCTTCTTGAGCTCTAATCTCACTTTCGCGGAGTTTACTGGTGACTTTAAAGCAGATGACAATGTATGTGTGTCGGTTAAGGGGAAAAGGTGCTTGTGCTTTTTTGTTATTATTAATATCAGGGAATGTACAACTAAACCCTGGTCCGCCCAGCACCAGTAGTAGTCAGATCGCTACTCCTGCTGATTTTAATTCTAGATCTGGGTTGGGATTCATTCACTTAAATGTGCGCAGTCTGTTACCGAAGTTAGATTTTGTCCGCATTTGGGCGAGCTCGACTGATGCTGATGTCATTGTCTTATCAGAAACGTGGCTAGATAAATCCATTTTGGCCTCTGACATCTACTTAAATGGTTATAGTGTATATCGTACCGACTGTCCTAAAAAAGGTCGTGGCGTTGCCATTTATGTGAAAAATAAGTTTTGTGTAACCGAGATGGTTTCCAAATCTATTAGTAAACAACTAGAATTTATATCGAAGTAGCAAAGGGTCAACAGCTCATGGTGGTGGGCTGCTACAGACCCCCCTCAGCTGTCAAGGACTCTTTATCTTCTTTGGCAAATTTTTTATCTCAACTTGACTACAAGGAAATAGTGCTGCTTGGTGATTTTAACTGGGACTGGTTAACTGCAGTGTCAGAGGATTTTAAAAACCTTTGTATCTCTTTGAATGTTACTCAGATTATAGACAGTCCTACTCGCCCTAACATTAAGTCCCCAAATAAATCCTCCCTAATTGATCTCATTCTAACTAATGTTCCACATAAATACTCAGCTGTGGGAGTATTTGCAAATGATCTGAGTGATCACTGTGTTGTTGCCACAATCAGGGACACTAAGGTCCTAAAGGGTAAACCTCGTTAGATGCTGCGTATCACAGCGCACTGAGATGTGTGACACACTGTAAAGCATTAACCCATCACTGTACCCTGTATGCAAGGGCTGGTTTGCCTTCGCTAACTGTACGGAGGCTCAGTCACTGGTACATTTTCATCTACAAAGCCATGTTGGGTAAACTACCATCTTACATCTGCTCCCTGATCTCTCGGAGATAATGCTGTGGTTTTATTAAATGTGCCAACTGCTAGGACTGTCTTAGGGAAGCAGCTTTTAGATGCGCAGCTCCTCTGTCTTGGAATAGTCTGCAAATGAAATGGAAACTGAACAATCTGGTGCCACTAAATGTTTCTAAAGCTCGGTTGGATGCTAGTCAATCGGAAGCTGTTGGTACCTGCTTATGTGGATAATTATGTAAATGATGCTGTATGATGTCCTTTTGTTGTTCTATTTATGTTTTATGTTTCATGTGGAACTACTTGAGCAGCTCTCAATGGGATTTATCTGTATAAATAAAGGTTTGAAATTAAATACAGCACGGTCACATGACTTCACATCACGTCGGGCTAATGTTGGGTGTGATGACGTTTAGTTGTCAGTAGTAGTTAATTTAGACACTTGTTAGCAACCGCCGCTTTTACATTCACCAGTGGGGTATTTACTGGCGTTCTTTATGTTGTAGAACAAAACTTTACAATCTCATCAGCTTGTGCAGACCTTGTTTCAGGATAACAACCAAAACACTTCGAGACGAGGGAATCATCAATTCTAAAATGCTGAGTTATTTCCGGGGCTAAGGATTCATTCCTGCAAAGCCACTCCCTGGAAATGATCAAGAAGATAAAAAAGTAAACATGGCTATTATTAGTCCATCTCGATTATCATTGGTTGAGGAGGAGCAGACTGAAGATCATTTACTTGCTCACTTGTTTTAATCTAATCAAATATAAAGTTATAGGCTTCTTCCAACTCCTCATAAAGTACTTTCTGTTCTGCAGGAAGTACTTGAGTTTGCAAAGTAATGTGAGGAAGCACAAATGAAGATCTGCCACGCTGCAGCGCAAACTGTTTTACTGAACCGCCTGCAGTGTGTGTGTGTGTGTGTGTGTGTGTGTGTGTGTGTGTGTGTGTGTGTGTGTGTGTGTGTGTGTGTGTGTGTGTGTGTGTGTGTGTGTGTCTGTGTGTGTGTGTGTGCGTGTGCTGCTTAGCCCCGATATATTTGATTCCCTGTCTTATGTAATATAATTTGTGGAACCAAATAAAGTATTCGTGTGTGTGTGTGTGTGTGTGTGTGTTTGTGTGTGTGTGTGGGAAGATGAGAACCAGATACAGTTGTATGTGTGTGTGTGTGTGTGTGTGTGTGTGTGTGTGTGTGTGTGTGTGTGTGTGTGTGTGTGTGCATGCGTGTGTGTGTCTGATGTACAGTACACGTCAGTACACTGTGTCCACGTCACCAAAATGTCTGCAGCTGCTGCTTTGTTTCAATCCAGAGTTTCATCCTCTGTTTAAAACACAAAATACGTTATCTTACTTTTCAATGGGTGGCAATATCAGTTTTTATTCTGCGTCAGCTTCTTCCAGCTTTGATTAAACCTTAATTATGTTTACTCCGGGTGGGAAATACAAACGGAAAGACCTCTGTTTTGAATGGATGAACATATTCATAAGACACCTTGTGCATTAAACACATTTACTCCAAGTTCAATATGACATAGTTGATATTTTTGGATATGTTGGGACCTGCAGTTCAAAAGGGCTCCTTTCAAGTCATGATAGTCCACATTTACCACATCTCTCACATCATACATTCCATTCCAGTTTAGTTGTATGAAAACGTGATTTAGCAAGAGACAGAATTGGCCATTTTGAGATTAAAAACATACTTTTCAGTTCCCATTTGACTCACATCTGTATGGTCTCGGACTAAATCCATTTCTCCCAGGCTGTACACATTTTCTAACATCTCTATCCCTGAAAAACAGTCTGTTTGCTGTTTAGTAACTAAAATGTGCCTTCATCTGTTTGCATCTGTGGATATCCAACCACTTGCAACAACACGGTATGTACAGATCTTGCCTTTCTGGATGATCATGTCATCCACTGAGGTTGATTTTGGACACGTATTGTGGGCTTGTCCTTTACAAATCCCTACAAACTTGTCCAGAAGAGAGGCAGTGAGCTCATCTGCTGTCCTGTGTGTCGCAGTAATTGCAGCCTGTAACCCTCCATCAGGGTTAGTTTCTGTGTGGAGACTCAGACCGACTGTTCCTGCTGAGGAACGACCAACTCTTCCCTAAAACGCAAACAGTCTCGCTCTCACACGTTTGAGACTTTCAACGTTGATGATACTTACACATTTTGTTCAGCAGGTTAATCTCCACATATTAACACCACTTTATGATTTTTTAAGTGAAATGTTGGGCTATAAAGGAACTACAGCACGGTCAGATGACTTCACGTCACCACCGCTAAGCTAAAGGTGGCTAATGTTGGGCTATAAAGGAACTACAGCACGGTCACATGACTTCACGCCACCACCGCTAAGCTAAAGGTGGCTAATGTTGGGCTATAAAGGAACTACAGCACGGTCACATGACTTCACGTCACCACCGCTAAGCTAAAGGCGGATAATGTTGGGCTATAAAGGAACTACAGCACGGTCACATGACTTCACGTCACCACCGCTAAGCTAAAGGCGGCTAATGTTGGGCTATAAAGGAACTACAGCACGGTCACATGACTTCACGCCACCACCGCTAAGCTAAAGGTGGCTAATGTTGGGCTATAAAGGAACTACAGCACGGTCACATGACTTCACGTCACCACCGCTAAGCTAAAGGTGGCTAATGTTGGGCTATAAAGGAACTACAGCACGGTCACATGACTTCACGTCACCACGCTAAGCTAAAGGTGGCTAATGTTGGGCTATAAAGGAACTACAGCACGGTCACATGACTTCACGTCACCACCGCTAAGCTAAAGGTGGCTAATGTTGGGCTATAAAGGAACTACAGCACGGTCACATGACTTCACGTCGCCACCGCTAAGCTAAAGGCGGCTAATGTTGGGCTATAAAGGAACTACAGCACGGTCACATGACTTCACGTCACCACCGCTAAGCTAAAGGAGGCTAATGTTGGGCTATAAAGGAACTACAGCACGGTCACATGACTTCACGTCACCACCGCTAAGCTAAAGGTGGCTAATGTTGGGCTATAAAGGAACTACAGCACGGTCACATGACTTCACGTCACCACCGCTAAGCTAAAGGAGGCTAATGTTGGGCTATAAAGGAACTACAGCACGGTCACATGACTTCACGTCACCACCGCTAAGCTAAAGGAGGCTAATGTTGGGCTTTAAAGGAACTACAGCATGGTCACATGACTTCACGTCACCACCGCTAAGCTAAAGGTGGCTAATGTTGGGCTATAAAGGAACTACAGCACGGTCACATGATTTCACGTCACCACCGCTAAGCTAAAGGAGGCTAATGTTGGGCTATAAAGGAACTACAGCACGTTCACATGACTTCACGTCACCACCGCTAAGCTAAAGGTGGCTAATGTTGGGCTATAAAGGAACTACAGACTACATAATTCCCCTTAATTAATGTTTTACTGTATGTGTCTGTTGGCTAGCAGCAAACCTTCTGCAGCTCTGTTTAAAATGTCTGGCTGGATAAACATCAGCCTTAAACATGTTA
The DNA here is from genome assembly GCA_036324585.1 of Champsocephalus esox. Lineage (NCBI taxonomy): Eukaryota > Metazoa > Chordata > Actinopteri > Perciformes > Channichthyidae > Champsocephalus > Champsocephalus esox. The sequence continues at coordinate 5,476,854 of CM070498.1, read as the reverse complement.
GCAGATTAGCTCTGCAGTGTTAGCTGAACTAATGAATGTTGGAGACCTGACCTTTGTCTTGCAGGTCAATGCATTCCTTGAAGAATGTCTGGCATTAAATTGAACGTGAAGAAACATAACTGTGTCCAAGAAAACTAAATCGTGCTACCAATTACGTCTTTTATTTGGCTCTTATTTAGTTGCACTCTTATGGCCGTTATGAAGTTTTCTATTTCAAATGTAACCATACTTTGTCTGAGAGGCAATGCACAACAAACATGTCATTAACACCTTGAAAAATATATGAACAAAACAAAAAAGCCTGTAAAAGCCCTATAAGGTAAATTGGGTGCGTCTTTATATTTTGCTGTGTGCTGCGCAGCAGGAGGAGGCCCAGTTTAACTGAAGGCAAAACATCCATCAAAGTGAATCCCATTGGATTGCAACTTCTGGGTCGGCCGATACACATTGTTTATCACTGCACCACTGTATACCCAAACAAAGTAATGTTTTTGAGTGTATAACTTGACACAGAGAAGGACATAAAACCACGATGGTATTCGTACAAAATGATAATGTTGTTCCTTAACTTTAAGTGCACATAAGTGATTAATGGTCTTTCAGATCTCAACCAAGCAGCACTTGAGAAGAAACAAACATAATTGTAGCTCCTTGTGAAACACTCAAATATACAGAGAGACTACTGCCACGTTTACAGAGAAAGAGAGAGAGGAGGGGTGAGGGGAAGCAGACAGAAAAGGGTGTGAGAGGAGAGAGGGGGAGAATAAAAGTAAATAAACAGAGAGGATAAGTGATGTGGGAGGAGGGAAATGTCTCACCTCCTATTCTGGTGGGAAGTAGTGGAGTACAAATACTTCGTTACTCTTAACTACATTTTTATGGTATCATCAGTACTTTACTACACTGCTTATTTTTCTGACTACTTTTTACTTTGACTTCTTACATGTTGAACCCAAATATCTGTACTTTCTACTTCTCACATGTTGAACCCAAATACCTGTACTTTCTACTTCTTACATGTTGAACTCAAATACCTGTACTTTCTACTTCTTACACGTTGAACTCAAATACCTGTACTTTCTACTTCTCACATGTTGAACCCAAATACCTGTACTTTCTACTTCTTACATGTTGAACCCAAATACCTGTACTTTCTACTTCTTACATGTTGAACCCAAATACCTGTACTTTCTACTTCTCACATGTTGAACTCAAATACCTGTACTTTCTACTTCTCACATGTTGAACACAAATACCTGTACTTTCTACTTCTTACATGTTGAACTCAAATACCTGTACTTTCTACTTCTCACATGTTGAACTCAAATACCTGTACTTTCTACTTCTCACATGTTGAACTCAAATACCTGTACTTTCTACTTCTCACATGTTGAACTCAAATACCTGTACTTTCTACTTCTCACATGTTGAACTCAAATACCTGTACTTTCTACTTCTCACATGTTGAACACAAATACCTGTACTTTCTACTTCTTACATGTTGAACTCAAATACCTGTACTTTCTACTTCTCACATGTTGAACTCAAATACCTGTACTTTCTACTTCTCACATGTTGAACTCAAATACCTGTACTTTCTACTTCTCACATGTTGAACTCAAATACCTGTACTTTCTACTTCTCACATGTTGAACTCAAATACCTGTACTTTCTACTTCTCACATGTTGAACACAAATACCTGTACTTTCTACTTCTTACATGTTGAACTCAAATACCTGTACTTTCTACTTCTCACATGTTGAACTCAAATACCTGTACTTTCTACTTCTCACATGTTGAACTCAAATACCTGTACTTTCTACTTCTCACATGTTGAACTCAAATACCTGTACTTTCTACTTCTCTCATGTTGAACTCAAATACCTGTACTTTCTACTTCTCACATGTTGAACTCAAATACCTGTACTTTCTACTTCTCTCATTTCCCAAACAGCTGGTTCCTTTAGTCTGAATGTGTGTTTGGTGCATGATCATTATTATTTAGAGTCATTGCGTGCCTATTGATTTGAACACGATCCGTGTATCCATCACTTCCTGGTCTTCTCTAAAGAAGAGGGACCAATGGAAACGTTGTCATGTTGCCGTTGTTCACCATGGAAACATTCATTAGCTAACAATGACATTATTGTTCTATTAATATAAAGGGAGGTCAGGTACTCTTTAAAACAGCTGCTAGCTATGGGTACTTTTTACTGAAGTACACTTCAAAGCCTCTTTACTTTCACTTGAGTAAAGAAGTTTAGTCAGTACTTCTACTTTTTCCAGAGTATTTTTCAACACGACTTTCTACTTGAGTAAAGGATGTGTGTACTGTTGCCATCTTGTTCTTCCTCCTTTTCTCTCCATCATCGGCTGGATTTGCAGACAGAATGGAAAATGCCACGTTGCCACTTCTTTTTTTCATTTCTCCCCTCCTTCCCTCCCTCCTCTCATCCAGCTGTTGTTGTCATCAGCTCTGCACTGTGGGAACAGACAGAAGCAATCGAATTGTGCATGAAAGTGCATGAAAGAGAAGAGTGAGCAGTGGCGGCTGGTGGAAAATATTTTAGGTAGGGCTGTGTAAATGGTGACCAAACAATACTCGGGGGGTCCGGGGGGATGCTCCCCCGGTAATTTTTTTTGAGAAAAGACCCCTTAAATTAGGACTTCTGGTGATGTTAGAGGGGGGGGGACTGATCAATACCTCCATAACCTTCAGTGAGGTTAGCTATGAAACACCGTGTCCTGGACATAGTTTCTACAGTAAACTGTGCAACAGTACAGCAGGCCCACACAAACTGCTGAACACCGGGGCTTTGGGAACACTCAAATGATTGAATTCCCATTTAACCTGTTAAGGGGCTTTTCCCCTCGTTTTGTTTCTCAGGAAACTGTGTCTCAGGGCTTCTTAACATGTAATAAACTATTCATGTGTCATATTCATTTAACAGGAAGAAACTCAGCTAACTGATTATATGAACCATGTTTACCGAAACAAAACACAAGTCTCACAAGAAGCGTCTAAATTAGCCCTGAGCGAAAAAATGCTAACGCACTCTAGGTATAAATCAATTTATATACTTATCGGATATGCACAAACAAGCTTAGCTAACAAGCTGAGATTCCACAGATTCTATAAATATAAGTATCATCACTGAGCGATCAGAACTTACGACAGGTGAAGCAAATACAGACATCACACGACGTAGCTTTAGGTAGCAAAACATGGAGCTATGCTCACCTTTTGCTGTTATTCTGATCAAAAATGAGAACAACGCGGCTGAAGGTTAATCCATAGGTTAATCCAATGTGTATGTCACTTTGTAAAATTATTGATAATCCATAATTCCATTTTTATGTCAACAACGGAGTTTTCATTAGCTGCTAATGATAGCTTCCAGAGTGTATGACAGCTTCCTGTTTTGTCTCCTTGGATACGAGTCCAAACAATTCACAGACTGCACTGGGCGCTGACGTAGGCGCCCCTGTGACCATCAGATTTGACGATGCTGATTGGCTGAAATTATGATTTGGCGGCATAGTTTAAAGATAGCAACAGTCCGCTGATAGTGGCTGCTGCTGCACTGGTTGAGGGCTCCTCTCTTAGCGCCCAGACGACGAGAGAGAGAGGGTAATGATACCAGGCAGGAAACATGTGACTTATCAGTAACTTTAGACATCGTAACACAATTTTAAACGATATTTTATTGTAGATTATACATTTTACTGATACCAATTATATAATATTTACCTTGTTCATTAAAAATAAAAAATACAAATATTTTTTTAAATATATTTAAAAATGTTTTCATGTGGGAAGAGGTGGGGCGGCGCCCCTAGCGCCCCTATGGGCCGGCCGCCACTGACCCCCAGTTTCCACTGGGTCCATCTGCACCGTGCTGCGCCGCGTTACGGCTGCGCCGCGGCGGTCGTAAAGATCGCGGCCACTAGTCAATGGGTGCTATTCCACCACACACGTGCCGTGTTACGGCTCAGACGCGTCCCAGAAGCGGCTCGGCGCAGCTCTTCTCTAAAATTAGGATGAATCCTATTTTTGCCGCGGCACAGCCGTAACGTAAGGTCGGGCAGGCAGCCCCCCCCTCGCAGGAAGTGGAAAGGTGAGCATCCGGGTCAGGCCCATCCCCCACATATACTAATTTAGCAGACCCCCCTCCTTCATCACAACACCTCCACTACGATACGCACAATGGACGACGAGGTTTTCATCATGGAAGTGGAAAAACACACTATTTTATATTCATTAATGAATCATTTATAACAACAATAGACACAATTTAATTTAACTACGTAGCCTACTTACTTTCTTGTAAAAGTACAAATGTCCAGGATGCCCGAATCAATAACAAAACTGCGAGCCTGCACGCACGACGCTACGCTTCTGAAACGCTTCTGGGACGCGTCCGGTGGGTTGTGGCGCTAGAGGAGGTCGGACCAAAACCGCACCGCAGCCGTGACGCGGCGCAGACGGACCTAGTGGAAACTGGGGGTGAGAGTGAGTGATGGATCTGGAGCTCGATTGCTTCTGTCTGTCAGCAGGTGTTGAATCATGACTCCTGGATGTGATGATGAAGATGTTCCACAGGGCAACGATTTGGACTTGATTTTGAATATTCCTGTACATTTTGTGATCGACAAAAATCTACTATTGGCCATTTATTTTATGAATGGTTGTATTGTAGAATATTGTGGTATGATGTAGAATGTTTTATTAGAAAGACGGGACAAAAAGTTCAACCCCAAGATATAAAGACATTCTTATGTACTTCAGGGATGATAGTAAGGAAGCAGATGTTGTCTTTTTTCTGCAGTTAATTGTGTTTTTAGGGAAATGTCATATCCATACTGTCTACATTTCTATCAAGAATTTAAACAATATATTAGAACTATTAAAAGCATAAGGAACAAGAAGGCAATCAAAACTAATTTGATATTTAAAAAACATTGAATTTGAAGTATCAACATGTATTTTTCTTTCCTTTTTACTTTATTTACTGAAATTAATGTCTTGTTGCTTTGTATGTAAAATGTATGATGTTCATGTCTTTACTTTAAAGAGTCCTCTCTTGCTGATGTTCAGGTGTATATCAGTATGTAGTGTCTCTACTTTAAAGAGTCCTCTCCTGCTGATGTTCAGGTGTATATCAGTATGTAGTGTCTCTACTTTAAAGAGTCCTCTCCTGCTGATGTTCAGGTGTATATCAGTATGTAGTGTCTCTACTTTAAAGAGTCCTCTCCTGCTGATGTCCAGGTGTATATCAGTATGTAGTGTCTCTACTTTAAAGAGTCCTCTCCTGCTGATGTTCAGGTGTATATCAGTATGTAGTGTCTCTACTTTAAAGAGTCCTCTCCTGCTGATGTTCAGGTGTATATCAGTATGTAGTGTCTCTACTTTAAAGAGTCCTCTCCTGCTGATGTTCAGGTGTATATCAGCATGTAGTGTCTCAACTTTAAAGAGTCCTCTCCTGCTGATGTTCAGGTGTATATCAGTATGTAGTGTCTCTACTTTAAAGAGTCCTCTCCTGCTGGTATTCAGGTGTATATCAGTATGTAGTGTCTCTACTTTAAAGAGTCCTCTCCTGCTGGTATTCAGGTGTATATCAGTATGTAGTGTCTCTACTTTAAAGAGTCCTCTCCTGCTGATGTTCAGGTGTATATCAGTATGCAGTGTCTCTACTTTAAAGAGTCCTCTCCTGCTGATGTTCAGGTGTATATCAGTATGTAGTGTCTCTACTTTAAAGAGTCCTCTCCTGCTGGTGTTCAGGTGTATATCAGTATGTAGTGTCTCTACTTTAAAGAGTCCTCTCCTGCTGATGTTCAGGTGTATATCAGCATGTAGTGTCTCAACTTTAAAGAGTCCTCTCCTGCTGATGTTCAGGTGTATATCAGTATGTAGTGTCTCTACTTTAAAGAGTCCTCTCCTGCTGGTATTCAGGTGTATATCAGTATGTAGTGTCTCTACTTTAAAGAGTCCTCTCCTGCTGGTATTCAGGTGTATATCAGTATGTAGTGTCTCTACTTTAAAGAGTCCTCTCCTGCTGATGTTCAGGTGTATATCAGTATGTAGTGTCTCTACTTTAAAGAGTCCTCTCCTGCTGATGTTCAGGTGTATATCAGATGTAGTGTCTCTACTTTAAAGAGTCCTCTCCTGCTGATGTTCAGGTGTATATCAGATGTAGTGTCTCTACTTTAAAGAGTCCTCTCCTGCTGATGTCCAGGTGTATATCAGTATGTAGTGTCTCTACTTTAAAGAGTCCTCTCCTGCTGATGTTCAGGTGTATATCAGTATGTAGTGTCTCTACTTTAAAGAGTCCTCTCCTGCTGATGTTCAGGTGTATATCAGTATGTAGTGTCTCTACTTTAAAGAGTCCTCTCCTGCTGATGTTCAGGTGTATATCAGCATGTAGTGTCTCAACTTTAAAGAGTCCTCTCCTGCTGATGTTCAGGTGTATATCAGTATGTAGTGTCTCTACTTTAAAGAGTCCTCTCCTGCTGGTATTCAGGTGTATATCAGTATGTAGTGTCTCTACTTTAAAGAGTCCTCTCCTGCTGGTATTCAGGTGTATATCAGTATGTAGTGTCTCTACTTTAAAGAGTCCTCTCCTGCTGATGTTCAGGTGTATATCAGTATGCAGTGTCTCTACTTTAAAGAGTCCTCTCCTGCTGATGTTCAGGTGTATATCAGTATGTAGTGTCTCTACTTTAAAGAGTCCTCTCCTGCTGGTGTTCAGGTGTATATCAGTATGTAGTGTCTCTACTTTAAAGAGTCCTCTCCTGCTGATGTTCAGGTGTATATCAGCATGTAGTGTCTCAACTTTAAAGAGTCCTCTCCTGCTGATGTTCAGGTGTATATCAGTATGTAGTGTCTCTACTTTAAAGAGTCCTCTCCTGCTGATGTTCAGGTGTATATCAGTATGTAGTGTCTCTACTTTAAAGAGTCCTCTCCTGCTGGTATTCAGGTGTATATCAGTATGTAGTGTCTCTACTTTAAAGAGTCCTCTCCTGCTGATGTTCAGGTGTATATCAGTATGTAGTGTCTCTACTTTAAAGAGTCCTCTCCTGCTGATGTTCAGGTGTATATCAGGATGTAGTGTCTCTACTTTAAAGAGTCCTCTCCTGCTGATGTTCAGGTGTATATCAGGATGTAATATGATATTGAATTGATTAATACAAAACTAAATACAAAAAAGATGTTCCACCGGATGAAGAGTTACTGTGAGCTCCCCTGAGGACTGAACGTATTCCCTGGGTTCAGTCTTACAGGAACTCGGGCAAATGGATATGAGTGATGGAGTAAAAATGCAAGACTCAGAGTCTAGTCATCATAAGACTTCCACTGACTGAAGTACATGAAGCCTTTACATTTATTTTATCACATTTTCATTTATTTACAATATCTGTATTTATTTTATTATTTTGTATCCCCCTGCGTTGTCCAACACATATCAAGCTAGCTTAAGGAAATCGTGGTTTAGGTTAAAATAAATAAGGAATTTCCTCTAACCACAAAACTGATTCCCCTCCAGCTCCATGACTGCCATCCGGTCTCAACTTGACCTCTGACCTTTGACCTCTAAAAGTAGGAATATAGAAGTGAAACAGAGACAGAGGGTCAGAGAGGTGAACATCAAATACTTTCTCCTTAAATTAGAGGCCCATGAACTGCTCTCTCCTGCAGGGTATGTGTGTGTTCAACATGAAACCTCTACTTCCTATTCTGGAAGTTGTGTGACGTCTTTATGGCGGCAATAACGTACATGTGTGGCTTCAATACTGCTGTCTTTTATCCGGTCTAATTCCCTAAATCAGTGTGGAAGTATTCAGGATTTAACATCCCCTCTTCTTCATGTCTCTTCTACATCAACATGTGTCCCCTCTTCTTCATGTCTCTTCTACATCAACATGTGTCCCCTCTTCTTCATGTCTCTTCTACATCAACACGTGTCCCCTCTTCTTCACATCTCTTCTACATCAACATGTGTCCCCTCTTCTTCATGTCTCTTCTACATCAACATGTGTCCCCTCTTCTTCATGTCTCTTCCACATCAACATGTGTCCCCTCTTCTCCATGTCTCTTCTACATCAACATGTGTCCCCTCTTCTCCATGTCTCTTCTACATCAACATGTGTCCCCTCTTCTCCACGTCTCTTCTACATCAACATGTGTCCCCTCTTCTTCATGTCTCTTCCACATCAACATGTGTCCCCTCTTCTTCATGTCTCTTCTACATCAACATGTGTCCCCTCTTCTCCATGTCTCTTCCACATCAACATGTGTCCCCTCTTCTCCACGTCTCTTCTACATCAACATGTGTCTCCTCTTCTTCATGTCTCTTCCACATCAACATGTGTCCCCTCTTCTTCATGTCTCTTCTACATCAACATGTGTCCCCTCTTCTCCATGTCTCTTCCACATCAACATGTGTCCCCTCTTCTTCACGTCTCTTCCACATCAACATGTGTCCCCTCTTCTCCATGTCTCTTCTACATCAACATGTGTCCCCTCTTCTCCATGTCTCTTCTACATCAACATGTGTCCCCTCTTCTCCATGTCTCTTCTACATCAACATGTGTCCCCTCTTCTTCATGTCTCTTCTACATCAACATGTGTCCCCTCTCCACGTCTCTCTACATCAACATGTGTCCCCTCTTCTTCATGTCTCTTCTACATCAACATGTGTCCCCTTCTCCACGTCTCTTCTACATCAACATGTGTCCCCTTCTTCACGTCCTTCTACATCAACATGTGTCCCCTCTTCTCCATGTCTCTTCTACATCAACATGTGTCCCCTCTTCTTCATGTCTCTTCTACATCAACATGTGTCCCCTCTCTCCACGTCTCTTCTACATCAACATGTGTCCCCTCTTCTTCATGTCTCTTCTACATCAATATGTGTCCCCTCTTCTTCACGTCTCTCTACATCAACATGTGTCCCCTCTTCTCCACGTCTCTTCTACATCAACATGTGTCCCCTCTTCTTCATGTCTCTTCTACATCAACATGTGTCCCCTCTTCTTCATGTCTCTTCTACATCAACATGTGTCCCCTCTTCTCCACGTCTCTTCTACATCAACATGTGTCCCCTCTTCTCCATGTCTCTTTTATCCAAAGCGACTTACATACCCAATACTGTGGAATATCCCCACTGGAGCAATTTGGGGTGAAGTGTCCCAGGGACACAACGACATGCAGCAGGGGTTTGAACCTGTGCCACACGTCTCCTATATCATCCAGTGAAAAAAAGTATTGGAAAACTTTCAACTGCAGTTTCCAGTGCATTCTCGGAGACATTAGACCACTCCCACCAGAGAAGAGGGAGAGAGAGAAAGTGGGAGTAATGGGAGGGGGGGGAGTAATGGAGGGGAATGTGTCTGAAACTGGGACGTCCCACTGGTAATGTCTTCTGAGTGAACAGTTGAAGCTCTTAGATCGCCCTGAACTCTGAACACTGCTGACTTCCTCTCTGCAAAGCTAACGGTAAGAGCGCTCACTCTACAACACATCGACAGACACTTTTTCATCACTCTGTGGAAACTCTTTAGTGCTGTGCAGGGAACACAAACAATATAGAATAATACAATAGGATAACAACAAGATAACAACAAACATATACAAACAATAACATAGTACATAGATAGCATATAGGACTGCAATATTAACCCTGACCCTAACCATAGGTTTACTTTTTGGGGGATTTCTATATTCTTTTGAGGCATGTGTTGCCCTTAAATGTCATATATTTGTCAGTTGCAATCAAGTAAACAATCCCATGTCTTGGTCAGTTGCATGAAATCAAGTAAAAGTCTGACCAAAGCAAATGCAATCTCTTCTTGCTGCAAACTCAACGCTGAATGCAACGGATGATCCAGCCTTTCTGTCCGTGGTGATTTCCAATCGTCCACCTGGTTTAACTTATTCTCCAATGACTGACATCTGGTTTAACGAGCACCTCCGAGAGCGGTCCGCCTCTGTCATTCCGTCCAAAACAGCTGCGAGGGAAATCACGCCCTGCAGCGGGTAATCAAGCTGCCATTATGTGCCACATCGACAAAGAGAGGAGGGGGAGGAGGCGGGGGGGGATAATGCCTTGGGGGGAGGAGGGGGAGTCAGACAGACTCATATACGGCTTTATTTGGGTTCATCATCAGCTGAAGAAACTGCTACTTTCTGCAGGGTTTCCCTCCATGAGCGAGACAAAGAAAAAAGACAGACACAAGTGGAAAGAAGATGGGGTTGATGTGTTGCTGTATTTATCTTGCTTTGAGTTGATTATAGCGGTCAAACAATGACCGTTTTTCACCTAGTTTTTCTAAATGCTTTCTGCGGGGTTTTAGCGTAACTGAGGGAGACATAGTAAAAGAAAGATTGCGTGTGCATGGGATTCCAACAACGAGCAATAGCAGTGTTTTCCCCCCCCACACATATCTCCCTCCCGAGGACTCCCCGCTCTCTCTCTGATTACCCCCGTGCTCAGGAATGTGTGTTTCCATGGGAACCGGTTACCAGCTGTTTCAGGCTCGCTGCTCGTTAGTTCAGATGCCTTCAAGTGTCGGGACGTCACTTTTAAGCTCGGCCACGGGGGAAAAGGGATTTGCTGACAAGAACGAGGAGAACAGTTCCTGCTTTGGGGCCTTTTTTCTGAACGTTGTGTGTGCCTTTTTAGTTTGAAGACAAATGTTAATCTGACAGCAGGCGAAGTGTCAAGAGTTCGTGTTTGGGCCTACACCAAGCACAAGCTGCACAGAGAAATGGATTGTACAGTTTCTTTCTAGCTTCAATCCCATCCAGCACTTCTAGCCAGAGCTAATCGGTTTTGCGACCCACAAAAGCTCAAATAGTGGCAGAATTTGAGCAAATATTGGTGAATTAAGGGTAGGGTGTGTCAATGAGTAAAAAAACACGACTTCCCGAACTTGCTTTGGAAGGTTCTCCACCCCGAAAACCGAATTAATGATAAGTTAAAAGACAAAAAGCTAAGTTTTAAGTCCTTATCCTTTTAGATCTGATTCTATTCAACCTTATTGTAATCGCCCGTCCAACCAGAAACTGCAATGAGTCGATATTTGGGTGATATTTTGTTTTATATTCGTCTGCTGAAGTAGGGACGTTTCTCTGACCTCCAATTGAAGAGTTTCAACACATGGAGGTACGACTTTGTGAAATTAGACCTAGCTTGGAAACAAATCCCAGGTAAAGCCTCCTGAGAAAGGATTTAAAGTCAACGGTCCATGTTGTGGTGCATTAATGCCAAATGTCTTCTTGTTCCAACCCTTTATTATCCCCTTTATTATTGAAAAGATGGAAAGACTCGATCTTTGGAAACGAGCATTTTAAGTAATTATGTCACTACTAGTAATTAAGTGTCTTGAGTCCAATCTGAGGCGCCTCAAAAACTCATTAGAGCTTTTATTTCCCACGCTCCACACTGAACGATATGTTTGAAAGACTGCTTCAGAAAGAAAAGTGGTAGTTTTCTCCGTCTTTTGATTCTAGATCAGATTGGGGTTTTTTTTGTCCCGCCTTTCAAGGAAGACTGGAGGACAAAACGCTTCGGTTTGATTGAGGTCGAGAAAAGGCTGCCTAATTGTTGAGGTGGCAGGTCTGGACCGAGGAGGAGGAGGAGGAGGAGGAGGAGGAGGAGGAGGAGGAGGAGGAGGAGGAGGAGGAGGAGGAAGGGGGAGCTGAGGATTCTGGGAAATACCGTGCCAGCTTGGCAATCTCCAGAAAAGCCCTAATCCCCCGACAGGAAGTTAGGATTGCGCTGCCGTCCGAACTTGCAGAAGAAGAATGTGGAGTGTGAAGAGAAAGGGGACATCGAAAACACTTCATAACAGATATTAATATAAAATAGCTGAAGCTGTGAGCCAAACGTGAAGAAGGTGGAAAGACTGCCCAAATGAGAGGGAAGCTAAAGGTGACTCAGTCCAGTTCAGTTTCACAGTTCTTCTATATATTTCAAGCCAGAGCTTTGAAAACACATCACTTCCTGTGTGGAAGTTGGAAGTGAACACACAGCTAAAGTAAAATCATTCTTAAGACATGTTACTAGGAAGCAAAAGCTGCATTTATATATAGTTTATGGTTGCATTTTGCTTTACACACCGACTTGCTGGCTGTCTGCCATACTGACTTCATACAGACGACGACGTGAAGCCTCTCGCTGTTTACATACAACCAGAAGACGGACACAGGTCGCTGGAGAGGACAAAATAAAGGCAAACCACAGATTTGAGACGATGAATGATAACATTGAGGCAGAACAATGCGCGTCGAATCATTTAATCATAGCATAGAGGCAGGGGACGTCTGATGGCATCAAGGTGTACACATAGTTGTTTCATACTTTGAGCAGTAATCACAACAAGGGTAAGACACGATAAAACTAGAAAGACACACGGAGAGCGGCGACTTACGCCAATGCTGTTTCCATTTGTGGAAAATAACATGATTTTCCGCCTTGCTGTCGGGATCCGCTCCAAAATGAAATACTGGGTTTGGGTCGACACACCCTTCCACCAAGTTGGATGTAAATCAGTCAGGACCTAATCCTGCTGACGAAACCAACCAAAACAATCAAAACAAAGATCTTTTTAAGCGACAAAACCATATTTCCAACCTGAAGCCACACGAGAGAACTCAGAGAAAGGACAGAAAGACTAATATCTTTGAGGTAAACTGGCTCGGAGCAGAACGCTTCCCACCCTAAAGTGTGAGATTCTTTGAAAGAAAGCAATGAGAAAGTAAAGGGGGAAGGGAGTCAACTCAGGTTACATATATCTTCGTGTTCCCTTTAAAACGCTCGTCTACTATCCTCTTCTGGCTTGGCTCTTTGTGCTCAGTTTCCTACACGGTAGGGATGGCTGGTGGCCTCTGAAGCTGCTCTTTGTATAGGACATGTAAGGGGTTTCCCTCTGAAGTCTGCAGGGACAGACTGAATATGGCAGGTGTCTTGTTGCCAGTTGAGGCAGGCTTCGTTCATTGTTCATCCGTACGAAAGGTAAACGCACTATCATGCGAGTATAATGCAGACATGCAGGTGTGCCTCTAAGGAACAGGTGGCCCTCGGTTTGAGCACATATCTGCACATATTGGTGTTTGAACTGAATTCAGAAGAGAATTAAGGGTGGGGGGTCAATGAGTAAAAGAACATGACTTTCCGAACCTGCTTTGGAAGTTTCTCCACCCCAAAAACTAAAAGACAAGATGCTCATCCATTAGATTGGATTAGATTCAACTTCATTGTCATTGCACATACTACGAGGAAATGCAATTTGCACCCAACCAGACACTGCATAGAGATATAATAAGATAAGGAAGTAGAATAAAAAGCAACGAAGTCCATGTAGGAAAACGGTTAAAAAAAATAAATGTTCAAACATCTCCATTGAACATCGAGTTATTTAGCTTTTACGCCATATAAGCAAGTTACGTACTTATTTAATCCAAACCGAGATCTTCTCCTGAAGCTAACCAAGAAGTTTTGTAGTCATCCCACGTTCTTGTGTTGATGGAAATGTGTAGAAGTACTCCAACATAACTGTCCGTTATATCGTACAAATACTGTAAGTGGGCTTTTGAAGGACGCGGCTTGGATTGAAGGATGTTAATAGTTGCTGCAGGTTGTTAAGATAATCCTACAATTAAACTTGTCACTGGTTTACATTTTCTGAGCCCATTTTTAGAAAGTCTTTACTGCGAAACTAAGATCTCTTGACATTGTTTCTGTTTGGCCTCTTACATTCCTGTTAGGTGCCACAACTATCACTCCACCAATACAAAACCAAATGGTCTAAAAGAGTTTCCTTTCCCAACTAGTTGTTTTGTCAAACCACCGTAATAGACGTGCTTTGACAGCAAGACGTACAGAAAACCCCAGGTTGGCTCGAGTTCTTGGAGAATCAGCCCAACCACAGTGAAATACTTCAAAGCGATTCTCTGATAATAACTTCCCATTGTGTGTGAGTTTCAGTCCTTCTTTGGGGTAGAAAAACAGAGGAGTCCATCGTGCCTTAAGAAGGTATTTCATAAGCTACAAGATTCCTCCGCCGTGAAAAAAAACCGCCCGTCTACAGAGCCCGACACAGACAGAGGAAATCACTGTCTCTTCTCAGAGTCTTTACTTACTTAGATATTGGCCTCTCCGCGGCCCTTAGCATGCCAGTGTTGTTTGTCTGCACCGTTTGCTGGCACACAGACTGCGACAGGTTGTTTTTCCAGGCCTTCATACCCGCCCGCCTGTTATGTCACCTAGGCGACGAAGAAAGAATTCCTCTAAATCTGCTGCCTTTAAAGAGCACGAGAAGCAGAAAGTGAGGGAGATATCTGTGTGAGCGGCACTGAGCAGGTTGCTTCCCTCCGTGGCGAGGTTATGCTTGCTTACCTTAATAACCAAATGAAATATATTGGAGGGGAAAAAGGCCCCTTTGTGAGCCCGAAGTTTCCCTCTTAGCCTCGGCCATGTTTGATTATGAGAGCAGCTTTCCAAATCAAATAATTAGTTTTGCTGTTACGTCCTTCCTCTTCTTCCTGCGTTTCGGACATCAAGTCCTTCTTGTTGGTAACCTCCTGCTTCCAGTCAGACACGCTATTTTGTATTTTTGTGTGTCAGAAATCCCTTTAACGAAACTTCCCGTCAGCAGAACCCCTTTTTCCGTTTTTTTAGTACAGACATGTTTCCTTGTGTGCAGGTTATTTGGAGGCGTCACGATCTTCGTCCTCTGCCAGGGTTTCTGTATTTTTCCACGTCTAAGCCGTAACTCATGACTTCCAGTCCCTGCAAATCCACGAAACACTGGTCGCCGTTGTCTTGCCTCGAATCTGAATTTACAACTGACGGATTTGTACTTTCCTTTGACAGATGCTTCAATAGTCGTGTTGGTTTTTATCACCATCTTGCTATATTAGACCTCACATTTAAAAGCAGATCTTGTTCTGTTTAAGCCACCTTTCTCTCAATGATCTTGGTTTCTTCCAACATCTCAGGCGCCAACACCCACCTTTCTACATCAAAGCATCCGCGCAGATCCTTGATGTGAGATATAACTGGCGAAAATCAAAGAAACCCCCGGAAATTAAAGACAAAAGTAGGACGTAGAACAACGATAATTTAGCCTTCAAAATAAAAGCCTTAAATCTCCTAGAATCTTCAAGACGTCGGTTTTCTAATCGATCCTGACAAAAAAACAGTGATTTCAAACAAATAAATTCCGCCTCGGAGATGACTCGGATTTGTTGGTATTATCGTCCAACCATAAAAACTCAAATTTGACCTTTCGAAGTTACCTTATAAGCCAAAATGTCCATCTGTAGTCGTGTTGTGATGACAACACTTGCACAAACTTGCTCTCAAGAAAGAATGCTACATCTTATCTAACTGGATAACACATCTGAACATGCTCTGTGGCCGTGTTGAAGGTGTCAACATAAGAAAAAAATGCACCTCGAGGCAAATATTTTTCCTTGTCGTCCAAATGATGGAAACATCTTTTCACTGCAGGGTTTGGGAAGCGTGTCGACACGTCATATCACGACTATATGCAAATGTTACCCTTTTCACTGACTCCGTCCAAACATGTTGCTCCATTGAGACGTGTGAGGAGTCCCTCAAATGTCACGTTTAGTTTTCCTCAAGGCGATGTCTTAAGATCGTTGGCATTCACCGTCTGCTGCACATGTTGAAGCAAAAAGAAGAATTTCTTTCTAAAGTTTAATGTAACGTGGCCAACAGGTGCACACGGTGCAAACAACTTCCATTAGGAGAGAATGAAATAAATGAAATGCTACAAGAAGCCACCAGGGGACACTAAAGAGTGACGCACACAGCTGGGAGACCAGGGGACACGAAAGAGTGACGCACACAGCTGGGATACCAGGGGACACTAAAGAGTGACGTACACAGCTGGGAGACAAGGGGACACTAAAGAGTGACGCACACAGCTGGGAGACAAGGGGACACTAAAGAGTGACGCACACAGCTGGGAGACAAGGGGACACTAAAGAGTGACGCACACAGCTGGGATACCAGGGGACACTAAAGAGTGACGCATACCGCTGGGAGACCAGGGGACACTAAAGAGTGACGCACACAGCTGGGAGACCAGGGGACACTAAAGAGTGACGCACACAGCTGGGAGACAAGTGGACACTAAAGAGTGACGCACACAGCTGGGAGACAAGGGGACACTAAGGAGTGATGCACACAGCTGGGAGACAAGGGGACACTAAAGAGTGACGCACACAGCTGGGAGACCAGGGGACACTAAAGAGTGACGCACACAGCTGGGAGACCAGGGGACACGAAAGAGTGACGCACACAGCTGGGATACCAGGGGACACTAAAGAGTGACGTACACAGCTGGGAGACAAGGGGACACTAAAGAGTGACGCACACAGCTGGGAGACAAGGGGACACTAAAGAGTGACGCACACAGCTGGGAGACCAGGGGACACTAAAAAGTAGCGCACACAGCTGGTATGGAGCGCTTGGTGTCGGTCAGGATTATAAAGCTGAACAACTGTCTGTTCAGAGTTAGTCTGTCTCATAACTCTAAGTGTTTGTCAGTATTCTGAAATGACTATGTTAGCTACCTTAGCTACGTTAGCTACCTTAGCTACATTAGCTACGTTAGCTAGCTAGCTTACAGCAGATCTGCAGTAACATCAGACGGAGTCATGTGATCACATTGTTAAAATAAGACCATAAAACATTTTAGACAGTTGATCAGCGCTGCGCATGTTTCCTCAAGTTGGTGAAGATGTTTCTTAATCTGCAGGTGGCACATTTGTGTTTTTTATTTTTGCATCGTTTTTGAAAGTACAGTGCGTAGTATTTTTGGCCGTTGAAGCGCATTTACGCCCGCCGGCCACCGTACTATTGTTATAAGAGAAAGTTGAACTGCCATAGTATTGGTTTTTTATCGCTGCCTTCGTATCAAAGCTGCAA
Source organism: Champsocephalus esox (assembly GCA_036324585.1). Lineage (NCBI taxonomy): Eukaryota > Metazoa > Chordata > Actinopteri > Perciformes > Channichthyidae > Champsocephalus > Champsocephalus esox. Next base: position 5,459,892 of record CM070498.1, on the reverse strand, counting down.
GAATTCAAACTATTCTCAGCCTTGCTTTGTATCCTCCTTCTCATCCCAGCTGGTCTCCTGCAGAGTGCACACTTTGTCTGCGCTCTTGCCTTGCGTGAGGAATGTACTTCTCTACCGTCTACATTTGAACTCACTCCTTCATACCGCACATCCTTTCATGTCAGAGATCGTTTCGGGATGCCTGGGTGGAACAGCTCACTTGAATAGAGGTGAAGAGGAAGATAAGTAAAATGGAGAGAGAGAGAGAGGGAGAGAGGGAGGAAGACCAAGCAATGTCGCGCTCCATTACCGAACAAAGAAGCCCTTATTTAGTGCGTCAGACGAGACGTGATAAAGGATGAGAAGCAGGATGGAGGAAGAGTTTCCAACAGCGGGCGCGCAGACATCAGATGAGATGAGAGGAGGAACAGATAGGGGGACTCTCACAGGAAATGTGTACGTGTCTGTATTAAAAGGAGACAGTTATTGAACTATAACGCCACAAGGTACGCAAACCTACCTATGTAAGGTAAACCTAGATGTTCTTTCGAAGCTTACCAAAACATTCAAGTACTCTCCAAAGGTTCTGAACATTGATTGCTTGTATTTTAAATAGGGCGAGTGCGTATTTTAGACTTTGCAGACCATTTACATGCACAGAAACCTATATAGCACCACGAAAAAGCAGAAAACGGCCTCACAGCACTGAAAACAGATTCTTAATCATTCAAAAGAAGATATGGATTTTTACGAGCTTGGTTGTAAGATTGTAATATCAGTATATTTTGGACTTTGAGTTACTGTTATCGCTGGAAGAATCTGTTCCTCATGTTGAGAAAGTACTTATATTGACTCGTTTCATCCATATGTCTTCTTTGTTCTCCAGTTTAAACCTAAAGCAGAGGACAAGTAGGAATCGCATATTAAACCAAATAGCACTGTTTTATGGTTTTATGTTATAAAATGGCCCATGGAACTGGAACAAGTGTCCAACTTCCTGTTGGGTTTACAATATGCGTCCAAGAGGCTTTTGTGTGCGTCTCGCCATGTTACATATGCCTTCCAAATTCCAGACGTGTAGGTGAAAGGGCAACGAGGGGCTGCTTCTTAACAAATGTGTAAAGCATGATAGAGGACAAGTAGGAATCGTACATTAAAGCAAATGGCACTGTTTCATTGTGGAAGAAAAAGCATGAGATGGGGAAATCTAATACAAGCAGCTCGTAGGTGAAGGCCTTTATCCAGTATGGCACAGATGACCCTCCTGAAGTCACACATCAGGGTCAGTCTTTCATACCTGCGTCAAATGTACAGAATATGTGTTAACCAAATCTGTTTGGGAAGCAATTTCCCCCAAACAGAAGCCCTGTGGAGACACGACGAGTTAAAGTATGCGGCCTCAGGTCATGGAAACAGTTTTCCATGCAAATTGCAGAAGAGACAAGCCGACCCTACAGTTTCTGAATCCTAATGCAGTGAGAGATAAAATCCCCGTCAGTGTCAGACCTTTCAACAAACAGCCAGAGGCGATTTCAACACGAGCTGCGAGTAAACAAAGCAAACACTGAGGGGTTTGTTTGGGGATCTGGAGAGCGTCCATTACTGTGTAACGGAGAGAGTTGTGTGCTTTGGTTGTTTTTGCAAACAGTTTAGGAACTACTATTAACCCTGGTTCTTATCAAACCCTGATCCCGGTTGTTCTCATTTTGTATTTGAGGAAAGAGTAGACAATGTATTCAGTTTACATCCTAACTTTTGTCTTAACGATTTGGTATTTTGTCATTCCTGTTGGTAAAAGGAGGTGAAATCAGAAACAGTTGAATATTGTCAATTAAATGCTTGATTTAAAAGCATTTGCTGATTCTTGAGCATTGTGGCTAAAAGACCTCAACACTACTATGTTCTTTTATGTATCACTTTCTGCGATAATCCAATGGAAAAATCCCAACGGACTTTTATCGAGGGAACTCTTGTGTAGCTAACATTTGGGCTGTTCGACAACAATCACTGAACCGGCCAATATCATAAAGGAACAACATCATTAGCCGCTTTCACACCAAGTACTTTGCGGCACTTAGTCCCCGGAACTTGTTCCCCCCGAACTCTTTAGTCCCTGGAAGTGTCCTCGTGGATCGCGTTCTCACCGGAATAAATTCCCGAGGGAGGATTAGGCAAAATGAAGCCGCTGATGTCACGTCTTCTTCTTCTGCTTTGGGTTTACTGGCAGGCCGCAAACCCACTTCACGGCGTATACTGCCGCCCGCTGTACATGAGGCGTCTGTTCATCTTCCGCAGACATGATGGAGTTGACTGAAGTTGTGGTCTTTGTGCTCATGTTATACAGCTTGGTCTCATCACTCCACCGCTCCCATGTTGTCTTTGTGTTGCCATAAGTTAGTCTCTCTCCGTTGGTGCGCTGGGCTAATGCTAATAATGCTAATGCGAGCAAATAAAATGGCGGCTTCACAAAACTTTTCGGAGTTTTACGGGGCGTGGTTTGCAATTAGCCCAGCCAATCAGAAATTGTTAGCGTGGCCGACGAACCATTTCCTCCTCAGGAAAGTACTACCTCTCTAGGAGGGACGATCCGGGGACTAGACCCAGATCCTTTTTGATGTGAATCCAAAACAACAGCCCCCGGTTTGAGAAGATCTGCGAGGGAAAGCAAGCACACACAAGTCATTGATGAGCTAGTGTGGAATAGGAATGGTAAAGTGATGTGGTTGTTTGCAACCTGCAGAAGTTCATTAATATATTTTCCTTAAAGAAATTTGAATTTAAAAATCTACTACTCAGGGAAGAATTCACAGTATCTATTACAAGCACTTTAGTTCGTGTGTAATCCATAATGAAATATAAAATGATAGTTGGATCTTATTATTATCAGCAGAGAAAAATGTAATGTTTTTGCAACAATATACAATTAATCCTACCAATATAGACGGGAACCGGGTTGGGGGGTCCCGAAAATACATAATAATATCCAAGGGGGTCCCGACTGAAAACGTTTGGGAACCACTGTACTACACCAAAGTGATATTGGATATATATTTGTCTGATCCGTGCAATCAAGAACATTTATAGGCACATTCACACTGTACATTTTACATTTATTTAATATTTAATATTCCATTCCTCACGTACTTAGGTCTATATAATATCCTGCTTTATATGTTGTTACTGTGCATTTGTGATTCCACATGTATATTTTCTACTTTTTGTAATGCTATTTTATTTCTATTGAGATGTTTACATTTTGTTTATTTCTAGTATTTTCATTTTTATTGTACAACGCCTTGTCTTTTCATGCTGCTGCAACGCAAACGTTACCCACATTGGGATCAATAAAGAACTTCTTATCTTAACACCACGCACCTTTATGTGGCTTTGCTTAATAATGGGTCTTGTTTGTTTGAACTAGACTGTAAACATTTAATAAAAGGAACCCGTCTGTTTGTCTCCACAGACCTTCAAGATGAAGGTGTGGATCTTCTTCCTCCTGTGCCTGGCTGGCAACGCCATGGCTGCTCCCGTGAGTTATACTGTGTGTGTGTGTGTGCGTGCACGTGCGTGCGTGCGTGCGGTGTGCGCGTGCGTGCGTGCGGTCTGCCTTTGTCTTTACGAGCATGTTCCTTTCTTTGTGTGTTTTCCTGAGTGTGTGTTTGTGTTTCCACCTTGTTCTTTCCTGTGTCATTATCCATTCCCTGTGTGTGTGTGTGTGTGTGTGTGTGTGTGTGTGTTTTCCTTTCCAGCCTCAGTTCCTGTGTCTATCCACTGGGGTGTGTGTTTGTGTGTGTGTGTGTGTGGTGTGTGTGTGTGTGTGTGTGTGTGTGTGTGTGTGCGTGCGCATGCGTGTGTGTGTTTTCCTTTCCAGCCTCAGTTCCTGTGTCTATCCACTGGTGTGTGTGTGGGTGTGTTCTTATTATAGTGTGAACATCCAGTTGCTCTCCTGTGTGTACGCTGTCCCAAAGTGTGTGTGTGTGCATTTGAAGGTGACATCATCGTCTGCGTCTGACTTCTATGAGTGCAGACAAGTGTGTGTTCATGTACACAAATGATAACGCTTTAATGTGTGTGTGTTTGTGTCTGTTTTCCAGACTGAGGAAGCTGTCGTAGAAGAGCTCCTTATCGCCGAGGAGCCAATTGCTGAGGTCAGTCCAGATGTTCATCTGTCTAAGATTACAGTTTCTTTTCTCTCCTTAAAAGATGATGCCAATTAAAGTAGATATGTAGAAAAGTAAATATGTGAATTGCTCAAGAATAATGCAGTAATTAAACCGTTACGTGATGTTTGGTTTCATTGATCTGTTATTCTATTACGTGGATGCGTGGATGATTTCAGTACTCTGATGTACCTTTCCCAGATGATGCCTTCAATGTAGACTAACGCTTTTAATAACTTTTGATCTTAAAGGTCTGAAGAAGGTACAGACCAAAGTCTGAGTCGATCAGATGAAAACTTTAGGGGGAGTTTATTTAAAAATGGCACGTGAAACTGGAAAAAGTACATTCAAAATGTCCGGCTTCCTGTTGGGTCTACAATATGCGGCCAAGAGGCTTTTGTGTGCGTCTCACCATGTTACATATGCCTACCAACTTCCAGACGTGTAGGTGAAAGGGCAACGAGGGGCTGCTTCTTAACAAATGTGTAAGAGGAGATATTTAGCTTGCACTGATAACGACACTAAAATATCAACCTCTTCACCAGTCCTGATACAACAAACCCTACATGCCTTGTAGATGCCATTAGGATCCCAGCAGTTACATTGATGTCATCATAACTGATAGAAACGGGGACAAAAAACACAAAAGAAATACCCAATTATGAACTAAAATCATCTTTTCAAACTCTCAAAGCTCTGTCCCGAGTATGCCGTCGTTACACCGATCGTTTTGGGAAAAATAAATACTTTAGCTCTCGTTGGATTTAGATTTGGCATCAGTGAAGTGTTCCTGATCCAAGCAGCTGCTCGGAGAGATGATCTGATCTGTGAGATGTGTCGTTTTAAACTCTGCAGCCAAAGAAGCTTTAGTGGTTTGTTTTTCGTGACAGTTAAGAAGTTAAAGAAATTCATTAACTTTGACGCGATCCAAACAATCAAACAAATGTCTCTCAGAGGGGCGTGGGGAGGGGCTCCTTGTCTTCATCTAAAACAGACAGAGAATCATCACTTTGGAAACTGGGCTGAAACAGAGGGGATTATGGGTAATGCTGCAATGATCTGTTTGGTGTTTCAGCCAATCAGAGACAGGCTCTGGATATATCTGAGACGTGTGATATATTGATGAGAAACAGTGTGATAGGGACCTTTAAGAAAACTCCTGACCTCTTAGGAATTCTTTATCTTTAAAAATAGATAAACAACATTGTCTAAAAATAAAACCCTATATCTCACTGCAGTGATACTTCTGAAGTTGTTGTGTCTTATATCAGGTGTAGAGACATGACTAGATATTAGACTAACATCCCTTCACTTGTGTATAGCCTGTTGTAAACCATACCAAACGACCCAAATGTGCGTTGGAGTGAACATTCATGTGAACGTTTTCTCGCTTCCTGCTCCAGAGGTCCGGCGGGACCCAAAATCCCACAGCTGCTAATTTTAGCCGGTCAGGAAGCCATTACCTTCTTCACCACATGTGGACCCAGCTGTTTGCTATTGCTGGATATTATGGTCCGTTTGGACTTCAGGGAGGAACCTTCTTTAGTGGTGAGGTTTTTTAGGAAAACCAGGGACATTTAAGCGGTTTGGTTTAAAGTGGACGTTGTGAAGAAATAGAGCTGAAGACTGGAAACCAACTGCAGGAGGAACATCTTAAGAGAAAATGATAAATGGCAAAAGTACACACATCCTTTACTCAAGTAGAAGTACAGATACTCGTGTTTAAAAATACTCTGGTGAAAGTAGAAGTACTGACTAAACCTCTTTACTCAAGTGAAAGTAAAGAGGCTTTGAAGTGTCATTCAGTAAAAAGTACCCATAGCTAGCAGCTGTTTTAAAGAGTACCTGACCTCCCTTTATATTAATAGAACAATAATGTCATTGTTAGCTGATGAATGTTTCCATGCTGAACCAGAAAAATGTACTTAAGTACAGTAAAGATGTATTTGTACTGTTTGTAAAGTCTGACCTCTGACCTCTCTTGTTCCCCAGGAGCCTGAGGTCGGGGCCAACCCAATTCAGGTTGAGATCGAAGAGTTCGATGAGGCCATCGACATTTTTGACGAGGAACAGGCTTTTGCTGATAGTAAGTTGTCAAAAAACGTTCTTACACACACACACATACACACACACGCACACACACACACACACACACCATTGCATCGACTGGTTACAACAACATCACAATAATGTAACAATAGGCCAGCAAAGCAATACAAAATAAGAAAATAAGAATAACATAAAAGGCTATAGGGATATGTCTGCATGTTATTATATTCTTGAAGATATATGTATCTATTAATTATTGTTCCAGTCAAATGGTTTTGTTTTGAGTCTTGTATTTGTCCCAGTTGTTTTCTCTTTGATGTCAGTTTTTCCATCAAAAAGATTTCTTCCACAATTGTTACCCAATGGTTTTTCGTTGGCGGTGCTTCCTTACCCCAATTCCCAGTGATAGATTCCTCGCTGGATATTTGCAGAATTTTGACCAAATATCTGTCACTTGCAATTATTTCCTCCGTGCCTGGAGATTTACCCACATTTACTACATACAAAGTCTTTCCCACAAACTTGTTTTGCTTACCTTGTGGGGACCAATAACTGGGTCCCCGTGTTATTGGTGGTCCCCACAATGTCTGAAAACAGGTATGTGTATATCACACAGCTACAGTAGTAATTTATTTTAATGTTTTAAGCTTCGTTTTAAGTATTTGATTTATATTTTCAGTCTGCTGGACAATAATATATTTAAATTTACATGTTTAATTTCTTCACCACACAACACACACACGTGCAATGTTTTTAAAAGAAAAGTAGTAATAACAATAGTTTAAAAGACAAGCATAAACATGTAAATACTTATGTACAGAGTGTACATTTGTTTAGTTTTTAAACATGTACAACGTAAGTGAAATTGACATTAAATTGAAATTCAAGTGAAGTAAGACTTGTCACAGAGATTTACAACTTCAACAAAAAACCCACACAAGAGTTTGCATGACTGCATACACACATACACACACTTCTAACTGAAATAAAACCTAAAAGTGTGTCCGTTTGTTTCTTTACACATCGAGCGTCTCCACACATTTTGATTTAAATCTGTGTGTTTCTCGTCTGTGTCGTCCATCTATGGTTACGATGTTTAAAGAAACCTCCGACTGGCAAATCAAACATCCGTAATAACAGGGTGCCGCTCCTCCCTCTGTAATTACACGTTCCAGCCAAATGACGGAGCAGCAGCCGCAGGGAAACAGGCCAAATGTACAACATGTACAAAGAGTACAAAATGTTCAGATATGTAGTTCTGTCTGAGCGTGTTGAAGGATTTAGGTTTGTGGAGTAATGGATTACATTTAACAGGATTACATTACAAAAAAGGTATTTATGTTTATGCTGCAGCAACACAAACATTTCCCAATTTCAATAAAGTACTTCTTATCTTATCTTATTTTATCCATTACAGTTAAAAAGAGATGTAATCAGATCACTAGTGCAGTTCTAAAAATATTACCGCAGGATTACCATGTTACTATACATTATAAAATAAAGATATTATAGGTAGACGTAATGCCTCTGTTTTCTCTTGGTTTTCATTCAGGCTTCTTTCCTTCTTCGTTATTTTAATTATCTCTGTTTTGAACACAGTAGATGCACGAAACAAAAACTGTTTTTAATATTTTTAAACTCTGCAAAGTCAACTTTATTGTCAACCTTTCAGTTTGTGTGTAGAGGCAGAGAGATCGCAATACCGTTTCCCACAATAAAATACAAATACAAATATAGATACGAATATGTATATCCTATATATACACAATCAAAAGACACATGTATATATATGCACAAATTAAGACATGAATAAAAGCACGACAATCAATAGATTCAAAATAACACTATTTCATCTCTCTGTGAATTATTTAATTTGAGTTTTCTCTGCACACGGCACTGCAGGCCTGGAAAGTGTCGGTCTGCACGGAAACCGTTTCCTGTGAAATAACTTAACTTATTTTTTCCCTCACAGATCCCTGCCTGGATCACCACTGCAAGAAGGGCAAAGTGTGTGAGGTCGATGAGGATAACACCCCCATGTGTGTGTGCCAGGATCCATCCGCCTGCCCCGCCTCCGAGGGAGAGTACGAGCATGTGAGTCCTGAAAGATTCACTTCCACTCGTCTTTAACCCCATCATCCGTTTCCCCTGCATAACCTGTCCCTATCGTTTGTGTCCACGTTCATTGTCTTCTCCACGACGGTATGTTTGTGATTTTATCGTATTCTGTTGCTTTTACCTCTTAGAATATTTAACTAATCGTACGGTGTCCTTGGGTGTCATGAAAGGCGCCTTAAATAAAATGTATTTAGGTTTAAACTTGAAATAGATGGGGGGGAAAAGTTGGAAATGGATGCAGCGATTTCTGATATAAAGTATTATCCTACAGAACAAAACAGCTGACGGAGAAGCGAGAACATCTGATCCTTTACAACAATCACTATCTGCTCTTTTTAGGGGTTTACGAACACTGTAATCCTGCTCGTAATCCACCATTTGTAGATATAACAGCAATCTGATTACGTCTTTCGTGATGTAACTGTAAAGGAATACCGTTTAAATGAATTGTTTTCCGTCCTTCTGAAGGTTTGCGGCACCAACAATGTGACCTACGAATCCTCTTGCCACTTCTCCGCCACCAAGTGCGCTCTGGAGGGAACCAAGAAGGGCCACAAGCTGCACCTCGACTACACCGGACCCTGCAAATGTGAGTTTCCTTCCTTCCAACATTTCAGATTTCCCCCCAACGTTAAGGTTTCCCCAACGCGCTGACTCAACACTCAGACATTTCAGATGATATGTGAAAGTGCAGAACGCATCAAGGCGGCGTGAGAAGCTCTGATTCAGGCTGAGAGTCTCGTGAAAGTGCTCATAACCTCTGAATTAGTTATGTTGGTAGAAGATGCATAATTGTTTCAAACATAATTACTTTGAGTGAAACGCAAATCTACAGGAATCGCCAGTGTCAGGAGTCATAAGATAAAAGCATATTTTCAAAATAAAAGCTTAAAGGTGGGGTAGGTAAGTTTCAGAAACCGGCTCGAGATACACTTGTTGTTATATTCCATGGAATGCTCTCAACATCCCGATAGCAACGAATATCTGAAGTGCTTTGACAACAAATCCGTAACCGTGGTACTGATATATACAGGAACAAGTATTAGAAAAGAAAACAAGAACAGAAATGGATTTTCGGTAGTACTCGACTAAAGGCAATGCTTTGTGGAGATATGCTACAAACGCTCTGTTCCCAGTTGTTAAAAGTGTAGATTTGGGGGAAAGTTAACCGCTTTAACGTCTGGATTCCAAAAATGTAAATAAAGTGTTGACCCACCAATACGCAAATAAAGTGCGTCATCTCAGAGCTAATTAAAGAGGCCCTATGTCACTGTTCCCTTTCCTAGCGTCTCATCGGTTGTGGTGCATGTAAATGGTCTGCAAAGGCTAAAATCCCCAAGTTACAGGACTTTTACTCGGAACAAAGTATGTTTGCTTCGTTCCCATTTTATAAAACTGCAGATTTCTTTAGATGGAATTATTAATCTCTTTATCTTGAGTTGCAATTTCTTGTTATGTTCAGATTAGATCACGTTCATTCACTGGTGAGGGATACGATCAGTTCCTGTGTATCTAGTTCAAACTTGTGTGTATGTACAAAGTGTGTGTGTGTGTGTGTGTGTGTGTGTGTGTGTGTGTGTGTGTGTGTGTGTGTGTGTGTGTGTGTGTGTGCGTGTGTGTGTTCAGTGTCTCGACTCTTTGCCTTGCTGTGATTGATGGGCGGATCCTCACACTGTCTGCTGCATCTGTACAGACACGCAGGCTGCATTTCTTTCACTGTTCAAACTGAACACACACACACACACACACACACACACACACACACCCACAAGATGAGTCAGGGTTGAAGGGCTCACATGGAGATCAAGGTGGCGTTCAGTAAAGCAGAATAAAACACAACGCAGATTATTTTTATGATTGTAATCCTACTAATAATCCCCAGTTTTTAGAAATGCAACAGGGATGTGATAACTGCATATTTATGTATCTGTTAAACTTTTTTAATGCTATTTTATTTCTATTTTGAGATGTTTACATTGTGGTTTGTTTATTTCTAGACTTTTAATTTCTCTAATGTACAATGCCTTGTCTTTATATGCTGCTGCAACGCAAACATTTGACAAATTGGGATCAATAAAGTACTTCTTATCGTATCTTACAACACACACACACACACACACACACACACACACACACACACACACACACACACACGATGAGTCAGGGTTGAAGGGCTCACATGGAGATCAAGGTGGCGTTCAGTACGGCTGAATAAAACACAAACGCAGATCATTTTTATCATCTTCTTTTGTGTCTGATTATCCTGTAACATGTACTCCGTTGCTCCCCTAGCCTTGTGAATTATCCCTCATGTATTAAAGGTGTGTGTGTGTGTGTGTGTGTGTGTGTGTGTGTGTGTGTGTGTGTGTGTGTGTGTGTGTGTGTCCGCAGACATCGACGCCTGCCTGGACTCAGAGCTGAGCGAGTTCCCTCTGAGGATGAGAGACTGGCTGAAGAACGTTCTGGTGACTCTGTACGAGCGCGACGTGGACAACGACATGCTGACCGAGAAGCAGAAGCTCAGGGTGAGTTCCTGCTGTAAGACGTGAGGCTCTCTGGGGATTTTTTATATATTTTGCTAATGTGGCTTGCGTCTGATGTTCCAGGTGAAGAAGATCTTTGAGAACGAGAAGAGGCTTACGGCCGGCGAACACTCTCTGGACCTGCTGGCTCACGACTTCGAGAAGAACTACAACATGTACATCTTCCCCGTGCACTGGCAGTTCGGACAGCTCGACCAGCACCCCGTTGACGGGTACGTTGAAAAATCACCTTATTATAGAGAGAAATCTCTGTGTCAAACATTTATGATACTTACACGTGTTGTTCATCAGGATAATCTCCAGATATTAACAACACTTTATGGTTTCTGAAGTAAAAACCTAATGTTAGGCTATAAAGGAACTACAGCACGGTCACATGACTTCACGTCACCACCGCTAAGCTAAAGGCGGCTAATGTTGGGCTATAAAGGAACTACAGCACGGTCACACGACTTCACGTCACCACCGCTAAGCTAAAGGTGGCTAATGTTGGGCTATAAAGGAACTACAGCACGGTCACATGACTTCACGTCACCACCGCTAAGCTAAAGGCGGCTAATGTTGGGCTATAAAGGAACTACAGCACGGTCACATGACTTCACGTCACCACCGCTAAGCTAAAGGCGGCTAATGTTGGGCTATAAAGGAACTACAGCACGGTCACGTGACTTCACGTCACCACCGCTAAGCTAAAGGCGGCTAATGTTGGGCTATAAAGGAACTACAGCACGGTCACGTGACTTCACGTCACCACCGCTAAGCTAAAGGCGGCTAATGTTGGGCTATAAAGGAACTACAGCACGGTCACATGACTTCACGTCTCCACCGCTAAGCTAAAGGCGGCTAATGTTGGGCTATAAAGGAACTACAGCACGGTCACGTGACTTCACGTCACCACCGCTAAGCTAAAGGCGGCTAATGTTGGGCTATAAAGGAACTACAGCACGGTCACGTGACTTCACGTCACCACCGCTAAGCTAAAGGAGGCTAATGTTGGGCTATAAAGGAACTACAGCATGGTCACATGACTTCACGTCACCACCGCTAAGCTAAAGGAGGCTAATGTTGGGCTATAAAGGAACTACAGCACGGTCACATGACTTCACGTCACCACCGCTAAGCTAAAGGCGGCTAATGTTGGGCTATAAAGGAACTACAGCACGGTCACATGACTTCACGTCTCCACCGCTAAGCTAAAGGTGGATAATGTTGGGCTATAAAGCAACTACAACACGGTCACATGACTTCACGTCACCACCGCTAAGCTAAAGGCGGCTAATGTTGGGCTATAAAGGAACTACAGCACGGTCACATGACTTCACGTCTCCACCGCTAAGCTAACGGTGGCTAATGTTGGGCGTGATGACGTTTAGTCGTCTCATTAAGACACTTGTTAGCAACCTCTGTTTTTAAATTCACCAATGGGGTATTTGACATATTTTATGTCGTCGAACACAACGTTAAATCTCTTCAGCTTGAGTAAACCACAGACCTTATTTCAGGATAACTACCAAAAACAAAAATTGTATAAACCATTGACTTCGAGACGAGGGAATCAGAAGTGCTAAATTGCTTCCGGGGCTAAGGACTCATTCCTGCAAAGCCACTCCCTGGAAATTATCATCAAGAATATAAAAAAGCGAACATGGCTATTAATAGTCCATCTCGATTATCATTGGTTGAGGAGGAGCAGACTGAGGATCAAATATAAAGTTAATGGCTTCTGTTTCCTAGTGAGCTTCTGCCAACTCCTCCGCTCATAAAGTACTTTACTGATTTACTGATGGCAACATGAAAGAAACACAAAGTTATTGGATAATATTTCAGGATGCATCTCCGCTTGCTGCATCTCTGCAGGGAGCTCACCCACTGTGGAAGAAGAGATTTTGTGTCTTCAGTGTTTCTGACATATTTCATTATATTTCGTGACGCAGGTACCTCACCCACTCCGAGCTGTCCCCCCTGCGCGCCCCTCTCATCCCGATGGAGCATTGCACCACCCGATTCTTCGAGGAGTGCGACGCCGACAACGATAAATACATCGCCCTGGAGGAGTGGTCCAACTGCTTCGGCATCAAAGAGCGTGAGTATCCACCGTGTGCATGGAGAGGATCACCAAACAGAAACATCATGTTTAATACAATGCAAAAAGCACAGCTGAACTGCACCGAGAAGTACTTTAATACTATTTAAACATATTTGATTTCTTACTTTAATTGGCTAGTATACAGAGTTATATACATTCACTGTTAAAGACATATGAAAAGCAACAAGTGGAATATTATGGATTGTTTGTTCTTTAATGGAAAACAGAGAAAAATATCACAAGAATAAAGTTTTAAAAGTTTGGCTTGATGTTCATACATTGTAAAAACTATGTGCAGATTTTACTTTGTTGAAATGTATTGTTTTTTCATGAGACTACTCCTTAAATCAGGGGTGTCAAACTCAATTTCATCACGGGCCACATTCGCATTATGGCTGCACTCAAAGGGCCGGGTGTAACTTTAAGACTATATAAAAATACATATATAAATATTTAATATATTTAAAATAATGTATTATATTTCATTATTGCCTCTGCATTGGAGTATTATCGGATAGGGTAATAACTTCATAATTAACTACGTCTGAAAGCAGATGTCCAAATAATTGCAAGTCTCTTCAGTTGCATGTCACAAAACGAGATGCATTGTGGGACATGTAGTTTATGGGCAACGTGCTTCTGTAAATCGGAATGTAACCGTATAACAAACATATTATATTATTTGCAAGCTCTTGTGGGGCCACATGAAATGAAGTCGCGGGCCGGATTTGGCCCCCGGGCCTTGAGTTTGACACCCCTGCCTTAAATAATCAAAACTCTAACAAACTTAAAAATACTTAAAATAAGTCAATAGTTATGAATAGAATAAAATGTGTTAGATATTAATTTGCACAGATTTCTGCCCATTCTGAAGGAATATGTACGTTCTTTTAACCCTTTAATTAACTAAAAATACTTGTTTAACACATAAAATGTAATTATACATCATACATTTGCACTTTTTGGTCGTTTTTGTGCATTAATAAGTATTTTTAACCACTCCTGTTACGCTTTATGAAAGTCCTTATTGCCCTTTTATCAGAACGTGAATTTCCTCATGATTTGTTGTACTGTTTTTGTGTTTGCAGAGGATGTGGACAAAGACCTCATCGTCTAAATTCCTCGCTCTACGAAAACTGCTCGTCGCTACTAACGGGACAAGGTGCTGATCCCCAAGTTAAAAGATAAATCACAGTAACGGTGCTAATTGCAAAATGGTTCATCTTTTGTTTGAATAACGACCGTTTTCGTAACTATACCACTAAAAAGAAAAAGATTTCAAAATCTGTACCAATAACCCTCACACGTTGGCAACACCATGGTTTGTTGAACCCAGTAGAGAAAGACCTCGATGTAAATGTGTTATATATGTTATGGTTCGTTCAGGGCATTTTAATTGGACATTAATTGGATTTGAGGAGACTGAAAAGTGGAAAATAAAGTTTCTAAATAAATGCTTCCTCTGCTTGCTTTCTACAAAACGACTGTTGTTTAGTTCAAATCTTTGTGTTGTTGTTCTTTTAAACGTTATTTTTATTTTCTCCCCAGACGAGGACACGCGTGTTTACACTGATATGAGAAAGAGGATATACTGTTTTAACGAAGGGGGAATCTCGCAGGCTGAGAGTCTTTTCTCATAATTAACATGTGTCTACTGAGAGCACAAGCTTCCCATGAATAAAAGACTATGAAACGTTCTGGAAATCTCTGCAAGCTTTCATATCTCTTCTGGGAAAAGTCTTTAGTGTCCCATTTCTGTCTTCAAAGCATTAGAAATGTTGTTATAAGAAGCCTCGGTGGTCACTTGTTTTGCATTATGTGTCTGAATGCCGCCGTCGTGCAGCTTTTAAAGAGGGTCTATTCTGATGTGTGTGGTTTTCCCTCTCCTGTAGTTTTAGTGCATGTAAATGGTCTGCCAAGGCTAACATTCTGCTGCAAACTGATTTCAATGATGCCTAAAAGGCCAAATCCAGTTTAACAAGGGGTGGAAGTCGTACTCAGATCGTATACTTGAGTAAAGATAGGGATACCACAGTACAAATACTCTGCTACAAACAAAAGGACTGCACATGTTTGTATACGGCTGGATTATAAATGGTGATTTATTAAAGGTGGGGTAGGTAATTTTGGACAAACCAGCTCGAGATCGCTAGAATTAGAAAATACACAGCTGGAAAAAATCTGCCCCTTCCTCACAGAGCTCCTCCTCCAACACACACTAACGCGCACATGACCAATGAGGGCACGAGATAAGTCTGTGCCCCGATTGAAGGCTGACAGGCAGGTAGGCCTTCCAGTTACTTTAGCCGGCTCAGATGATTGGTCGAGCTTTTTACAGCGCCACAGCTTCCACGGATGACATTTAAAGGTGGGGTAGGTAAGTTTCAGAAACCGGCGCGAGATACACTTTTTGTTATATTCCATGGAATGCTCTTAACATCCCGATAGCAATGAATATCTGAAGTGCTTTGACTAAAAATCCATTAAAAAATGTCATCTGTAGAAGCTGTAATACTATAAAAAGTACAGATTGCCTCCCTGCCTGTCAGTCTTCCATTGGGGCACAAGCTTATCTCGTGCCCTCATTGGTCATGTGCGCGTTCCTGTGTGTTGGAGGAGGGGCTCTGTGAGGAAGGGGCAGATTTTCTCTGGTTGTGTATTTTCAAACTCTAGCGATCTCGAGCCGGTTTCTCAAACTTAGCTACCCCACCTTTAAGTAAAGTACAAGTATCTCTAAATTGTACCCAAGTATAGTACTTGTGTTTATGAACTTGGTTACTTTACACCAGTTGCTATAAAGATAGAAAGACTAACGGCCCCTACACAGGGCGGCGTGCGTTGCCACTTCAGCGCTTCTGCCCATTCACTTTGAATGGGGTGACGTCACGATTCGCCGAACTGCATTGTGGGAGCAAAGCGTAGCTTCTCTCGCGGTGCTCGCTACAAAAGTAGAGCAATGTTCCAATCAATCAATCAAATCCCGCATATGCAAATCTGACAGTACAAGCAGTAGCCAATCAAACCGCGTGTATGTTGGGGGAGCCAGACCGCAGTTATTTCCCATATGTCAACAAAAGGAGGAGAAAATGATCGTGGCGGTAGGGAATCACCCGGTACTCTATGACCAGTCCCTCTTCACATACAGGGATACAAACCGGAGGAGCCAGGCATGGGGGGAGGCAGCAGAGACAGTTTCTTTATGGGTTTTGTGTCAAAGCACTTCAGATATTCATTGCTGTCGGGATGTTGAGAGCATTCCATGGAATATAACAAAAAGTGTTTCTCAAGCCGGTTTCTCAAACTTACCTACCCCACCTTTAAAGTAAACATCATTTTAATTTTGCAGCAAGTAAAGGTGGAGCTAACTGAAATAAGTTTTACACTGACAGGTATCTTTAGTCATTGTCATGATCTAATGGTTTATTTATTTACTTATAATTATGTGAACCTGTATCGTAACAAAAGCTGCAAAAATAAATGTAGTGGTGTAAATACTGCGATATTTGCCTCCAAAGTGGAGTTCAAATTTAAAGTAGCATGAAATGGGATTTCTTAAGAAGAGTAAAAATACCTCAAAAGTCTACTTAGAGTACTTGAGTAAATGTATTTTGTTTTATTCCACCAATGAGTGCCATGAGTTTCAAGATGCTTATCTTTGCTTCTTCGGAAAAAGAATAATTCCTGAATGAAACTAAACCAAACGCGTAACAAGAATAAGATCCACTAAAGAACCTTCGGAAAAAGTAAAAACGTTTTCCCAGAGAGGACAGAAACTCTTTAAAGTAGAGACACTACATACTGATATACACCTGAACATCAGCAGGAGAGGACTCTTTAAAGTAGAGACACTACATACTGATATACACCTGAACATCAGCAGGAGAGGACTCTTTAAAGTAGAGACACTACATACTGATATACACCTGAACATCAGCAGGAGAGGACTCTTTAAAGTAGAGACACTACATACTGATATACACCTGAACATCAGCAGGAGAGGACTCTTTAAAGTAGAGACACTACATACTGATATACACCTGAACATCAGCATGAGAGGACTCTTTAAAGTAGAGACACTACATACTGATATACACCTGAACATCAGCAGGAGAAGACTCTTTAAAGTAGAGACACTACATACTGATATACACCTGAACATCAGCAGGAGAGGACTCTTTAAAGTAGAGACACTACATACTGATATACACCTGAACATCAGCAGGAGAGGACTCTTTAAAGTAGAGTCACTACATACTGATATACACCTGAATATCAGCAGGAGAGGACTCTTTAAAGTAGAGACACTACATACTGATATACACCTGAACGTCAGCAGGAGAGGACTCTTTAAAGTAGAGACACTACATACTGATATACACCTGAACGTCAGCAGGAGAGGACTCTTTAAAGTAGAGACACTACATACTGATATACACCTGAACGTCAGCAGGAGAGGACTCTTTAAAGTAGAGACACTACATACTGATATACACCTGAACATCAGCAGGAGAGGACTCTTTAAAGTAGAGACACTACATACTGATATACACCTGAACATCAGCAGGAGAGGACTCTTTAAAGTAGAGACACTACATACTGATATACACCTGAACGTCAGCAGGAGAGGACTCTTTAAAGTAGAGACACTACATACTGATATACACCTGAACATCAGCAGGAGAGGACTCTTTAAAGTAGAGACACTACATACTGATATACACCTGAACATCAGCAGGAGAGGACTCTTTAAAGTAGAGTCACTACATACTGATATACACCTGAACATCAGCAGGAGAGGACTCTTTAAAGTAGAGACACTACATACTGATATACACCTGAACATCAGCAGGAGAGGACTCTTTAAAGTAGAGACACTACATACTGATATACACCTGAACATCAGCAGGAGAGGACTCTTTAAAGTAGAGTCACTACATACTGATATACACCTGAACATCAGCAGGAGAGGACTCTTTAAAGTAGAGACACTACATACTGATATACACCTGAACGTCAGCAGGAGAGGACTCTTTAAAGTAGAGACACTACATACTGATATACACCTGAACATCAGCAGGAGAGGACTCTTTAAAGTAGAGACACTACATACTGATATACACCTGAACGTCAGCAGGAGAGGACTCTTTAAAGTAGAGACACTACATACTGATATACACCTGAACGTCAGCAGGAGAGGACTCTTTAAAGTAGAGACACTACATACTGATATACACCTGAACATCAGCAGGAGAGGACTCTTTAAAGTAGAGACACTACATACTGATATACACCTGAACATCAGCAGGAGAGGACTCTTTAAAGTAGAGACACTACATACTGATATACACCTGAACATCAGCAGGAGAGGACTCTTTAAAGTAGAGACACTACATACTGATATACACCTGAACATCAGCAAGAGAGAACTCTTTAAAGTAGAGACACTACATACTGATATACACCTGAACATCAGCAGGAGAGGACTCTTTAAAGTAGAGACACTACATACTGATATACACCTGAACATCAGCAGGAGAGGACTCTTTAAAGTAGAGACACTACATACTGATATACACCTGAACGTCAGCAGGAGAGGACTCTTTAAAGTAGAGACACTACATACTGATATACACCTGAACGTCAGCAGGAGAGGACTCTTTAAAGTAGAGACACTACATACTGATATACACCTGAACGTCAGCAGGAGAGGACTCTTTAAAGTAGAGACACTACATACTGATATACACCTGAACATCAGCAGGAGAGGACTCTTTAAAGTAGAGACACTACATACTGATATACACCTGAACATCAGCAGGAGAGGACTCTTTAAAGTAGAGACACTACATACTGATATACACCTGAACATCAGCAGGAGAGGACTCTTTAAAGTAGAGACACTACATACTGATATACACCTGAACGTCAGCAGGAGAGGACTCTTTAAAGTAGAGACACTACATACTGATATACACCTGAACATCAGCAGGAGAGGACTCTTTAAAGTAGAGACACTACATACTGATATACACCTGAACATCAGCAGGAGAGGACTCTTTAAAGTAGAGACACTACATACTGATATACACCTGAACATCAGCAGGAGAGGACTCTTTAAAGTAGAGTCACTACATACTGATATACACCTGAACATCAGCAGGAGAGGACTCTTTAAAGTAGAGACACTACATACTGATATACACCTGAACGTCAGCAGGAGAGGACTCTTTAAAGTAGAGACACTACATACTGATATACACCTGAACGTCAGCAGGAGAGGACTCTTTAAAGTAGAGACACTACATACTGATATACACCTGAACGTCAGCAGGAGAGGACTCTTTAAAGTAGAGACACTACATACTGATATACACCTGAACATCAGCAGGAGAGGACTCTTTAAAGTAGAGACACTACATACTGATATACACCTGAACATCAGCAGGAGAGGACTCTTTAAAGTAGAGACACTACATACTGATATACACCTGAACATCAGCAGGAGAGGACTCTTTAAAGTAGAGACACTACATACTGATATACACCTGATCGTCAGCAGGAGAGGACTCTTTAAAGTAGAGACACTACATACTGATATACACCTGAACATCAGCAGGAGAGGACTCTTTAAAGTAGAGACACTACATACTGATATACACCTGAACATCAGCAGGAGAGGACTCTTTAAAGTAGAGTCACTACATACTGATATACACCTGCACATCAGCAGGAGAGGACTCTTTAAAGTAGAGACACTACATACTGATATACACCTGAACATCAGCAGGAGAGGACTCTTTAAAGGAAATTAAAAAATCTCTGAAAATCTGAGAAGATATGTTGAAACTATGTAAAAAAACAAGTTTAGATAATCATAAAGGTAGTACAATTACCTATTTGTTGTTATTGGATATAATATATATAACATTATTATAGCCATGATCCAGCATAGCCTAAACAAAGAGACCTTAAAGCACTCAAAGGTATATCTTGTTCTAAACAGTCATTTTAATGGTATAGTTTACATACATGAATGATTTATGAGTTCCTTTGCTGTTAATGTGGAAAACAAAGTCCTCTGTGCGTGGTTTCTAGTGACTGTTTAACTTTAAATGAACTTGAAGCAGCTCATGGTCCCCTGGGAGACGCTGGGGAGAGACGGAGTTACCATCCACACCCGATCACCCAGACCCGGAGGCAAGAATGTGAAACAACAGCCGAGGAGTCAGAAAAAAGCTCTGAGAGAGGAGCTGTAACCTAATACTGTTTACTTGATACAAGTCCTCCCCAGAGGTGGGAAGTAGTGGAGTATAAATACTTCATTAATGTACTTAAGTACATTTTTCTGGTATCAGTACTTTACTCCACGACTTACTTTTTACTTTTAATTGTTACATGTTGAACTCAAATACCTGTACTTTCTACTTCTTACATGTTGAACTCAAATACCTGTACTTTCTACTTCTTACATGTTGAATTCAAATACCTGTACTTTCTACTTCTTACATGTTGAACACAAATACCTGTAATTTCTACTTCTTACATGTTGAACACAAATACCTGTACTTTCTACTTCTTACATGTTGAACTCAAATACCTGTACTTTCTACTTCTTACATGTTGAATTCAAATACCTGTACTTTCTACTTCTTACACTTTGAACACAAATACCTGTACTTTCTACTTCTCACATGTTGAACTCAAATACCTGTACTTTCTACTTCTTACATGTTGAACTCAAATACCTGTACTTTCTACTTCTTACATGTTGAATTCAAATACCTGTACTTTCTACTTCTTACACTTTGAACACAAATACCTGTACTTTCTACTTCTTACATGTTGAACTCAAATACATGTACTTTCTACTTCTTACATGTTGAACACAAATACCTGTACTTTCTACTTCTTACATGTTGAACTCAAATACCTGTAATTTCTACTTCTGACATGTTGAACTCAAATACCTGTACTTTCTACTTCTCACATGTTGAACTCAAATACCTGTACTTTCTACTTCTTACATGTTGAACTCAAATACCTGTACTTTCTACTTCTTACATGTTGAACTAAAATACATGTACTTTCTACTTCTCTCATGTTGAACACAAATACCTGTACTTTCTACTTCTTACATGTTGAACTCAAATACCTGTACTTTCTACTTCTCACATGTTGAACTCAAATACCTGTACTTTCTACTTCTTACATGTTGAACTCAAATACCTGTACTTTCTACTTCTTACATGTTGAACCAAAATACCTGTACTTTCTACTTCTCACATGTTGAACTCAAATACCTGTACTTTCTACTTCTTACATGTTGAACTCAAATACCTGTACTTTCTACTTCTCTCATGTTGAACCCAAATATCTGTACTTTATACTTCTTACATGTTGAACTCAAATACCTGTACTTTCTACTTCTTACACTTTGAACACAAATACCTGTACTTTCTACTTCTTACATGTTGAACACAAATACCTGTACTTTCTACTTCTTACACTTTGAACACAAATACCTGTACTTTCTACTTCTTACATGTTGAACACAAATACCTGTACTTTCTACTTCTTACATGTTGAACACAAATACCTGTACTTTCTACTTCTTACATGTTGAACCCAAATACCTGTACTCTCTACTTCTCACATGTTGAACTCAAATACCTGTACTTTCTACTTCTTACATGTTGAACTCAAATACCTGTACTTTCTACTTCTTAGATGTTGAACCCAAATACCTGTACTTTCTACTTCTCTCATGTTGAACACAAATACCTGTACTTTCTACTTCTTACATGTTGAACACAAATACCTGTACTTTCTACTTCTTACATGTTGAACACAAATACCTGTACTTTCTACTTCTTACATGTTGAACCCAAATACCTGTACTCTCTACTTCTCACATGTTGAACTCAAATACCTGTACTTTCTACTTCTTACATGTTGAACTCAAATACCTGTACTTTCTAGCTGGTTAAATACTGTGGGGTGATTGGATAAAGGGAAACAGGTGAGCATGTGAAAAGTTACAGACTGAGGCTATCTGGTGGACGGTAGGAGAAGTGCATGTTTGGAGTGAAATGCATGTGGGAACACAGTAATGTTTACATTAAATAGATATAGATGTACATTATTGATCATAATTAGATTTTAAAAATATGCAGCATATTATCAGTAATTGCAGATTCATTTTAAAAAAATCCAGAAATATATAGTTTATTTGGGGTACAAATATGACCATGCTGTATTTCCTTTTCTAGTTCGCTTTTATACGCTAAAAAATCAAAAAGTGCTGTTAATATGTGGAGATTATCCTGCTGAACAAAACCGGTAAGTATCATAAAGATTTGAAACTAAGTTTTTCTTGTGTTTTTCAGTATTTTCCATCAACGCATCACAGCTTTATATTGAGTTGACAAATGCATTTCTGTTTCTCGTCTTTCTTTCCATATTAGAGTCATTGTTGCTACCTGTTAAGATGTTTTTAACAGTGCTAATAATCATTAGTTATCATTTTTTATATTATTATTGGATTTAAATTATTTGTTTGGCACTACTTCTGATTACCTGATATTAAAGGGGACCTATCATGCCAAATGTACTTTTTGATGTCTTGTATACATAAATATGTGCCCCCGGTGTGTCGGGGAACTCACGCAGCGTCAGCAAATAAAACCCTCACTCTTTTCCTCCGTACCCAAATCTCTAAAAACGGGGAACAACGGAGCTGATCCAGATTTGCGTCCGATATGACGTCATATCTGAAATGTGGACCCACGGGCCAATCAGAAAGTTGCTATCAGAAACAATGCCCGACTGTTTTGGACGTAATATGGTCGGTGTTTACATTAGCATCGCTAACACTCAGAGCTAACCTGTGCTGGAGAGCATGTGTGTGAAAAAGCAGGAAGTAAAAAGGAACTCACCTTGTGGTATAACCGGCAAGAGAGAAAGCCTTTGAGCTCCAGACTGTTTCAGATCCTTGATGATCCATGATATGGCGTTTCATCACGGCAGCATTTAGTTTAGACGGTAGCTGCCGGGTCCCGCATGAGCTCAGACCCTCCTTTTTTTATCAATTAAAATAAATGTAAGCTTTATATCCCAAATCAGCACTTTTGAAACAGGAAGTGAAATAGAGGGATATGAGGCGTGGCTAGAATGATCTGTTTGGTATTTTGAGCAAAACACTTCATAGACATGTTTTTTATATATATGTTATATATCTGAGACCTGTGCTATTGCCTACAAATAGCATGATAGTTGACCTTTAAATTACTCACACAGGGGGGTCAAAGTCACTCGTATATAAATAGGGATTTATTTACAAAATGTACTTCTTTACTGAGAGCAGCTTTAAAGAGACAAACTAACGAGAGACACAGGAGGTGAGGAAGAGGAGCAGCCGGAGGAGGAAGGTCATCTCATTCCTGGGACACACAGATCAGGTCACACGTCAGAAAATATACAGCCTGTCATCACATGACTTATTACTCAGAGCAATCAGAGGACAGTAATCTTCTGTAATCCAGATATGAATATTGTATTTTATTTGAACTGAACCAGGAAATACTTTCACTTTTGCAGAAAGAGCTGCAGTGTTCAATCGAAACGTAATTGCAGTGATGTCAAGCCTGAGTATAAGAAAGATATACTTTATTAAGGGAAATGATGTTGTTACTGCAGCAATGTGTTTAGGCATTAACATCTTTCAATCTTTAAAAAGTGGAAAGAAGTATAAACATAATAAAATAAAAATACAAATGTAATAAAAGTAATCGTTGTGCAGAGAATGGCCTTTATACTGTCTGAAACGGGGCTGTCTTGAAAAAGATATTTTAATCTCAATGAGACCTATCCTGGTTAGATAAAGGTAAAATAAATATAAGAATATTTACATGTGTGAAATGTCTATCAAGTAGCATTTTATCATTTCTAATTTTTAAAATCGAAGTTTTCAAATGTTTTCATATTCCTCACATTTTTTAAATTGGATATAATGTTACTGCTTTAGTTGTTTTAAGTCCATTAAACACTGAACCATGTATCCTTGAAGAGTAACTTTTCATGAGCTTCTCAAAAAACTGTGTTCAGATTGTGACGAGGCTGACCCAAGAGGCTTTTTAAATACTTTATTGAAGGTTAACAAGAAGGAGACGTTGCTCAACACAAAATAAATCCCCCTCTAAACAACTGCAGTGGAAACGCGACTAACCCCATGATGCTCTCGTTCTCTCGTCACAAAGCAAGGAGAGAAGTATGTCTTTATGTCTCGACACTGAGCAAAGAAACTTCTCTTTGTCTCCTGAAGAGGGGGCATGTTACAATCCTCTTCTCAGTGTCTCCTCACAGGAACTACAGGACTGAGCACGCACTGTGAGACCACACTGTGAGCCTCTCCGCTCACACAGGGTTCAAATAGAGAAAGAGCAGGTTGGTTGATCACAGGCGTGAATTAGCTCCAAACAAAGTATACACCACGGGTCTCAAACGTTGCCCGTGTGGGAACCTTCACAGGTCCTTTGGCGTCCTTCCAGGATCCCGCCTCCTGCAAAGCAGCCCAGAACCAGGTTACGAAATCAAATCTACAAATCAAATCCTGTAGCCGTTCTTAGGATTTAGCAGCCCGGTATATATTACAGTTATCAAAGATGGCATATGTATATAAAGTATATATTGCACATAAAGCACATATTGCACATAGTTTGACGGTATTTAACAGCAGCAAGTTACACAATCTACAAAATACAAGATACATACCTTGTAGCAGTAACAAGGGTTTAGTGGCCAGGTATACATTACACAGTTATTAACGGCATATATATAGTGCACATATAGGCATAGCACATATTGCACAACGTTTCCCGTTTAAATCCCCTGAACCTGCTAACCGCTTCCTGTGCACGGATCGCTGTGCATTCGTGTGTGGGTTTTTTGAGACTCCCCTGACGGGCAGCCGATTCGTACTTGTAATTTTTTCTATCTATAGCCAATCAGATGTCTCCTTCATTCTAAACCAATCACATGAGCGAGCCCCCACGAGGGTAAGATTACTTCATGTACGCATTTTGCGCAGTCCGGTCAGCTCGTTAAACAGAGGGCGGTCTTTTGGGTCTTTATATCTTTGAAAAATGAAACCAAAATGTTTGGTCAACATCTGGTAGTGGACTACTTACATGTTCCCACCTCAGGCACAAGATATAAATAATTACTAGGAATTTACTTGAACAAATTTAACAGGGTTGAAGTTTTTGACAAAAAGTAGCCATGAGACCTTGTTTAGCTAAGATATGGCACCACATGGAAGTCAAGGACATTACAAAATTGTAATATTTTGCAAAACTATTGTTTATTTTGTAATAAACAATGATATACTATTATTAATTCATATAACAGAGTTGAAATGTTGAGTTTGTCAATCTTAATCTGAAAATACAAAAACTGAAATATAGGTAACAGAAGAAACT
The DNA here is from genome assembly GCA_036324585.1 of Champsocephalus esox. Taxonomy (NCBI): domain Eukaryota; kingdom Metazoa; phylum Chordata; class Actinopteri; order Perciformes; family Channichthyidae; genus Champsocephalus; species Champsocephalus esox. The sequence goes on along the minus strand of CM070498.1, from coordinate 5,434,478 downwards.
GACACTTTTGTGATGTAAATCCCTCCATGCAGATCACACATGGACTGACCCTCCCTGCAGATCACACATGGACTGATCCATTATTTCAATAGGAGGGTAAATGGTATGGCGTGACGGGGTTGAAACAAACTGAGGGTCAATATTGCAATTTCATAGATAATTCAAGTATTTTTTCAGAATTTCTTTTTGATCAGTTAAAGTTGACAAGCATATGATTATATTAGCACCAACATTTTGGGATAATTGGCCATTTTGATTTGTTTAATATTAAATGAATATGTATAATATGTAATGCTTAGTGAGCACATGCAAATATGTCTGTCTACTACTAAGACAACACATTTTTTTAAAACAAAATATATATTTAATTTTACGTTGTAATGCAAAACAACCTGTTCCATTAATTCATTGCTTTAAAATACATTTTGTAGTTTCCTTTCATTTAAAATTATTGAAGTAAGCTTGGGGGACTCAAAGGGCACCCGATTGTTTGTCTGAACACCTTGTTTCTCTTGTGCATTAAGAACACTTGTGTTAGGGCATGAATTAACAATAAATAGGTTACAGTATAAAATACCACGTACTGTCCGCCCTCCTATGCCACCCTGGCATGACCTCTTGCCCCCCCTTTGCCACCCCATGTAAAATGTTCTAGAACCGCCACTGCCTGTAGTACATCTCTATATACATCGATACAACATTACGTGTTGATAGAAATCAACACGTAATTAAATAAGACCCCACGGTGTGATGATTGGTGTGTGGGCTGTCTTTCATTTTGACACACAGAACAATGGGGGCTATCCACCTTATCCACAATGTAAAGTAATTCACCTCCTCTTCCCTCTTCCCTCTGTAAGGAGCAGCAGGTTCAGCTTTCAGAACAAAGTAACACAAAACTAAAATGGCATTCATTTTTTTTTAAATATGTCGTCTAGTAATAGATGTATTTATTTTCTTCTCAAGAGAGGACCAGAATGTGTATTTTATGTATTTCAAAAGATCTCCTGGGGGAGAATCTCCCCAGACCCCCAGCAGGGGTTGGGCTTTCAGCATGTCAACCTGTGGGGAAATTGCAGGATTGGCTCCTGGTCGCCCTTTTTATTTACTACATGACAAATGTGCCTTTTTATTTCATACAGTTCAATTTGGATTGAGACAGGGAAATAATCTAAACCTCACGCGTGGCGTTTCATGCAAATACTGACTTGAGCCCCACCACTGTATGGGTTAGCCCTACCATAGATTACCCAACACAAATACTCTCTCGCAACTGCCGACCCGTATTGCGCAGATCTAAGATCCAGTAGAAATGATCAAAAGTAAAAGTTTGCTGCTTATTGTTCTCCTAGGCCAAAATAGAGTCAAAGAGTATATGAGAGTGAGAGTGTGTTAATTAATATATTTGGCAGTTTGGAGTAAGTCTGCAAATGTGTGTGTGTGTGTGTGTGTGTGTGTGTGTGTGTGTGTGTGTGTGTGTGTGTGTGTGTGTGTGTTTCACGTATAGGCCTCTCACGATAATTAATTTTGTTGGATATATTTTCCCGGACATTATTGCGATAAACGATAATATTGTCGGCACCGTTGTATGACCATTTTAGACCACTGACATAATGATAATATATAATAATAATTCAAGTGCATCCTTTCAAGCTGCTAGTCACATCCTCATGTAAATGGAAATGTATCGAGTTCATTTTTATTTATCGTACAATAAGTCAATTAATTGCTTATCGCGACAGTCACACAATAAAACAGTGGAATCAAACATGTGTTTGACTTTCATTAGTGAATGAAACGTTGTGCCCTTTATAGTCTGTGTCCAATATTGTGTATTTGTATATATTGTATATATATCCTATATATATGCTAAGGTCCCGCTGCTGACACGATAGCAGCCATTTCGTGCGCAAATGTGTAATTAAACCCATGATACCAAAATCTCACTCCGGCCAGGTACCCAAAGTTGACAACCCTGAATTACAGTCACTTCAGTAAATGAGACTCCATAGCCTACATCCCCCATGTAACATCTGTAAAGTGTTATATCTATATTTATTTATTTATTTCAGTCACTGTGAGTTTTATCATTTGGCTGTAGGTCATTGATCCTTCTTTTTATTCTTTAACTAAGATACGTGTTGAACTTTATTTAAGACACTGGTTTACAGGGTGTCTACTTGATCTCCTCCCCTACAGCCTGAACTACGACTATGATGCAACTTGAATGCATCACACCAGGACGTATCCTGCTCAGTAAGAAACCGCCGAAACATTCGCTTCTCTTATTACGCATGCAGGCAGCCTCGTTGAAACACCAACGAGCTTCATCGGACATATTCACCATGATATATAGAACACAGAGCTGTCAGCACTGAGGTCTCTACAGTCTCACATATTTACAGGTAGGAACCTCTATGGTAGGAACACTACTTTATTAAGTAAATTATGTCTCCTACAGCTGCTTCCTTTAAGCTCCTGTTGTAGAGAACAGGCGCCATATTGAACTAAAATAACGAGATGGAAAGATGTTGACTCAGAAACGTTTTTCAAACACAAACTGTGTTAATTATTGAAATGTGCCGGAATGCGAAAGCTGTCTCTTTCTCCTCACGAAGCACACATTCACTATTATAATAACAACACGTATTTGTATTAGGGGAGAGCGGGGTAATGTGAGCCATTTTTTACATTTGCTCCTCTCTAGCCGAGCTAAAATTATATATCAGTACAATTTACATATTTCCTATTAATTCAGGATGTTTCCTAGCTATGGAAATTATCAGAATGTCTTCAAGACAAAGGGCAATGAAAATATGATTGTTTAAAAAAAAGTGGTCTTGTGTCTCACTTCACCCCAGCTCAGGGGTAAACTTAGACAGACCAGAGAAATCAAGGGGGTAAAGTGAACCAGTTGGGGGTAAGCTGATCCACTTACGTTTTCCACTTTAAAACTACCATAACAACATATGTTGTAACAATTAGAAACCTGATAGCTAGATTGACAACCACACATTCCAAAACTAATGTCGGACTAGTATCAGAATCATGGGGATTGGTCAATTAAGCAAATGTTTTTAAACACTTGAAAGTAACCCAAAGTACTAAAAAGTAAATCAAATACAGCATAATATAATTCAAAATGTTTTAATTAACATTCACAGTGTGGGAGTCAGAACACAGGACCTAGAGAGCCAGCTAGTGTCTGGGGGTCAGAGCAAAGGACAATCAGAACCAGTCTGGGGGTCAGAACCGTGTGGACCATGCGGAGTGGATGGATTAGCATCTGCAGCAGGTGGTTCATCTGCAGGGAGTGGACCATCTGGATCATCTGAATCAATACAATACAATATTTCTATCCCTTCCAGCTTTTCTTAAGGACTTCTTTCCTTGCATAACCTCAGCGGCTGCACTCTCCATCTCTGCGAGGGGTGTTTGGCCCCAGGTTGTCTTTCTTGTGTAGTTTCTTGGCATGATGGCTTTTCTACAATGTTGATGACATTACAAATAAAACATATGTAATGTAATATTACACTAAATATGTTTAAGACTAAACTTAACTTGTGCTTCATGGTGGAGACAGTGTCTCACTTTACCCCACAGCATTTGTCTCACTTAACCCCACAGCCACCATTTTAGAAAAAACAACATCTCTAGCAATTCAGGCTAATCTTCAACTAGCATCAATCACATGGTTTCATATGTTGGAAGTTCTGGTGTCAGTCCTCTGAAGTATTGAGATGACTAAAGACGGACTGTAATTGTTCTAATGTGTGACTTTGATGTGTGTGTGTGTGTGTGTGTGTGTGTGTGTGTGCGTGTGTGCTCTCACAGGGAGAAGATGGTCTTCGTCATCCTGCCGCTCCTCTTCCTCACCCACTGTATCTCTGGTTAGTTTTACTTCTGTAATACCCACTAAGACACACGTGAATATTATTGGAAAACTTGTCACATTTAACCTTTTTATAAAGAAGCATCTTAGAGCTCTTTGGTATGGAACACTATTAGTGCAAAACTGAGGAAAGAGATTATTTTTGTATTTCGCTTTTTTTAAATCAAAATGTCAAGAAGTGGAGCTTTCGGTCTGCGAGGCTACTGCAGGTGGTCCGTGAAAAAAAAGAAAGAAGAAATCCACTTTTTTATCCAGGATGTTCGCGGACCACCTCATATGCAAACTGTAAAAATAAGTACATAATATATAAACATAGTGTTAAAACGCATATATTTGTTATTGTATTTGTTACCACTGGTTACCCATGGTTACGTGTGCGCATGCAAAACCACAAACGTGGATCGGTGGCTAGCATCAGGTTCTCTGAGGAGAAAAGAGGTTACCGATAATGAAGATAATGAGAGTGAGTCGGAGGACAAGCCAGATTCCGCAGAGAAGAACAAAGAAAGGGAAGATTAAGAGAAAACACAATGGAGCTGGGGTTTACCTACTCAGGCACTGAAGACGAGCCTTTGCCAGCATGCGTTCTGTGCTACGAGACACTGGCTAACGAGAGCCTAAAACCAGCTAACCTTCGCCGTCAATCCTGGAATCTGGCACTACGGTTATATATGTTCTTATTTTTACGGTTTGCATATGAGGTGGTCCGCGAAAATCCTTCAGAGTAAAAAGTGGTCCTCATAAACAAAAAGTTTGAGAACCCCTGATCTAACAAGTAATTTATTCTTAACAGTTCAATGTTTATTCTCAAAAATTAAACTTTAAAAGAGCTGTTTTTTCTGATACGTTTTTCCTAATGCCTGGAACTTCAATTGAAAGATTGACTCGACATTTTGGCTTTTTTCTTAACATGCTAAATAAAAAAGTAAAATGGTCCTTTTCTTCTTCATTTCCCCTTATACCCTGATACTCTTCCTTAGGAGACCACTGCCTCTGGTTAGTCTCTTTAAAGCTGTTCTCAGTAAAGCAGCACAGAAACATAGCTGCAGTTTAAAGAGTCCCTCTGTGTCTCCTCCACAGAAACATAGCTGCAGTTTAAAGAGTCCCTCTGTGTCTCCTCCACAGGAACATAGCTGCAGTTTAAAGAGTCCCTCTGCGTCTCCTCCACAGGAACATAGCTGTAGTTTAAAGAGTCCCTCTGTGTCTCCTCCAAAGGAACATAGCTGCAGTATAAATAGTCCCTCTGTGTCTCCTCCAAAGGAACATAGCTGCAGTTTAAATAGTCCCTCTGTGTCTCCTCCACAGGAACATAGCTGCATTATAAAGAGTCCCTCTGTGTCTCCTCCACAGGAACATAGCTGCAGTTTAAATAGTCCCTTTGTGTCTCCTCCAAAGGAACATAGCTGCAGTTTAAAGAGTCCCTCTTTGTCTCCTCCACAGAAACATAGCTGCTGTTTAAATAGTCCCTCTGTGTCTCCTCCACAGGAACATAGCTGCAGTTTAAAGAGTCCCTCTGTGTCTCCTCCACAGAAACATAGCTGCAGTTTAAAGAGTCCCTCTGTGTCTCCTCCACAGAAACATAGCTGCAGTTTAAATAGTCCCTCTGTGTCTCCTCCACAGGAACATAGCTGCAGTATAAAGAGTCCCTCTGTGTCTCTCCAAAGGAACATAGCTGCAGTTTAAATAGTCCCTCTGTGTCTCCTCCACAGGAACATAGCTGCAGTTTAAATAGTCCCTTTGTGTCTCCTCCACAGAAACATAGCTGCAGTTTAAAGAGTCCCTCTGTGTCTCATCCAAAGGAACATAGCTGCAGTATAAAGAGTCCCTCTGTGTCTCCTCCACAGGAACATAGCTGCAGTTTAAAGAGTCCCTCTGTGTCTCCTCCACAGGAACATTTGTAGTGAATGTGACTCAGGCTTCCTATCAGGCAGAGGAGAACCAGAACATCGCCCTGGAGTGGACCTTCAGCACCAGAAGAGACACTTCCCTCAGATCCATTTCTACCATCTGTGAGCTTCATACTGAGAGCAGACCCTTCGTCCTGTTTCATCTCCATCAAGGCATTGAATCCCCAGAGTCTCAGGATCCACAGTTTGCAGGACGAGTCCAGTGGGACAAAGACGTCCTCACAGAAGGACGCCTCACACTTCATGTCTCCAGACTCAAGACCAATGACTCTGGGTTTTATGTGTGTGACATACTCGTCAGACCTGATGGGAGCAACTCTAGGAGATGCTGGCTCAACGTCACTGGTGAGGAAACGCAGTAGAAGTCTAGAGATAAATACTAATGCATCTACATCCATTATGTTGCCGCTAATATTGGATCATATTCGCCAATAATTGAACAGTTAACAGCTGGAAAAGGAAATAGCAGATTCTCAACAATGTATGAATGAAAGACCAAAAGAGTCCTGCTGCTCAAATCTTAAGAACGGCTTGTTTTAACGGTTTGAAACGTGCAAAATAAAACTCTGCACTCAAACCAACTGTGATCCAACCCAGCCCCACACAGAACTCATTTTAGTGGAAAATGGGAAACTGAGAAGCTGGAACCACAGGAGGTTGCAGATGATCATGTTTTCACTCTAGATTAAACCTGTTGTCAACACTAAAATGGTTCCTCGTGTTATATTCTGTCCTTTTCCACAGCTGCTGAAGAGCTCGAACCTCAGAGACCAACGGAGAGGCCACATCTAGAGATTCTGATTTGGGTTATCTTTGGACTGTTACCTCTTGGGGTAGTCTTAAGTGTCAGCTATGACTGCATAGCTTTAATAAAATGTAATAGAAGAACCCACAATACAGATGGAGAGTTCATCAGAGAAACAAACCATCAGGACTTATCTCCGTCTGAATCTGAGCATAGAGTGAGACTCTCCAACATCTGATTCAAGTGTCAGAAAAGAGCTCGGTGTAACATCTGTAAAGTGTATTTGTTATATTTATTTATTTCAGTCGTCATGTGAGTTTTATCATTCACCTGTCACTCTGTTCTCTGCTTACCAATGGATATTGTTACCATTTAATGGGCTTTTATAAATGTTACATATTAGCAATAAATCCCTTTTATTTTGTATTCACTGTTTCACTGCACAGTCGGCATACAGGAGGACATCTTTGGAAATGTTCAATTGGATCGACTTAAAAGTGTAAAAATGCTTTTTTGTAAAATATTATAATAAAGTTGTTTATTCTTTTACACTATTGTTCATCCACGTGTCTCCCTGCTTCTTGAACACTGTAGCTGCCTTGAATTTCTGCCAAGACTTGAAAGAGAAACTAAAAACACACGGACCAATCAGGAGGCAGTGAACTGAGGGGTTTTCTAATGCGCATGCACCAGGGAAAGGCAACCAATGGGAACCTTTGCTTTATTAATAAGAGCGGACGGTTGATATTGAACGACTACCATCGTACAAAAAAACGTCAGCCAATCAGAGAGAAGGAAATCCCCTGCCTGCTTATTGATCTGAAGAGATGTTTTCTAGATGTAACATATGATAGTGCAGTTCAGGGACCAATCATTGAGGGATGCTGTGAATCCTGCTGTTTCCAGACTCATGATATCTCTACACTTTCCAAAGGTTTACAGGTAAGGTCACATCTTTGTTCTCCTGTTAGGAAATAACGAGCTAAAAGACACGCCTCACTGACCTCGTTATAAAATAAAGTGCTATCAAAACGACTGGAAACATCAGGGGTATCCTATTGGTTAAACTACAAAAAATACATCCGGGGAAAATGCTTTTTACGCAGTATTCTGTGGAGAAATAAATAAATAATTCTAAAAATATAATATATCAAAAACAATAATAGTACAAAAATATATTATAAATATGATAATTTAGTAAATCATAACAATATTCATAATAATAATAAATTAGGGAGGAGAAATTGTATATAATGATTAAAAAATAAAATACAAAATAATAAAAATTATAAATACAAAGAAATTATAAAGATAATAATAGTCCAATAATAATAGTAAATATTAAAAGAGATTATAATAATAACAAAAGTAAAAGACAGACTGCTGTGTTTAATCAGAAATCAGACCTGTATTCGTCCCACAGAGGGCGAATATTGTTACAGCAAAAGTGGGAAAGAAAGAGAAGTAAAATAAAACACTATTAGATAAAAGGGCAGGCACAAAAAAAATAAAATAAAAAAGGGTTAGGGTTAGTTATTCAAATCTACAAATTGCATTCGGATTAATCTGCAAGTTGCATACGTTTTATTGCACAACAGTGCCTGAATCTGCTTCATTAAAGGCAGTTTTCCTATAAATCCTAAATATCTTGGTTTCTTCTTCTTCTCATATAATACACTTCAGTAAAAAACATCTTAATGATATTTCTGTTCACTTGCATGTATTGGCATTACATTTGATATTGAAGTAATCCAAAAGCATTTTTAATACTCAGATACCGATTACTGATTATATTTGTTTCACAGGTAACTAGTAATTGTTACAGAATACATTTAAAAAACTTTAAAGAGTCCTCTCCTGCTGATGTTCAGGTGTATATCAGTATGTAGTGTCTCTACTTTAAAGAGTCCTCTCCTGCTGATGTTCAGGTGTATATCAGTATGTAGTGTCTCTACTTTAAAGAGTCCTCTCCTGCTGATGTTCAGGTGTATATCAGTATGTAGTGTCTCTACTTTAAAGAGTCCTCTCCTGCTGATGTTCAGGTGTATATCAGTATGTAGTGTCTCTACTTTAAAGAGTCCTCTCCTGCTGATGTCCAGGTGTATATCAGTATGTAGTGTCTCTACTTTAAAGAGTCCTCTCCTGCTGATGTTCAGGTGTATATCAGTATGTAGCGTCTCTACTTTAAAGAGTCCTCTCCTGCTGATGTTCAGGTGTATATCAGTATGTAGTGTCTCTACTTTAAAGAGTCCTCTCCTGCTGATGTTCAGGTGTATATCAGTATGTAGTGTCTCTACTTTAAAGAGTCCTCTCCTGCTGATGTTCAGGTGTATATCAGTATGTAGTGTCTCTACTTTAAAGAGTCCTCTCCTGCTGATGTTCAGGTGTATATCAGTATGTAGTGTCTCTACTTTAAAGAGTCCTCTCCTGCTGATATTCAGGTGCATATCAGTATGTAGTGTCTCTACTTTAAAGAGTCCTCTCCTGCTGATGTTCAGGTGTATATCAGTATGTAGTGTCTCTACTTTAAAGAGTCCTCTCCTGCTGATATTCAGGTGCATATCAGTATGTAGTGTCTCTACTTTAAAGAGTCCTCTCCTGCTGATGTTCAGGTGTATATCAGTATGTAGTGTCTCTACTTTAAAGAGTCCTCTCCTGCTGATGTTCAGGTGCATATCAGTATGTACTGTCTCTACTTTAAAGAGTCCTCTCCTGCTGATGTTCAGGTGCATATCAGTATGTAGTGTTTCTACTTTAAAGAGTCCTCTCCTGCTGATGTTCAGGTGTATATCAGTATGTAGTGTCTCTACTTTAAAGAGTCCTCTCCTGCTGATGTTCAGCAAGAGAGGACGGGACAGGACATAGGATTGGCAGGACCCCCGGCAGGAGAGTAGACAGTGGGACAGGACATGGGGACTTGAGAGGGAACTCGAGAGGAAACTTGAGAGGTGACTTGAAAGGAATCTTGAGAGGTGCCTTGAGAGGGGACCCGAGAGGTGCCTTGAGAGGGGACCCGATAGGGAACTCGAGAGGTGACTGGAGAAGGGACTTGGGAAGGGACTAGAGGAGGGACTCGGGAAGGTATGCTGACAGGACTCGGGGAGCTGGCGTCGGCTGGAGAGCCAGCTGGAGACGAGGTGCTGGAGTCGGCCGGTACGCCGACAGGACGAGGGGCTGGAGTCGAAACCATGGCTGCTGGGGCCAGGACTGAGGCTGGAAACATGGCTGTGTGGGCCGGTTCTGTAGCCGGAACCATGGCTGTGTGGGCCGGTTCTGTAGCCGGAACCATGGCTGCTGGGGCTTTGGCTGCTAGCCTGGCCTTGCGACGACTCCTCTTAGCAGCCGCCTGAATTCTTCCGTGGACCTCCATAAGCCAGACGAGTTCCGGAATAAGACTCCTGGACAGGAGCAGGACCTGGGGCAGAAGCGCGGGTTGACTTCAGGCGGAACCCACCAAGGCGTATGGTGCCAGGTTGGGAACACAATCGGGTAATCAGGGAGGGAAAACAGACAGAAAGCAACAGGCAGGAACGGGGGTGAACACTTTACAAAATAAAACAGGAAACCAAAGACAGAAAAAGACAAGACAAAACACAACACGGACAGATCGTGACAAAAATATTTCGGAAATAGAAATAAAATATCATTAAAAAGTAAAAATATATATAAATACAAAATACAAATGTCTTATTTGATTTGATTTAAGTATTCTATCTTGTAATGAGAACCCAATCAATCTGGGCATCTATTTGTACCATGTCAAAGATGGATTACCAGGCAATAGTTGCAGGCAGTGTGTATCCAATGGTTTAAGGTCATTTATTTCAGATATGTGTGAAAATAGACTATCAACCATAGACAACTGGAACAATATAAGACTGCAAAGCTATGGCACCTGCAAACTAGACAGCTTTGCAAATGGTATATGAACAATATATTGGAAATGGGGAACAGGTGATCACGTGATCAGGTGATGGGAATGGCGGGAAAGTGATTCCTGCAGAACAGGAAGGAGTGGCTGGATTTGTACATAGCCTACTGTATGTGTCATAGAAAACAGAGAGAGAACAATGATTACAAAAAGCAAAGAAGAAGGAGTGTTAATGGTTGGAATTCGGCTGAAGTCGTGACCAAATAGGAGCTTAAATTAGATAAAATGAAAGAAAAACAAGCCGGCATACTTTGATGAGAATTGTGATTAAATCAGTTCAAACGGCAAGTTGAGTTGTGTCGCCCCCTAGTGGCGAAAAGGCTCCGGTGCACCACTTCACTGAGAATAAACACCAACTTGTATAATTTATATATTATATGTCTCTGTGCCTTTAGTATAAATCTATATTTCCGGTGCTGTAACAACATAATTTCCCAATTTGGGATCAATACAAATCTATCTATCTATCTATCTACCTATCTATCTCTCTCTCTCTCTCTATCTCTCTATCTATCTATCTATCTATCTATCTATCTATCTATCTATCATGGAAGAACGAACTAAACTTTGTTCTCATTATTTGACTTATTTATGTTACTTGTATAGAGCCTTACTTTGTTGTTAATGATTGTTGTCTTTGTGTTTGTAATTTGTAAGGAGTAAACAGTTTATTTTATTTTATCTAAACTGTATTTGCACCATTCAATGGTATCGGCTGGAAATGAGTGCCTCAAACGTTTGTAAATGACTCTTGGTTAATAAAGTATATTTTTAAAAAAACGTAAGGATAACCGGTGTACGCCAGCCTGTGAAACAATCGCACCTTCAGCCATTAGCGTAACGTGATTGGCCTTATTGAGAAAACCAGGTAGAGACAAAACGCCTCAGTATTGGCTAGAATTCAGAATCCCTTCCCTATGTCGTTTCTGATTGGTCCATGACTCACTGGACTTTGATTTGATTGGTTGGCTGTATCGCAGAAGGGGCGGGTTGTCAGGTTTGGTTGCGGAGCTGAAACCGGTAACCGAGCACTCCACAGCACGTTGTGAAGCCGCTACTGGTGATTCAAAGAAATCACTTGTTTCTAAATCCTCCACGTTTTTGAAAATTAACCCACTGGTAAGTCTTGCTTTTGGCTAAACTGTCATTCATTTTTGTTTAAAAGTAGCGTGTGGTTTTCCTTGTATTCGGTGGATTAGCCGGGTTCGTGGCTCCGTCTACATCCTGGGGAGGGCATGATTAGCAGGGCTATGGTTGATTAATTAAACCATCCTATGGTGTTCATTTCTTTAAAATAACCAACTGGTGATGCAGTGGTCGTGAATATGTTGCACTATCAGGTTATAGCCATCGCCATTATTGCAACGTTTCACTTTGGTGGGCCAGGAAATACCCACCGCCCTTTTACTACATTAGCTTAATTCTAGCTCTCATTCAGTCGTGACTCCCCTCCCTCCTTTCATGCCTTTTTTTGTTTAACCTTCTTGCCCTTCGACTTTTCCCTCCATGATAGATAAAATACGATTATACTTCCCTGCACAATTCCCCCCTTGTCTGTTAAATGTGTCCTCTTCTACCTGGTTAATCTAGCTTTGCAGGAATGGAAAGTGGGGCAGATTCCCGGCCAGGACACGTGTTGGGGCTCCAGATCGTAGCCGGTTTCTGCTCTACTTTTCGGCTCTATTCTCACCCAGCTGCCCCGGTTTTAGCTCGGTTGTGAGCCAGCCATGGTGCAATTTTAGCCCAAGTTTATATGTGGACATGTTCCACTAAAAGAAGGACCGCATGCCCGGTGCTGAGGGTGCTTTCAGGCCGGTGAAAAGCACCGTTTCTGCGGGCACGGCGTGGCCTTTGTCTGCATGCCATGCTTTACACTTTTTTTTTAAACACAAGCTGCTTTCTGAAATGACTGCTGCTTTATGCCCTTATAAGCACTTAATATCTCCAAATTCACTTGGATCCATTCTAGCTAAAGCAGGTGGTGTTGAGTAACTAAGTACATTTACTCAAGTACTATACTTAAGTAACATTTTATGGTACTTTGTACTACTACTCTACTGCAATTCAGTGGTAAAAATGCAACTTTTACTCCAGTAAAGGTGCATATATAGCTAAATACTTTACTACGAACTTATTTTGTCACAGCAGTAGGGTTATCAAGCATTTACATTCAACATATTTAAATGATAGAATAAAGTACACACATTGTACACCTGGAGTAAATTCACAAGCTACCCTGCAGTCTACAAAGCCATTCAAACTAGCTGCACCTTCACCAGCTCTGAGGACACTTTAAAGATCGATCATTATGAAACACATCATATATATTATTCTGAAATGGACCAATCTGCACAACGACTACTTTCACTGTCTTTCACTATATTTAGATGAGAATACTTTCTACTTTCACTTGAGGGACATTTTGAATGCAGGACTTTTACTGTAACAGAGTATTCCTACACTCTGGTACTTCTACTTTTACTCAAGAACAAGATCTGAGTACTTCTACTTTCACTCAAGTACAAGATCTGAGTACTTCTACTTTTCACTCAAGTACAAGATCTGAGTACTTCTACTTTCACTCAAGTACAAGATCTGAGTACTTCTACATTTACTCAAGTACAAGATCTGAGTACTTTTACTCAAGTACAAGATCTGAGTACTTTTACTCAAGTACAAGATCTGAGTTATTTTTTTCGACTACAAGATCGGAGTACTTTTACTCAAGTACAAGATCAGAGTACTTTTACTCAAGTACAAGATCGGAGTACTTGTACTTTTAATCAAGAGTACTACCTCAATCTAAACCCCCCTCCCTGATGTTAGCAGCTAACATTAGACATGAGGCTCCTTCAGGTCGCCTCTCTAAACAGTGATTGGCTTATCCTGATGGATCACTGGATGTATGCTGCTGTGTGTGTGTGCCAGCACAACAGATGGTCCTGTGTGTGTGTGTGTGTGTGGACAGGTGTGGCACATAGGCCATTAATGAAGATCATGCTAGTGTGTTAGCATGTTTAAGCTTCTCTACAGCTGATAATGTAAACGCTACAGAGTTTAACATTTGATGCTATTAGATATCTATTGGTGTCCTATAATCAAAAATCAAAGGTTATTTATGCAGCCCAAACTGTACACATGTCACAGGGGGCTTCACAGTGTATACAGAATGCAGATGCAACACCCTGATGATAATGGTATCGTTGGGTCTGCCCTGAACAAAGCCATTATAGGACATTTTGTTTCATTCCTATATGATCTGTCTTATTGTTGGAAATGCTCACTAGATCTCGCTCTAAATTATTCTCACTAAAGTTGAGTAACATTATAGCGGTCTAATGATGGGCAATTGATCAAAATAGATACTTTAATTTTGAAATTGGCACCTTGAGTTCAATAGTATCTCCGTCCATACATTATCCAAGTCATAATTTAATTGCCTTTGTGTGAACGTAGCTGATTGTGTTAAAACAACCTACGAAAGCGTCTTGAATGGATCGGAGGCTCCTGCAATGAGTCGTAGTGTATCTGCCAATAATCTGTCATGTAATATATTTCACGGTAGAAACGTGTGACCCAACCCCGTAGGATCTATGTTGCTCAACAGTTACAGTGCATCCAGAAAGTGAGTGAGTAACCAAAACATAGAATATTACCTGCACTTTAGACTAAAACAAAAAATTCTTAAAAGCACGTCTCAATATTCAAACATTCTCAACATGTAGAACAAATGTTTGAAATCAGTGTAAACGACTCCGATCTGTCGTCACTGATTAATCTGCGCAGTGTAAACATAGAGAAATCAGAGAAGGGGACAAAATGTCCTGTGTGTCGAGTTCAGGCCGGGAAACCGAGTCTGGTGTCTCCTCATCGTTTATCTGCCTTTCTACCATTCAGTATCATCAATTAAACCAACCTCATATGGCAATTTAGTTCTGGGCGATGATTTAAATCTGATGTAGACTTTCAGTGGAATCATGCCATGTATCGTGTTGCGCATTAACATCACCTATGTTCATAATTACCTCACGTTTCTCAACAAAATCCAATTAAAAGTTCACTTGGATCCTAAAACACTTCATCAGTCTGCAAACTCGTGTTCTACATGTCCACTGGCATGTTCATTTTGCACTAATTAAACAAGAAAGTACTCAGTATTTCATTCACAAAGTAGTATACAAATATAGGCGTAACCATACAGTCGAGTTATATTGACTATTTATTTCTTGAATTACCATAAAACCCTGCTTAATCCGGCAATATATTAAGATTTTAAGTTACCTGTATTGGTAGATGTTGGCCATATTGCTCCGCCTTAAAATGGAAATCCAATAACATAGGTTTTAATTTGGTATTTTAAGGGTAAAGACAACAAAATCCAGCTTATTTCAGTAGATATTATAGGCCTAAAAGTCTAACCTCTTCAAAAAGCATACATTTATGATGTTATATGCTTTCAAAAAGAGCATTAGGTTAATCGTAAAGTAAAAGACGGTGTAGGAATGCTTTCTGTTGAAGTGCAATGACTGCAATTCCAGATTTCTATCCGCTCCGTATGAAAACAAACGGATAAGATCTGGGTTTGTTTTCCAGGCCGAGGGCGCTCTGCGTTCATGTGTTGTGAATCCAGATGGGACGGTAAATGTCAGTTTTTGTATTTATTTTTTTACAGATCGTACACTCCTCATGCCTCGGGCTTTTCAACGCGGTCCAAAAAATATGAATTCAAAATGAGAGTTGTGTATTGTAGGCTTTGAATCAGAGGTCGAAACCCCGCTTCACACTTCTAACCGTGCGTGTGATTGGCTGTGACTTCTGTCCAATCAGACGGATGATTCACAATCGGATGATTTTACATTTTCAGAAGTCTTAATGGCTACTGGAAACTGCAGACTGGTGCATATGGGATGTAGTGTGGTGAGGCAATGAGTCCTAAAACTGGGAAATTGGATGCTTTTTAACACTTCCTGACCCCTAGTCTGGAAGTCAATTGTTTTCTGAGTGTTTTTGGCATGAAATAAGCTCTGTGGTTAACACAAGCTGAATATATTTTAATGTTTGGTTGCCAACAAGTGTCTAAATGAGACGACTAAACGTCATCACACCCAACATTAGCCTCCTTTAGCTTAGCGGTGGTGACGTGAAGTCATGTGACCGTGCTGTAGTTCCTTTATAGCCCAACATTAGCCTCCTTTAGCTTAGCGGTGGTGACTTGAAGTCATGTGACCGTGCTGTAGTTCCTTTGTAGCCCAACATTAGCCACCTTTAGCTTAGCGGTGGTGACGTGAAGTCATGTGACCGTGCTGTAGTTCCTTTATAGCCCAACATTAGCCGCCTTTAGCTTAGCGGTGGTGAAGTCATGTGACCGTGCTGTAGTTCCTTTGTAGCCCAACATTAGCCGCCTTTAGCTTAGCGGTGGTGAAGTCATGTGACCGTGCTGTAGTTCCTTTGTAGCCCAACATTAGCCACCTTTAGCTTAGCGGTGGTGAAGTCATGTGACCGTGCTGTAGTTCCTTTGTAGCCCAACATTAGCCACCTTTAGCTTAGCGGTGGTGAAGTCATGTGACCGTGCTGTAGTTCCTTTATAGCCCAACATTAGCCTCCTTTAGCTTAGCGGTGGTGACGTGAAGTCATGTGACCGTGCTGTAGTTCCTTTATAGCCCAACATTAGCCGCCTTTAGCTTAGCGGTGGTGACGTGGAGTCATGTGACCGTGCTGTAGTTCCTTTGTAGCCCAACATTAGCCTCCTTTAGCTTAGCGGTGGTGAAGTCATGTGACCGTGCTGTAGTTCCTTTATAGCCCAACATTAGCCTCCTTTAGCTTAGCGGTGGTGACTTGAAGTCATGTGACCGTGCTGTAGTTCCTTTGTAGCCCAACATTAGCCACCTTTAGCTTAGCGGTGGTGACGTGAAGTCATGTGACCGTGCTGTAGTTCCTTTATAGCCCAACATTAGCCGCCTTTAGCTTAGCGGTGGTGAAGTCATGTGACCGTGCTGTAGTTCCTTTGTAGCCCAACATTAGCCGCCTTTAGCTTAGCGGTGGTGAAGTCATGTGACCGTGCTGTAGTTCCTTTGTAGCCCAACATTAGCCACCTTTAGCTTAGCGGTGGTGAAGTCATGTGACCGTGCTGTAGTTCCTTTGTAGCCCAACATTAGCCACCTTTAGCTTAGCGGTGGTGAAGTCATGTGACCGTGCTGTAGTTCCTTTATAGCCCAACATTAGCCGCCTTTAGCTTAGCGGTGGTGACGTGAAGTCATGTGACCGTGCTGTAGTTCCTTTATAGCCCAACGTTAGCCGCCTTTAGCTTAGCGGTGGTGACTTGAAGTCATGTGACCGTGCTGTAGTTCCTTTGTAGCCCAACATTAGCCACCTTTAGCTTAGCGGTGGTGAAGTGAAGTCATGTGACCGTGCTGTAGTTCCTTTGTAGCTGAACATTAGCCTCCTTTAGCTTAGCGGGGGTGGCGTGAAGTCATGTGACCGTGCTGTAGTTCCTTTATAGCCCAACATTAGCCGCCTTTAGCTTAGCGGTGGTGACGTGAAGTCATGTGACCGTGCTGTAGTTCCTTTATAGCCCAACGTTAGCCGCCTTTAGCTTAGCGGTGGTGACTTGAAGTCATGTGACCGTGCTGTAGTTCCTTTGTAGCCCAACATTAGCCACCTTTAGCTTAGCGGTGGTGAAGTGAAGTCATGTGACCGTGCTGTAGTTCCTTTGTAGCTGAACATTAGCCTCCTTTAGCTTAGCGGTGGTGGCGTGAAGTCATGTGACCGTGCTGTAGTTCCTTTATAACCCGACATTAGCCTCCTTTAGCTTAGCGGTGGTGACGTGAAGTCATGTGACCGTGCTGTAGTTCCTTTATAGCCCAACATTAGCCACCTTTAGCTTAGCGGTGGTGACTTGAAGTCATGTGACCGTGCTGTAGTTCCTTTATAGCTATTTTCTTCAAAAATCATTAAGTGTTAACTGATTCTGAACTAGATGTAGCTGAAACACAAAAGGCAGTTATCTGATTCTCTCTTGGGCTCATTGTCTTCCTCTAACCCTCCTCTTCCTCCTTGCAGAGATTTCCAGTTGACCAAAGAAATGGTGATGGAGAAGCCAAGTGCCCAGCTGGTCGGGCGAGAGTTTGTCCGACAGTATTACACACTCCTGAACCAGGCGCCCGACTACCTGCACAGGTGAGAACACACATCTTTAGTTGCAGCATCCATTTTACGTTATACTAATACACATATGAGCTATACACAGTACAAATACAGGTGCTATATACAACAATAAATAAAAAGATGACAAAACACTAATGATAATACCATAAAAAGACCGTTGCAGTAATAGCGATGAAAAACAAATATAATGACATGACAGAAAACCCCGAAGACCGTCCTGTATCGAAAGTGGTCATGGCGTCCTCGTCGCCAGGTCATTGATAGTACAGGAAGATGAAGCTGGAAGCCTTTCCCGTGTCTGAAGGATTCTCCGTTCCTATCAGACCCTGGCGCTCCCAAACATTTAGAATCACAGATTAAACAAAGCGACTGTTTGTTGTTCATGTGGACGTAAGAGTTAAATGCAAGTAATAGGGCTGGGGTCTATGATTGTGAGAATGAAACTTGAATGTAATGTTTATATTCGGCTGTGTCGTCAATGCTCAGCTACGTGTTATTTGACACTATGGAGACATGGGAATATCTGACATGATTGTGGGGTTACAGACTCTGTTTTAAGTGACGTTCCTCGTGGTCTAAACACGGCGGTTCGAACAGAATATTGACAGAACGATTGAGATTTATTTCCTGCTTACAGATAGGGGTTTTCTGTTTGTACTAACTTCTTCTAAGACCAGTCATTGCAGTACTTCTCATCTTAAATTGTCCTGAAACTAATGAACCCTTTCTGTGTTTCTGCTCAGGTTTTATGGAAAGAATTCGTCCTACGTTCACGGCGGTTTGGACAACAACGGCAAACCAGCTGAGGCTGTTTATGGACAATCTGTAAGTGGATTTATCAACAGTTTTTATACTCTGCACTTCACTCCCACACACCAGCTAAGAGAAAGAAAGAGAAAGAGCGGTTTCCTGGAGCTTCTTTTGTCTGTAAAAGACCTGTCGTCAGTCTCCTCTTCTTTCTGTTATAACACTCGCAGTGAGTTTCGTAGACATTTGAAAACACGGTTATTTTGACTTGACATGTGTCCTTAACCTGTGTTTTCACGAAACTGTGTCTCAGGGCTTCTTAACATTTAACAACCTATTAATGTTCCATGCTCGCTTAACGGGAAGAAACTCGGCTAACTGACGACACGAACCATTTTTACCGAAACAAAACACAAGTCTCTCAAGAAGCGTCTAAATGAGCCCTGAGCGAAACAACGCTACGCACTTAGCACAGAACTCACGGTAAAAATACCCTTATCACTTATCGTAACTGCACAAACAATTTTCCACAGATTCCAGAAATATAAGTTAGGGATGCCAACGATTATTCGAATATTCGCTACAGTCTCCATAATCGAATATTATTTTAAAAATTGATTTTATTTATATATTTTTAGTTTTGTTCTGGCTTAGTTTCAACCAAAATATATATAAATATATATATGCTAGTAATAGTATTAATAATTGTAAATGGCCATTGGTCACACCACCAGTTTGTTTTGCTGTAAACTTGGAGGAAGCCTGGGGTCGGTCGAATAATCGATTATTATTCGCCAGGGCTGCCGAATAATCGATTTTTGATCATGGTCAGTTTCTGGCAACCCTAATATGAGTATCATCTCAGAGCGATCAGAACACGCGACGGGGGAAGCAAAAACGGACATCACAACACGTAGCATTACGGAGCTTTCACGGGACATCGTCTCACCTTAGCCGTTGTTCTGATCAAAAGTCGTGTTCAATGGCATTACAACGATAAAAACGCTGCTGAAGGTTAATCCAATGTGTCCGTCACTTTGAAATGATTACTGATAATCCATAATTCCATTTTTACGTCAATAACGGAGTTTTCATATTAGCTGCTATGATAGCTACCAGAGTGTATGACAGCACCCGGTTCGGGGGCATTCTGGCTGCGCATCACTCACTCACCAATGGGTAATGTTTAGATGGATTCTTAGGAACCTCCCCTCGATTCTATTGGCTCTAACGGTTCAGAAGAGATGTCAATCATCAAAATCGACCGAGGAGGGCCAGAGATATGGAAAATCCACCCAAATGACCCCAGAAGTGGCTTTTTTTTCTAAATCTCTAAAAAGGTCAAATATCATTTATTTTGCATCGATCTTGATACAGGGTACTTATTATGTTACAGTTTGGATTCCTAAAGCCTTTAGTCTACCATCCCATCATTCAAGGGTGGTTTTCTCTATAAGTCATGTTTGGACGGACGCTATAATTTACATTTTTTTACTATGTTCAATCTGCATTTACTTTAAAATAAAAAAAATCTATATCGATTCTGACTTTTCTACATCCAACTCATCGGTTTATCATTCCTTTGAGAAAAAAGATTATTAATTGACATTGAACAATAATGATAATACCATAGAAAGACCGTTACAGTAATGGCAATGAAAAAAGTAACCAGAATATACAGTGACATGACAGAAGACCGTCCTGTATCGAAAGTGATCATGGCGTCCTCGTCGCCAGGTCATTGATAGTACAGGAAGATGAAGCTGGAAGCCTTTCCCGTGTTTGAAGGATTCTCCGTTCCTATCAGACCCTGGCGCTCCCAAACATTTAGAATCACAGATTAAACAAAGTGACTTTTTTAGATGTAAAGACTGTTTGTTGTTCATGTGGACGTAAGAGTTAAATGCGAGTAATAGGGCTGCACGATTTTGGGGGGAAATCTACCGTACTTTTCGGACTATAAGCCGCGACTTTTTCCCCCATTTTTTGTGTGCAGCTAACGGCCACTAGGAAACCTCCTAGACCTATGGATTTTACAGGTGAAATTAACCACCTTTAACACTATGGGCTCTAGGACCGGTCCGCGTCCGCCACCTTTAAGCGGCGGGCTCCAGCAGGAAAAGCTGGAGGCCGGAAAAGAGCGAGACAGGTAGCGCCAAAGTGAAAGTGGAACCGAGAGACAGAACGAGAGCAAGACAGACGGACAATTTAGCTGCTGCGGCTCATATGCAGGTGCGCTTTATAGTCCCAAAAGTACGGTAGTTGCGATTTTTCTGACAAATGTTGCGATTCGAATTGCGATTTTTGTTTTTAAGCGACCCAGCGGAAGTTTATTGTAAAATGTGGCCATAACTCCGGCTAGGAAGGTCGTATCAACGTGCTCCCGTCTCTAGCACCCCGCAGCCCGAGCTACGAGTGAAAAAACTAAACTTACATGAAACTTCCGTTGGGTTGCTTTAAAGTCGAGCTTCAGTTTGAGATTCACCCTGTAGTAGAAACACGTGATGGAGCATCACTAACCTGACTCAGAGGGTTCACCATACCATCTGAAGCTCCATTGGAAGCCGTCTGGAAAAGGCAGGCACTTGGCAGGTGATTGGATCAATCTGTCTGTCACCTTCTATCATGTGCCGCTTCTGATTGGTTATCAATGGCTGGTACATGTGGAGCACAGCACTTCTGATTGGTGTGGATGACTGACACACAAGAACAAAAAATATCGCAGGCTTTCCGATTTCATAATCCCATCATTTCATAATCCCATTTCAAATCGCGATTTCGATTTAAAATCGATTAATCGTTCAGCCCTAGCGAGTAACGCGTCTTACAATCGAGTTTTGGTTCTCACGGACTTTGGCGAGGGACGTCCGTGTTTGGTTTTTGGTACATCCAACTCAAAGGTTTATCATTGCTTTGGGAAACAAGATTATTAAATTACCCCTTTTTAGAAGTGAATGTCATTTTCGAACCTGAAAAACAGTCTCGGGGCTTAACAGGTTAAAGTAGGTAGTTTCCTTTGCCTGTATCTCGTCTTAAATAAGATATAAAATGACGAGTAAGGCAACAGATATAACCATACAGTCGTGTTATATTGACTATTTCTTTCTGGACTGACTATAAAACGGGCTAACTTTTTTTTTAACACTTTTTTTTGTTGCTATATATCAAGATTGGACGTTGCCTGTATTGGTAGATTTTTGCCCATATTTCCGCCTTAATGGAAATCCAATAAAATCGGTTTTTATGCTGGATTTTAAGAGTAAGCGCCAGCAAAATAAAACTATCCAGCTCTTTTCAGTAGATGCCAAAACGTACCCAACCTCTACCAAAAGCATCAATTTAAAAACGCTCATAGTGAGTTTCGAAGACGTGGTTATTTTTACTTATCGTGTGTCCTTAAAGTAGGTGGTTTCCTTTGCCTTTATCTCTTCTTAAATGAGACGTACAATGAGGAAAAGGAATATTAGCGGCAGAGAAGGTGTGCCATGACATGTAATATCTTGTATGATGTGTCATGACATTATACAACAAGTTTATCCATTTTAAAAACTGTCTCAATGCCGGAAAACTCCATCGTCAGCACTACGACAGCAGCAGAAATAAAGAAATGCATTATTCTGCAAAGATATAAATATTTTAAGGCAATATCACCAACGTCTTATATCCAGGAGTGCAGAGTAAAGTGAAGTCCGCACTGCTGCTGCATTTCGAAGTGGGATATAAATGACTAATACTTGGAGAAAGCCAGAGCAGCAAATCCTCTTGACGGGCATTATTAGATTTCTCTGAAAGTGTTGAATGTGCACTTTTTAAAAACACGGGTTACAATAAAAGCATTTAAAATGAAACTCTTCTGTCCTGGTTGTTGTTATTGTTGTTGGAAAATGTACTCTTCCCATATCAGAGCAACATGATAACAAAGGTATCCCAACTGCAGCTGTGAACATGACAGGATGTGTAGAAGAGCATCAGGACTGTTTGAGGCAGGTGATAGCTATGTGATGAACATGATGACTCAGCCTCTATGGAGAGAGACATCAAGCATGCTCATTTCTGACGTGGAGCTAATCTGAAGTAAACATTGAATACGGCTTTCTAGTCCTCCATCTTGTGACTGTGTGACTCCCTCTCTTGGATATCAGCTTGTGAAGGACGCTGCTCAGGAACTAGCTGATGCTCTGAATTTGAGATTTTCAGAAAAAAGTCAGAATCAAGAAAAGGTCAGCATTTTTGAGAAAAAGTCAGCATTTTAAGAATTTGATATTTGTAGGAAAAGTCAGAATTGTTTTGATTTTGAGAAAAGTCAGAATTGAGAAAAGGTCCGAAGTCTGATTTTTAAGATTGAGAAAAAGTCAGAATTGAGAAATTTCTGGAAAAACATCAGATTTTCAGAAGAAAGTCAGAATTGGGGAAATTGTCCGGAGTTTGAAAAAAAAGTCAGAATTGAAGAAATTTTCAGAAAGTCGAAATTGAGGAAAAAGTTCACATTTTGGGATTTTCCGTATTTTGTTCATGAAACAAAATATGATTACCTACAATAACTGGTGTTCCTCCATCTTGTGACTCCAGTTCCATTGACTCCCTCTCTCTTTCCCTCAGGAGATCCACAAGAGGGTAATGGCTCTGAGTTTCCGCGACTGCCACACTAAGATCCGACACGTCGATGCTCACGCCACGCTGAACGAGGGCGTGGTGGTGCAGGTGATGGGAGAGCTGTCCAACAACATGCAGCCCATGAGGAAGTTCATGCAGACCTTCGTTCTGGCACCAGAGGTCGGTTTCACACTTCTAATCCTAGTTCAAAGGTCTGGTAGCACTTTATTTCAAGGTTCACTTATTCTCCGTCAACTAGTTGTTCATTAACATATTAGAGTCGGTGAACTAGACTTCACTTTAACATAGGGAACATATTCTGAGTTATTTTGACACAATTAACACTTGTAGTTTCATGTCTTGTTACATCATTATAGACCATATTTGAGAAGTATTAACCAAAATACATGTACAACAACTTTCAATAAATACGCACTAATTAGAGCAAACGAACTCAACTAATGGCTTAGTACTTCTAGAATAAGGCATTAATACGTTTTTTATAATGACTAATAAAGAGCTAATATACTGCTAATATACATGTTAATTAACAATTACCGTACTTTTCGGACTATAAAGCGCACCTGCATATGAGCCGCAGCAGCTAAACTGTCCGTCTGTCTTGCTCTCGTTCTGTCTCTCGGTTCCACTTTTACTTTGGCGCGCTACCTGTCTCGCTCTTTTCCGGCCTCCAGCTTTTCCTGCTGGAGCCCGCCGCTTAAAGGTGGCGGGCGCGGACCGGTCCTAGAGCCCGTAGTGTTAAAGGAGGTTAATTTTACCTGTACAATCCATAGATTTAGGAGGTTCCCTAGTGGCCGTTAGCTGGACACAAAAAATGAGGGAAAAAGTCGCGGCTTATAGTTCGAAAAGTACGGTACTTTATAAACATGTAGAATATGATATCTACAAGAACAGAATGTGAAATAATGTACATTAAAACTAAATTAAATACGGTTTTATTTAATTAACCAGAATATACAATGACATGACAGAAAACCCCGAAGACCGCCCTGTATCGAAAGTGATCATGGCGTCCTCGTCGCCAGGTCATTGATAGTACAGGAAGATGAAGCTGGAAGCCTTTCCCGTGTTTGAAGGATTCTCCGTTCCTATCAGACCCTGGCGCTCCCAAACATTTAGAACAACAGATTAAACAAAGTGACTTTTTTTAGACGTGAATAGTAGTTTGTTGTTCATGCGGGGACGTAGGAGACTTCACTTTAAAATATATTCTGAGTTATAAATATGTCCTTTTCACACACTTAACACGTTTAGTTTCATGTCTTGTTACCTAAGAATCATATTTATTAGGTGTTATGAGAGAATTACTATTCGTGTGGTGCTACTGCCTTATTCGGCCCATATTGAGCAGAGCATATTAAGACCCAAACTTCCTTCCTTCCATTAAATCAGCACTAATTAGAGGGTTATTGAGCAAAAACTCGTAACTAACGGCGTAGAATAAGGTCTTGTAGAATAAGGCATTAATACGTGTTTTATAATGACTAAAAAAGACCCCAATATATTGCTAATATAGATGTTAATTAACAACTAGTTGATGGTGAATGTGTGTACCTTAATATAAAGTGTTACCGTAGGTTTTAATGTCTTACAAAATATGTTTTAATAATCACTTTATTTTCGCTGTATTTAGATTTTTCAATCTATTTTATGTGAATCCTGTTTTTCATTCTGTCGATGTTGCCGCTGTTCACGAGTTTCCCCTCGGGGATACATCACGTTTCATCTTAACTTGTCTTATAAGCACCAAGCTACAGAGTAGAAATGGCAATGAAATTCTTCTGACCTGAGCTCCTCCAACATATATAATAAAATACAAATAAGTAATAGTGCAAGAAGTCTATACACATGTAGATTATGATATCTACAAGAACAGAATGTGAAATAATGTACATTAAATACGGTTTATTGCGGTGATAACTACCGTAATTTTCGGACGATAAGCAGCGCCTTTTCCTCCCATTTTTCGACCCTGCGGCTAATCTATGGATTTTTACAGCTAATGGCCACTAGGGGACCTCCTAAATCTACGGATTTTACAGCTAACGGCCACTAGGGGACCTCCTAAATCTATGGATTTTACAGCTAACGGCCACTAGGGGACCTCCTAAATCTATGGATTTTACAGCTAACGGCCACTAGGGGACCTCCTAAATCTATGGATTTTACAGCTAACGGCCACTAGGGGACCTCCTAAATCTATGGATTTTACAGCTAACGGCCACTAGGGGACCTCCTAAATCTATGGATTTTACAGCTAACGGCCACTAGGGGACCTCCTAAATCTATGGATTTTACAGCTAACGGCCACTAGGGGACCTCCTAAATCTATGGATTTTACAGCTAACGGCCACTAGGGGACCTCCTAAATCTATGGATTTTACAGCTAACGGCCACTAGGGGACCTCCTAAATCTATGGATTTTTACAGCTAACGGCCACTAGGGGACCTCCTAAATCTATGGATTTTACAGGTAAAATTAACCACCTTTAACTCTATGGCCGGTCCGCGCCGCCCACCTTTAAGCGGCGGGCTCCAGCAGGAAAAGCTGGAGGCCGGAAAAGAGTGAGACAGGTAGCGCGCCAAAGTGGAACAGAGAATGGTACGACAGACAGAACGAGAGCAAGACAGACAGACATTACGAGAGCGAGACAGTTTGTGCAAAGGAAGTTTTCATGCACAAACCCTTCGCTCAGTGGGAGGCGTGGATGATTAGCGGCGATAAATCATTCACCGAAACTGGTCGCATACCAAAAGCAACTTTCGCTCAAGTTTGCGAGTGGATCCTGACGGCGTGGAGGAGTGTCAAAACATCCACGGTCAGCAACGGGTTGCGAAAGGCTGGACTGCTTACATAATTAAACATTAAAACACCGGCGGCTTATAGTCCAGTGCGCCTTATAGTCCGAAAACTACGGCAAGTAGATTGCAAGATGCCAAACGGATGAATGTTTATCGGGTCTCAGACCTCTAGACCCTTTACAGTCGGGGTTTGGCGTCCTTAGGTTGAAATAAATGTGTATCTTTGGGCGTTTTCTTGCAGGAAACGTTGATGTAGTGTTTAACGGTATTTGTTCGTCCTGCAGGGAACTGTTGCGAACAAATTCTACGTTCACAACGACGTGTTTCGGTACCAAGACGAGGTGTTCGGCGACTCCGATTCAGAGCCTCCAGAAGGTGAGAGGACGCCCATCTTTTTTAAATGTTTCTTAGGTTGTAATTGTAAAGGTTTCTGTTTCCTGTTGCCTCGTAGTCTTCTCCTTTTTAGATGTGATCCTTTACCTTGCGTTATTCAGCTAAAGATGGCTCATTCAGAGTCTTTAGAAATGTCACAACGTGTATAACCGCCGTAGCATCTTAGATTTGATTGGTCTTCGTACCTCTGAAAGGTACATGAAGCAACGAAACCAACGTCAGGTCAAAATGGGTCCACGGCCCCTGCAGCTTATTAAGCCGACCAGTTGTGCTGTCAGTGCGTTTCTGGCGTGCAAAGGCTGCACACAGCGAATCTTTGGTTTGTGTAAGAACTCGGCTGGGAGGTGCCGAGTGCTTTAAGGGACCACTGAGACAAAAATATATCTATCTCTCATCTATCTATCTCTCCATCTATCTATCTCTCCATCTATCTCTCCATCTATCCATTTATCTATCCATCCATCTATCTCTCCATCCATCTATCTCTCCATCTATCTCTCTATCTATCTATCCATCCATCTATCTATCTATTAGGGATGAGAACGATTAATTGAATATTCTAATATTCGAAATTATTCAGTTATTCGAATATGAGTTATTAATATTTTTTGGGGGGAGATGCCTAAGTTGATTACATATTATCAAATTGAATGATTCAATGTATACGACTGTGCCCATAGCTAAATGTGTTAGTTGACGTCTAAAGGTGTGTGTTGCTCCGCTCACCGGCCCCTCACAGCGGGCAGAGCTGCAGGTGCTGATCTCTCTCTCGTGTCCGGTTATACTTCACTCGCATTTACGTCCAAATCCATCAGATCGAGTTAGTTCTAGCTAATGATATGGCTGCTGCCCCTCCCTACACGCTATCACGCAGACTCAAACCTCATCTTAGGCCCAAATGCGTTCCAGCCTAAACCACAATAAGTGCTGCTTAGCAACCGTGTGTGGCGGCAAAGTGCATAGACATTTTGACTGGAGAGATTTAGTTTAGCCCGTATTCAACATATTTTACAGTCATAGTCCGTAATTATTTACACTCCAAGAAGAGTCCTACACAGACATGGCGTCAAAAAGGAGTAATGTGTGGAAATACTTCGACCAGGTTAGTGAGTGCGGTATAGAGGTCAAACTATGCCAAATTAAACGTATACATGCTATACCTTGCTATACCCGCAACCTCCGTTCCAGCTGAGAGGGTCTTCTCTACAGCTGGGCTGATTGTGAATCGCCTCAGCACATGAAAGCTGTAGGGCTATAGCTGTCAAACTGTGATCACCAGTTCAATACATTTGGCAAATTCGACTTGGTTTCTACACTTATTTGAACATGTATTTATTCCCCCCAAAAAAATTAGAAAAAAATGTTTGCATTTTTATTTTTACCCAATTTTTTTATTATATAGGATATATACATTTCGGTTAACCGTTTTTTGAGGGGTCGAAGATTGGAATATACATTTGCTTTCATATTCCCATCCCTACTATCTATCTATCCATCTATCTCTCTATCCCTCCATCCATCTCTCTATCTCTCCATCCATCTATCTACCTCTCCATCTATCTACCTCTCCATCTATCTATCTATATAAAACGATGTATTATATTACATGATTGCCTCTGCATTGGATTATTATCATGTTGGGTAATAACTTCCTAAATAACTCCGTCTGAAAGCAGAAGTCAAGGGAAAATAACTGAAAGTCTCTTCAGTGCGCATGTCACCAAATGAGATGCATTGTGGGACATGTAGTTTATGGACACCGTGCTTCTGTGGATGTGGGCCTATAGCGGCATGTAACCGTATAATAAAGTCATTATATTCTTTGCAAGCAACATAGAATGAAGTCGCGGGGGACGCACTTTTGACACCCCTGCTATAAAGCGTCATGCAGTGTTGCATTGTGGGTTACTTGGGATAGTTTCAATAGAAAAAGGGTTCTTTTTGTTTTCCTGATCATGTTTTTGTCGTTTGTTTCCAGAGTCTGAGGATGAGGTGGAGGAGATCGAGGAGAGGATCCCCTCCCCCGACATCGCTCAGGAGGACTCGGCTCCTTTCTACGACCCCACACCCTGGTGAGGATCTTTTACTTCCTGTTGGGGCTTCATCTGAGGTTGTGGAGAACAATTGTCCCCCAAAAAAATCAGTAGAATCAGCAGATATTTTCCTTCCAGTTCAGAACCGATGGCCCCCGGAGATGATGAGGAAGTTGCAGCGAGTCCAGAACCAGAACCTGAGGAGGAGAAGGAGGTCGAGGTCGTGGAGCTGAAGCCTGAAACGCCGCTGGAGACGCAAACGGAAACAAACACATCGGACGAGCAGACGGAGAAAAGCCCGGCCGCCGCCCCTCCCCCCACAGCTGAACCCATCGTCGCCGAACCAACACCTGCCGCTCCAGAAGAAAACCGGGTACGTCTGAACATGGTGCATTGGGGGGAAATAGTTGTGCACAGAGGATGTATTTGTATAGTCCGACCAAGAAGGAAACGTCTCCCTGGTTCCCTCCGCAAAAAAAATCTATTTCTCCACTTGATTTTGGATTGTTGCAGAAAATGACAAACGTTTATCATCCTTACAAGTTGAGTTCATCAGGATAATCTCCACTCATTAACACCAGTTTATGATTACTGTAAAAAGCTAATGTTGGGCTATAAAGGAACTACAGCACGGTCACATGACTTCACGTCACCACCGCTAAGCTAAAGGTGGCTAATGTTGGGCTATAAAGGAACTACAGCACGGTCACATGACTTCACGTCACCACCGCTAAGCTAAAGGTGGCTAATGTTGGGCTATAAAGGAACTACAGCACGTTCACAAGACTTCACGTCACCACCGCTAAGCTAAAGGTGGCTAATGTTGGGCTATAAAGGAACTACAGCACGGTCACATGACTTCACGTCACCACCGCTAAGCTAAAGGTGGCTAATGTTGGGCTATAAAGGAACTACAGCACGGTCACATGACTTCACGTCACCACCGCTAAGCTAATGGGGCTAAAGGAACTCGCAGGTACATGATACGTCCCCGCTAGCTAAAGGGGCTAATGTTGGGCTATAAAGGAACTACAGCACGGTCACATGACTAAATGTCTCTCTCGGTCTCCCTGCAGCAGTTCTCCTGGGCGTCCGTCACCAGTAAGAATCTCCCTCCCAGTGGAGCCGTTCCAGTTTCAGGGGTCCCTCACGTCGTCAAAGCCCCCACAGCACCGGTACGTCTCCTAGAATATCTATAGGGTGTGATAATCTATCTGACGGCAGTCTGTGTGATTTCAGTCTTTGAAGAACCTGTTAACGCGACTACTACTTCCTAGTTTTTGCTACGAGATGTTCTGGTTTCCAAAATGTTTGATATCTTTGAGTAGCTATGAAGCCAGCCGGCCACACACTTCCCTCACTGGCTGCACCTTTTTATGATGTTTATCAAAGTTATATCCCTCACGTCTCCCAGCAGAGAAGCTGCTCCGTTTCTGTTTCTAACAAAGTGTGTGTGTGTGTCGGTTTCTAACAAAGTGTGTTGTGTTCAGCCGAGAGCCGAGGTGAAGTCAGAGACTCAAACAGCAGCAACGAGACCACAGAGAGACCAGAGGCCGAACAGAGAACAGAGACCAGGAGGACCTCCACCAGTACACAGAGGACCCAGACCAGGTACACACACATACCAGTGTTTCCCCTAGGAGTCATGGCAACGGTGCAAAGGCAGCAAAATGTGATCGTGGAATTTCTTTGTGTGTGAAGTGCGCCCCGCCAAAGACAGAGCTGAGCTGCCGACGTTATGAGTAATGCAGAATGACAACAACAACAGTCGTTTGTTTTTGGATCAGGAAGACCACGGAAGGAAATGAAATGTTAAGCATCCATATGCAAGGACTGCTCTTAAACAAATGTGTATTTCGGTAGTTGGTGTACAAGTGTGGAATTCTCAACACAAGGATCTAAAGAATTGTATTTTTCAGTTAAAGAAGTTATAAATTAAGAAAGACGGGACGATAGGAAGCGGAATGTGAATACGTCCATGTCCTCTGGT
This sequence comes from Champsocephalus esox, assembly GCA_036324585.1. Taxonomy (NCBI): domain Eukaryota; kingdom Metazoa; phylum Chordata; class Actinopteri; order Perciformes; family Channichthyidae; genus Champsocephalus; species Champsocephalus esox. The sequence goes on along the minus strand of CM070498.1, from coordinate 5,404,260 downwards.
CCTTCATGTCTTTGATGTCTCCTCTGTATTTGCGGGTGCCATTGTTGTTGTGTTGTTGTTATATTACCATCATGCGTCGCTTTCCACCTTCTTCTCCAGTAGGACTCAGATGAGGGTGTCGCACTTTTCTTTTCCTTATACATGTTTTGTGTTTCTTTCCGTTAACCGTGAAGCGGGAAATAAGTATTTTTTTGTGTGTTTCTCTTAGTGTCCTGAGATACTGTTCTGTCTGGCTGTGAACAAAAACAAATTGTTATGATGAAGGGCAGACCATCGATTTGTATATATTTGTTTGTTTAGAAAGGGGCAGATAAGATGTTGTTCTTCTCCCTGCTCCTTTTCGCTGAAAGTGGAGTCGTGTTCTGTGGCAATTATTGTACATTTGGTTTTGCGTACCACGAGCGGGACAAATAAAAATGAAATGTGTTTCGATGTGTCTGCCAGCACAAGAAAGGCTCTTGAGGCACATGCCGTGGCACTGTCTCAAGATTTAGCAAAATACACCTTTTATAGAACATACAGTAACACAAATACTACAAAGGGAGGCGTGTGGCGCAGTGGATTGTGCGTTGGGGTCACGGGTTCAAACCCCGCTGCAGTCAGCATGTCGTTGTGTCCCTGAGACTCTTCACCCCACATTGATCCTGTCCACAGTACGGAGTATGGAAGTCGCTTTGGATAAAAGCGTCTAACAAGTGGCCTCCACATAACGAACAATCAAAAAGAGCGCTAGGGGGTGCCACGTATTATTATTTAAATACATTTAAAAAAATGTTGTACCAGTCTGGCCCCCTAGCAACGGCGCGCATATTGATGCTGTGCCGCCGCTATTTGTACAAAGGGGAAACACTGCACACACACACAGGTTAGACTGCCTCTAATTAAGGCGTGATGTGCATACAGCTTTGATCTTGCATCTCGTTTCATGTGCTGAATGTATTCTATATTCTCTCAGTGCGGGAAGGAGAGCAAGGAGAGACGGAGAGTCGCCGCGTGGTTCGATACCCCGACGCCCAGCAGCTGTTTGTGGGGAACGTTCCTCACGATGTGGACAAGACGGAGCTCAAGGAGTTCTTTGAGCGTAAGTCTCACACATTATATATATATATATATATACTGGCAAGAGATTGTACAGTGCAATCGGAGAGATGCATTATGTCCACGTTTTTGAGCAAGTCCACGAATCCAGTCTTTCTGTCGCCACCTTCGCGCAGCTGCTGGCGCCACTTCGTCCGGGCCTCCGCCAGTTGTCCGTGGCAATGTCCAGAGCCTTCATGTCACTTTTTACGACGACCTTGAAGCGCAGCAGGGGTCGTCCTGTGGGGAAATTCAGTTGTTGTACCTGCTGTGAGAGTGAATTAAACATGTCCCCTCTTCTGCAGAATATGGTACAGTCCTGGAGCTGAGGATCAACAGCGGAGGGAAACTTCCAAACTTTGGTTTCGTGGTGTTCGACGACTCTGAGCCCGTTCAGAAGATCCTGAGCAACCGGGTGAGACGAATACTCCAAGTAGCTGTTGTTCAATCTTTTACCGGATGCTGCATCGTCCTGTCTGCTCCTGTATATATACCATCTAAGCATTCGGTTAATAACATAATGCTGATACAGGTGAAAAGTGCAGAGGAAATGCATCGACACAGATTGCAGGAAATAAAACGGATAAAAGATTTACTTCCTGCCCGTTAAGTTATCCAATCAGAATCGTTTGTTCAACCAAACGGATTTAAATAATGTGTTTAGATCGGGGTGACTTCGACCTACATGTAATTGAGTTTTTTAAACACATTAGAACAAACATTTTGAAACTTCACCAGAAATACTTTTTTTTGTATTATCCTGAAATCAGGTTTGTTTTCTGGAGAGGGAAAAACCGTTTATTCTAATTTCAAATTAAACCAAAATCATGACCAGGTTTTTTGTTATTAAAGTTTGTATTGATGAACATACATGCTACAGAGCTCGCATGGTGCGGCATACAGAGAGAGGAAGGTCAGGCTACCGAACATGCGAGGTTAAAAGCAAACGGAAACATACAATTAGATTACCAATCAGACCCTACAGCGATCCTAACCACAACGATGCTTAGAATCAAAGGCCAGGTTTTTAATCTGTACCCCTGTGTGTCCTCCCCGCAGCCCATAATGTTCCGAGGCAGCGTGCGTCTGAACGTTGAGGAGAAAAAGACCCGTTCGGCTCGGGAAGGCGACCGGCGGGACGTCAGGCCTCGAGGTCCTGGGGGTCCTGGAGGTCCTAGAGAGAGGATCGGAGGTGGAGGAGGAGGAGGAAGAGGAGGAGGAGGAGGCCCCCCCCGCCCGAGGAGGCATGGCACAGAAACCCAGCTTCGGCTCTGGACGAGGAGCGGGGCCCAGCGAGAGTCGCTACCCCAACCCGCGCCAATAAGAGGCTCGTTCAGCGGCCCCCCCCCAAAACACCCAAAACCCCTCCAACCCGAGTTAGATTTACTCTCTGGATTCAACTGCAGCAGGAAGCAATCGGACAACAAGCTAAAATATTACTGTACATCGTAGTGGTATAAAAACATGAGTCCAGTCATTTTAGGACACACACACACCATCACACACACGCACGCATGCACAGGCATACACGCGCACACTGGTTCTTCCACCTGAGTAACTTATCAGTTTTGGTTGAGAGCTCTCCACATCCCCCCCTGAAGACGGCTTCCTCTCTTCCTCACCCTCCTCTTCCTCCCCTGCTGCTCTGTTTCCCGCTGAGGAATCCAGAATGTCCTTCCTCCTCCTCTTCCTCCTCTCTTTTTGTTTACCCCTCTCTCCTCCACCAACACATGTATTATCTGGACTTTTTTGTTGTCTTTATTCTTTTAGTTTGTTCCATTGCTGAACTTGAATTCATTAAGAAACACACACGCTAACACACGAGAAAAAGGGTAAATACTACTTGAATTGGGGATTAAAAAACCCAGAGGTTAGGTTTTTTCGCGTTCTCTCTCCCTGTTTCTTAAAGGAACGTGTACTTTACTGCTTGGGCAATCCTGTGTATTGCTGCCACCGTTGTACCTGGCGATGGATCTGTCTTATCTTTTTATTCTATCAGGTCAAGAGCTGAACTGTCGTGGTTTTAATTTGAGTAATGTTGGCTTGTTAAACATGTGACAGACGGACATCCGAGCGGAGCGTGTTTCAGATCATGTATCAACAATCCTGTCAGGCTTCTTTACCGATGCACTTCATTTGTCATCACGTTTAAAACGAGCTCACCTGCCGATGAGAGAACTAAATTAAAAGTGATTTACTGTTTTAAAACCTGTCTGTTTCGTGGTGTGTTCACTGTCTTCTCTGCTACCGGGAGAAATGGAACTTTTGAAGCAGAATCGGGTTTATCACCAGGTAGGTTGACGAGTACGAGGAATTGACTTGGTGTCGTGGTGCGTACATACAAGTGAAACGAGAATTAAAAACAGAACTAGAAAAATATAACGTATATAATAATATTAATATATTATATATATATATATATATAATGGAACTCGAAAAATATAATATATATATAACAATATAATGTTATATATATAATATAGTTCTGTTAATATAACAGAACTAGAAAAATATAACATAATGTAACAAAAATATAACATTTTATATATAAAATATAACATATATGTATATATATAAACATATATGTGTTATATTATATATAATATAACAATATTAGAAATTGACTTGGTGTCGTGGTGCGTACATAAAAGTAAAACTAGAATTAAAAACAGCTAGAAAAATATAATCTTTATATATAAATATATATAATAGAACTAGAAAAATATAACATATATATAACAATATAATGTTATATATGTATATAACTATATATATATATATAGTATATATATATATAGTTATATATATATATATATATATAAAATATAGTTCTCTTAATATAACATAATGTAACAAATATAACATTTTATATATAAAATACAACATATATATAACATTTATATATAAATATTATATATAACATAACGATATTAGAAATTGAATAAAAAACGGAACGGATATTGTTTGCATTAATGTATATTAAAAACACTCGGGGATGTGAACGGGAGAACTTGTCCCGTCTTAAACCTTTACTTCGAATATGTTATGAATCGTACGGTGTCCTTGGGTGCTGTGAAAGGCGCCTCTAAATAGAAATAGTTATTTATGTTTCAGACTAACAATGAACATATAGGCATGATTTGACATGTTCCAACCACTTTTTGAACTTATAACTGTTCTGAGAAATAGCGTGCACCAAGAAATGTAATCTTGAACACTTGTTTAGTGTCATGATCTGCAATTTGGACAGGTCAGTAAACCGTGAATATAAAATGTGCTGCAGCAGGGCGCTTTAAAAAAAGTAAACTATAGATAATTCCTCCTTCTCCACTGACGCTAAAACTGAAATGCTTGCAGCAATGACGTGAGCCTGAAGTAAATGTTGTCTTTTTGCATTATTTTCTTGTCAGAGTACCAGAATGCGTAGTTTACATGCTTACACTTTTTTAAATGACCAATTATTTAAAAGTACTACTTATCGATAGCACTGAAAAATAGAGCGTGCAAATAACTGTTGGTACTCCTTTACAATAAGACTACTCTTATAAATAGGTTATTAATTTAAACACTTTGTTAATCATTAAGAACTATTTATAAACCAGTTCTCACATAGTTTTCATTCATGGCTCACTATTTGGCAAGAGGGCTAAGCCTGATATTGGCTACTTAGCGAGAATCAACTCGGTGAGCAACAGATACCAAGGATGCTGGCTGCGGTGGCGGAGCTGGGAGTGGCCACAGTATTGAGTAGGTTAGTCGCTTTGGATAAAAGCAGCTAACGAGAAACATGTAATGTAAAGAGTGGGTGGGTTGGGTTCTGGAGGTGTGGTTACAGCCAGTGTGCTTGGCTGGCCTGGCCTGGTGGTGGGGCCCAATGTGATATATTGTCATGGGGCCCCAAATCCCTGGCGGCGCCCCTGGTTGTGTATGGTCAGAGGGCAGGACCTATAAACACATTTACTACCCAATAGCATTGTGAGGCCGAACAAAAGGACCGTTTGACGATGTAAATGTAGTCTTTTAAAAAAACAAAATATTTACTGACTTTTTTTAGGATAGTTTAAACTTTAAACTATCCTAAAAAAGTCAGTAAATGTTTGTCGTAATACATCTATTTATTTTCTTCTCAGAGTAAACCACTGGTTTAAAGTAATGTTGTAAAATTACAACCGGTGGCCTTACAGCAGGGGTGTCAAACTCAATTTCATCGCGGGCCACATTCACATAAAGGTTGCACTCCAAGGGCCGGTTGTAACTATATAAATATATTATATATATATATATATAAAATGATGTATTATATTACATTATTGCCTCTGAATTGGATTATCATCGGGTAGGATAATAACTTAGTAATTAACTACATCCGAAAGCAGAAGCAAATAATTGCAAGTCTCTTTAGTACCATGTCACAAAACAAGATGCATTGTGGGACATGTAGTTCATGGGCAACCTGCTTCTGTAAAGCGGCATGTAACCGTATAATAAACGTATTATATTCTTTGCAAGCTCTTGCGGGGCCACATGAAATGAAGTCGCGGGCCGGATTTGGCCCCCGGGCCTTGAGTTTGACCCCCCTGCCTTAAGGGTTAAGGCAGGGTTAAGGGCTATTGTTTATTGTTATTTACTTTAAGATGTTTATTCTTAATCATTGAATTTAAAAACTCTTCTTTAAATGATGTGTGTGTGTCTGTATTCCTGATGACACACTGAGAGGATGAGCTCATAGGGCTGCTGATCACCATGAGCTAAACAGTCTGTATATTGCATTACATTTGTATAATGTAAGCTTCGATGATACTTTGCCTGCGGGAATACGAAAACAATAGTTAGATATACTGAATATTATTTGATCTATTCCACCACCACTTAATCCCAAATAATGTAGAGGTGTGTAGTAAGTGCCTTAAATAACCCCTTGTTTTTTTACTAGAGCATTGCGTTCCTAGAATGCAGGGTTGTTGGTTGTTCCTAGAATCTCTAAAAGTACAATGGGAGCCAGAGCCTTTTCTTATCAAGCTCCACATTTGTGGAATCAGCTTCCAGTTTGTGTTCGGGCGGCAGACACCCTATCCGTTTTTAAGAGTGCGCTGAAGACCTTCCTTTTTGATAAAGCTTATAGTTAGGGCTGATTAGATTCAGCCCCTAGTTTTGCTGATATAGGCTTAGTTTGTCGGGGGACATCTTACTTCTTCCTTCTCTCTGTCTATACCCGTGTACTCTCATGTTCCCATTAACCCAGCTTCCCCACATGTCTTTCTTTTGGGTGTCTATATACGCTGGGATCCGGAGTCATGGATGATCCTGCGGTCCTGTGTCCTGGATCGCGAGCGCTGGATCGTGAGTCGTGGCTGGATGGATGGGTCCTGGATGGATATCCTCGTGGATTCATCTTCCTATTATACACACATGCATTTCCAAACATTTGGACTACCTATGTTGCAAATGTATTATCTTTTCAATTTACACACGGCATCTATTGCACGTCTGTCCGTCCTGGGAGAGGGATCCCTCCTCTGTTGCTCTCCCTGAGGTTTCTCCCATTTTTCCCTTTAAACTGGGTTTTCTTTGGAAGTTTTTCCTTGTACGATGTGAGGGTCTAAGGACAGAGGGTGTCGTATTGTCATACTGATATTCTGTACACACTGTGAAGACCACTGAGACAAATGTAACATTTGTGATATTGGGCTATAAATAAACATTGATTGATTGATTGATTGATTATTTTCTAGTGAGATGTATTTTTATGTTCATATAATAGTGATTTCAATGCTACCCCAAAATGATCTCTGCTTCCATCCTGGCCACCCCACTGGCTGGCTGATGAAGAAGATGAAGTACGCTAGGTAGCCAATATAAGGCTTAGCAGTACAGATAAATGTGGGCTCACTATTTGGCAAGCAACCGGTCACAGTTGCCCTGTTCATCTCATGTCTTATAAAAGCTTATTATAATGATTTATAAAGTGTTCACAACCTAATTAATAAATTAATTACAAACTAGAACAAATAGGCTACGGAAGAATGCAGTTTAGCCATTGTTACTTTTGAAAGCATAAGCTATATTCAAGGACAGGGGCGGCGCCAGGGGGGAGCTAGGGGGTGCTGAAGCACCCCCCAGGAAATATGTGTTGTTTTTTTTTAGAAAATTATTATTATTATTTTATTAAATTAAATCAGAAAAATTATTGAATACATCAATGCAAATGTGAAACAAATAAATGTGTGACCAAAAAGATAAAGCCAACACAGGTGATATGATTAGGCCAATGGTCAGCACCCATTCGATTTTTGACCTACCCATAGGCTAAATTACTTTGTGACACTTGAGTGACTTCCTGTTAGCTGGAGCCCCAAATAATTTGCTAACAGCAAAGTGAAAAATTGATCCTTTTTTAGTCCTTAAACGTCCACGTGTGGGCTCTGCTCTGTGTGTGTGACACGAGCCATTTTGTGTGCGTGCGCAAGCGAGCGAGAGAGAGAGCTCGCGCACCGGTGGGTATACTATCTACCGGAGATTGTTGTGGTTAGCATCTGGTGCTAGCTAGCCAAGCTAACGGATACAAGGAGCTATTTCAACAACAAGGTGGAGGGTGAACTCTCTCCTGTCAGACTGAGATAACCTCAGCTCGGGTGAAGTAAAGGACTCTCAGTGTTTAGATAGTTAACTTTAGTCTAGTTATCTCAGTGGGTCTCAAACGGTTTGTTTTAAAAGGGGAGTGATTTGTAAAATATCTATAAAGAAATAGAAAATCTGTTTACAGTTCTGTTTCATATGTATGTTGAGAGATACTGTATATCCATAGATCTCTTCATTTTGGCTCTCAAAGTGCACCAGATTGATGCTTTTAACTTCAATATTTAAAAAAAGTCTACCCCACTAGAGTAGGTGAGGACACTCCTAGAGGAGGTGAGGTCCACTTCCCACTTGTAAAAATAGCACGTGCCGTGAGGCGTGTGAGCTGATTACCGAGCCTTCATTGTAACAGTCGCCGGTACACTGTGTGTGTGTGCGGAGTGTTGCAGTAGAACATTTAACTGTAGCGCTGGTGCATTAATGGGAAACCCTTAATGTTTGAGCACCCTCTATGAAACGTCAAGCTACCCCACAGCACCCCCTAGAGAAAATATCTGGCGCCGCCACTGTTCAAGGACCAGTGGCGTTTTTATATGTACAAAAGTGGTGGGGCACAAAAAACTCAGATGTCTATATATAAGCTTCTGCAGTGAGGTTCATGGCTGGTGAGGCTCTGACTCTTCAGGTTTACAAATATTATATTTTGACCTAAATCAAAATATAATATTATTTTCAAAAGCTTTTTTTGTCTGATGCTTCAATTAATTTTAAACCGACAGTTCAACAAAGGGATACCCACAACATTTAATTTTATCATTTAAATATTGAATTGTTCTCTCTTAGTGAGATCCCATTTTCAATAAACATTGCAGTCTTACCTTGACATGAAGATGAAGTCCATTTGCCTATCCTTCTGGACAAACATCTCTATTACTTTTTTGTAAAAGTCCTCCTTATCTTCTTGTAGTTTCAAAAGTCTATCATAAATCTAATCTAATCAATAGATTTATGATTCGAAAATTATAAAAGTAGGGTAGACATGCGGCTGAACAAAACGTTCATTTATCTAACAGGTTTGTTCCCACAGATCTTATTTTGAGCTATTTTCTAAAATCCTATGGAGAAATCTCGTTGCTTTTCTGTCGAGGGAAGCCATGCGCAGCTTACTTCCTGGTTTTAGGACGCGTCACTGCAGCTCTCTCGTCTCCTCTTCACAAACTTAACACTTTTCGCGGCACACGTACTTACAGCCAATCAGCTCTGAATGATGTGAGATGACGTATGGTGGGGATGGCAGCACTTTGCCCCTCGGGTCATTATTTTGTTGCCACACACATTAAATAGGACAATACTCTGAGCATGCGCAGTGTAGTTTTTACAGTCACCATTGTCTTAAACAGGGAGAGGGAGGGGCAGGATCGGGTTTAGTCCATATACTATGGAGTCAGATTTCGGTCAATATTCCAGCGCGTAAAACAAGCTAATCACGAGCTGAAAATGAGCTTTTACACGCGCATAAAAAGACTCTCGCGCGCAGATTAAACCCCCGCGAGACAGCCCTCTTGCTCCCACGCGGGAGTGTCAGCCTCACTCGCTCGCGGAGTCTGTCTACGCGGACGTGAACAGTTTCTGGCACTTTGGGGCGGAGCCACTGGACTTTGATTGACAGCTGCCAGGAACCCCGGAGTTGCCAGGTTTGATAAATGCCTGAACTACCAAGAGCCGAGAAGTGAGAGCTGCAAGATCAGTTGGACGAGATTGATTGGTAAAGTTGTCCATAAAAAACTATTACATTCGTAAAGTGTACAGCTAATATATATATATATATATATATAGCCTTCCGAGTAAATCGCTAGAACGTCGACACCTCCTCATCTCCACCGCTCCCATGTTTTATTTTGTGTTGCCATAAGTTAGTCTCTCTGCGTTTCTGCGCTGGGCTAATGCTAATGCTAATAATGCTAATGCGAGGATAATAAAATGGCGGCTTCACAAAACGTTTTGGGAGTTTTACGGGGCGTGGTTTGCAATCCGCCCAGCCAATCAGGAATATAGCTCTTTTCTCAAAAGAAAGCCGCACGAACTTTCGTGGGGGTAAAAATGTTCTCATGAACTACTTTTAGTACCGGCTCTTTTTGGTGTGAACGCGACAAAAGAGTTCTCAGGAACCTTTGTGGGAAAAGTACTGCGGTGTGAATGCGCCTATTGTCACGCTGCAGGCCCGGTTCCAGAACAAGGGTGCTAAAGGTGCATCTGAGATTAGAGAGGGTGCAGTGGTAAAGTGGGGAGTGTACCTAACACCCTCTATGGGGGTCCTCACCTCCTCTGGGGGGGTCCGGGGGCTTGTTCCCCCGGGAAGATTTTCTTTTACATATTGTAGTTAAAACCATCAATCTGGTGCACGTTGAGAGCAACATGAAGAGATCTATGGATCTATGTGCTCTTTGCTTGATCATGCCTTCCCAGTCCAGTTGTTGTAGCCAGTTGTGGTGAAGGCATCTGACGGACTTGAACCAAAATGTCTACATGCATATAGCAGAAGACGGCATCTTTTTTACATGAATATTCCAGCCTTTCCAATCTCTGTTTTGAAACCATGAGCTGCAAAATGAGCGCCTCGCCCCACTGTACAGGTGAGTTGAGTACTTTTTAAATATACCTGGGCTGGCTCTGTTCTGCAGAGGTCCTCTGGCACTTGGGGGCCGCTGAGGGGTGGCGGTGTTTGGGGTAACGAAGACGGCTGCTCTGCCTCTGTGGGCGAGGCCGGCGAGGCCGGCGTTAGTGTCCACGACAGTAACGCAATGTCCCCATGATCTGAACTGTTATTACCTGCAGCAGATGCAGTGTATGCCGGCGATAAGGGCTGGTTGTTTCAACCATTTTCTGAGTTCCATCACTGACTGCTGTGTCAGCACCTTGCAGATGACGAATGTGCAGCAGCACAGGTCACGCACACCTGACATAATAACGTTACTTACCGTTTAAATTGATCAAATAAATGCAGCAGACAATGTTATTTAACGACAATTGTACTATATTTTATTTCAACTATATTCTTCTTCTTCTTCTTCTTCTTCTTCTTCTTCTTCTTCTTCTTCTTCTTCTTCTTCTTCTTCTTCTTCTTCTTCTTCTTCTTCTTCTTCTTCTTCTTCTTCTTCTTCTTCTTCTTCTTACTACTATTGTTAGTAATAGTAGGCAAAATGTAATATTTTTCACTTTTAATTTTTTTCACTTTTAATTTTTTTTTCACTTTTAATTTTTCAAATGAGGGTGCATAACGACTCAACTAAGGGTGCAATGCATCCTTATGCACCCCCGTAGAACCGGGCCTGCTTGATAGCCACGTCACGCTGCACTGATCCATGCAACCATCATCACTGACACTCTTTACTTTAAGGACTCATTTGTTGTTTTTAGCCACACAGGTCAGACTGACGGCCAGCGAGAGCAAGAATGCAGGTAAATATTTACATATGCTGACTGATATGTTGATGTACAATAATGTGTGTGACAGAGCTCCACGGTGACATCTACAACAATACTATGTATCTGAATAAAGTGTCCCCACCACTTTTGAAAACAAAGTGACGCCTGCCAATGAGTATGGGTTTTAATCATAGACGATATATAAAGGTTTTAATCCATCGATCTATTTATTCCCAGTTCAATATATGAACTATTATGAAGGTATGCACATTGCTCTATCTGATATTGTCTTAGTGAACAATACACGCGTGTCATTCTCTGATAAAAACACGTGCACACACACAGGCCCGCCTTAACCTGCCATCAGGCCCTGGGGCTGATAGTTTTTGTTGGCCCCCTATTTAAACAACAAATCAAAGTCATGTATAGCCTCGGCAGGCTCTGTGATCGCACTTCTCCACTCTGCTCTACGCGCGCCTGGTCCTCTCCTCCAGATGAGTGACGTATCGGGCCACCCTCATCTATTTGTCCGGTTGCCGTTGGCGCCCCGCCACGTAGCAAGTCCATCTCCTCCCCTCCCTCCCTCCCTCCTGTCTGTTTTTCCTCTCACGCTACTCCATCGCTATCAGAACCAGACTGCCTACTTGGCTCCGAGGCCTCGCGGCCGGCACCGCTACCGCTCGGCACAGAACTCATCTGTCCTTTCCTCCTCATCCTGGCCTACAGGTTTAAAATAACCTGTAAGCTTCGGCATTTTTTGTAATAGCTGCTTGTCTCGAAACTCCTTTTCCCTCAACAATTTCCTTTTCCGAGCGCCACTCTCAAACTTTTTATTCTCAAACTTTTTCTCCTAAACAACCTTCATCTGTCACTCAATCACTCGCAATTTGAATAAGTCACATGTGAAACATATTCTCATTCTGATTGGCTGTTGAGTGGTGCCCACGGACTGTTTCGGAGTCATCTCTGGAATCCATCGATCTGATTGATTAGCGGAGCAAATTATCAAAATACTACGGAGGGAAGATATTTTCGTTTGGATTACTGGTCTGGGGGAAGCTCACGAGTGTGTGTGTGTGTGTGTGTGTGTGTGTGTGTGTGTGTGTGTGTGTGTGTGTACGTGTGTGTTTGTGTAATTTTTCATTTGTGTGTGTTGTGTTTATTTTCCGGGGAAAACACTCTCGAGAAACACAGGCTGTTGTTGTGCCTGCTGTGACGTTAAGTTACTCCGTTCTCCGCTTGTAATTATGCCGAAGCTTCAACGTTGTATTTATCATCTGAATTTGCCGAAACCATTTTAATATTCTGAAAGGCAAGACTTTGTTTATTTGAAATCAGATGAAAACAAACTGTCACGGACCCTGCCGTGTTATCTATGATTACTATACGCCTTACATTCATAATGTCAGCCGGAGGGAGGGGGAGTGAGTGGCGAGTGAGAACTGTCATCTTCCCATATTATATATATATATATATATTATATATATATATTATATTAATATTCCATCATTTTTATTGGCTCATGATAGGCCCCTGATCTCCGTAGGCCCCTGGGCTTCAGCCCAGGTCAGCCCGTGCATTAAGGCGGCCCTGCACACACACCTCTGATCCCCTGCGGATTAACTGCCTGCTCTCTCAAAGGAATGCGCCATCCTGTGGTCAAAGTCAGAACTGCATGGCACTTTCACCTGTGCTCAAATAAACACAACATACATTATACAAGGAGAAGTACTCAGATCTTGGACTTGAGTAAAAGTAGAAGTACTCAGATATTGTGCTTGAGTAAAAGTAGAAGTACTCAGGTCTTGTCCTTGAGTAAAAGTAGAAGTACTCAGGTCTTGATTTGAGGTGGGCTTTCTGAGCTCTCGCTCATATAAAAAGTGATTTGACTCAGTGTCAATATAGAAGAACAACATATGGATTTCTTGTGATTGAAGCGACCTGCCTTTTTCATTTCTCTTATTAACTGAACTCCAAGTTAATTACAAGTTTGTACTGATGAGTGATATCAGCTCTAACATCTAGCAGGTGTGTGTGTGTGTGTGTGTGTGTGGTGTGTGTGAGTATCAGCGTCTCACATACACACTCTTAGGATTTAGTTTCTTCCCCTCCGCTGACTTCACTCGAACTTATGAGGAACTCAGGTGTGTGTGTGTGTGTGTGTGTGTGTGTATGTGTGTGTGTAAAGGTGCCCAGAGCTTTCTGAAGGTGTTTTTGTGTGTGTAGTACACTTCATTTGAAAAAACACACACATAGATACTGTATCTGATAATAATCGTACAACAGTATTTGAGATGTGTGAAAGAAACATGCAGACCCGGTGAAAAAAATGAAAAGTGAAAAATATTACATTTTGCCTACTATTACTAACAATAGTTGTAATAATAATAATAATAATAATAATAATAATAATAATAATAATAATAATAATAATAATAATAATAATAAGAAGAAGAATATAGTTGAAATAAAATAAATGGTAATTGTGGTTAAATAGCATTGTCCGCTGCATTTATTTGATCAATTTAAACGGTAAGTAACGTTATTATGTCAGGTGCGCCGCTGTGCGTTCGTCATCTGCAAGGTGCTGACACAGCAGTCAGTGATGGATCAGAAAATGGTTGAAACAACCAGCCCTTATCGCCAGCATACACTGCATCTCCTGCAGGTAATAACAGTTCAGATCATGGGGACATTACGTTACTGTCGTGGACACGAACGTCCTCCCGCCCGACTCGCCGGCTTTGGCCGCCTCGCCCACAGAGGCAGAGCAGCCGTCTTCGTTACCCCAAACACCGCCACCCCTCGGCGGCCCGCAAGTCCCAGAGGACCTCTGCAAAACAGAGCCAGCCCAGGTATATCTAAAAAAGTACCGAACTCGCCTGTACAGTGGGGTGAGGCGCTCATTTTGCAGCTCACGGTTTAAAAACAGAGAATTGGCTGGAATATTCATGTAAAAAAGATGTCATGCATGTAGACATTTCGGTTCAAGTAAGTCAGATGCCTTCACCACAACTGGCGCCATGCTCTTATAGGCTGCTACGTGATAAGGGACTGGGAAGGTATGAATCAAGCAATGAGCACATAGATCCATAGATCTCTTCATGTTGCTCTCACAGTGCACCAGATTGATGCTTTTAACTTCAATATTTAAAAAAAAATCTTCCCGGGGGAGCATGCCCCCAGACCCCCCTAGAGAAGGTGAGGACCCCCATAGAGGGTGTTAGGTCCACTCCCCACTTTACCACTGCACCCTCTCTAATCTCAGATGCACCCTTAGTCATTTTGTTCTGGAACCGGGGCTGGAAACATGTCATGTCACTTTTTAAACGCTTTCACCCAAAGCAACGTACATACATTCTATATCAGAATCAGAATCAAGTTTACGTTTACACATACAAGGACTTTGCTTTGGTGTCTGGTGGTGCGAAAGCAAAAAAAGAAGAACACTTCGGACGATGAAAAGATGACAATATAAGTGTATTATATTTTAAAGTGGAAGTCTGCCTCAATCCCCACCGGAGGAATTTGTGGTGAAGTGTCTGATCCGAATATCAACGCACTATCCCACTGAGCCACAGCCTGCCAATGACCAAACAAATATTAAAATAACAATAATAAGTACAGTAATAAAAACATGTATTGTCTCCATGCGAGACCACAGAGCCCGGCTGGTATTATTTGTGTAAGGGATAATGTGCAGCGAGGCATTCTGGGTAAAAGAACACAGATGCCTGACGCCAAGCATGCAGTTTGCTTTTCGGCCAAACGGTATACAGTTCGACTTCTTTGTGCAGATGTGAGCGTCCCTAACAACGGTCACACGGTGGCCATTCGACACATGATGATGATATATCTCTGGATCTACGTGTACATGTGGCACTGGTCAAATACTGGTCTCATTAATGCATTTGGGGTTTGAACCTTTGACCTCCGAGTCTCGGCAGCCGGTCCCCGTGCTGTGTGACGGATCAGTATGCAGTGTGAGGGCCTCCTGCTGTTACACACACACCATCAGTGTTTGTGGCCTCCAACATGTTCTGGTCCAGCTGGTAGCAAGCAAACACACACACACACACACACACACACACACACACACACACACACACTGTAGACACGCACACACTGTAGACACGCACGCACGCACACACACACACACACACACACACACACACACACACACACACACTCTCTCTCTCTCTCTCTCTCTCTCTCACACACACTCTCTCTCTCTCTCTCTCTCTCTCTCTCTCACACACACACACACACACACACACACACACACACACACTCTCTCTCTCTCTCTCACACACCCACCCACACACACACACACACACACACACACACACACACACACACACACACACACACACACTCTCTCTCTCTCTCACACACACACACACACACACACACACACTCTCTCTCTCTCTCTCACACACACACACACACACACACACACACACACACACACACACTCAGGCAAAATATACATGCATGTCTCCAATATCTTTTCAGAAGCCCCCCCCCCAAATCCAACCGATCAGGATGGCACAGCTGTTGTAGCTGAAACTCAGAGGGATGTCAGTGAATAACGACGCCCCCCACGAAGGATTTATTTGCAATTTTTAATACTTTTTCTTTAATGATTACACAGATCCTTGAGTCGAGGAACAGAAAGCAGAAGATCCAACTCCAACAACCTTGACAATTTTCAAAAAACAGGTAAAGAGATTTTGTTCAGAAAACCTTTAATTGTTAATAGAATTAGTAGTATGACATATTTCAATAAATATTTAGATATATACAGATACAGCAGAAACGGTACATTCTTTTTTTCTCTTCAAATTGCTTCACATTTTTTTGTACAAGCCAAAATATCTGCCATTGTATTTATAGTCATGCAAAATATTGTTTTCTCAGATTAATGAAAAATAAAAAGGATTTGCTGAACTTTTCTTATATATTTTTTTTATATCATCCTGCTTCGATGTGCACTTTTTCGGATTATAAGCATCGTAACGAGCATTTCTGCTAAAAATCAAACGGGTGCACTTTGTGCCAATACACAATAGAAGCAAGTAAAAGCAAAAAAGTAAGGCCATTCCAACTTGTGCAAAGAAAAATAAATTAATAAATATATTAATCATAATAATGTTTCCTTTAAGTTCACAGCAGCTTCACTGTATTTGTCCCGTCTCCCTTTCGGATTGTACAATACATACAATAAAATACAAGAGAAACCCAAACCCCCGGAAACCGATAGAGTCATTAATCGCCGACAAATCAAACCATGCTACTTTAAAATCCAGTTCAGAACCTCAGGATTTTTTTATAAACGTCCGAAAAAAACACATCTCCCATTGTTCAGTCCGAATGCATCACATCTCAACGTAATGCAATATAAACCCAGTTTCTATCTCATGTTATGAACCCTCCCCTCCCCCCAACCCACACAGTATAACAATGATTAATACAATGATGTGAGGCCTATGACAAAGCTCTAACATGACTATGGTATACACAACACCCACGCCTGAGGAAAAAAGGGTATGAATCATGTAAACATGGTCGTTGAATGAATGCATGATATGCTTTATAGGTCCTCGTTGTTTCTCATAGTCAACCCCCATATGGCACGAGAAGATATGTAAGCTCTAGAAAAATGGACGACTGCTGTTGGCAAAATGAGGACAGGACTTCTCACTTATTCCAGATGCAGTGTCTATGGCACCGAAGAAACATACATACAAATAATAAGGATCTTAATTAGGCCGAGCTTTCCCAGAGAGGAGGCGAACACAGGGAACGAAAGGGGTTGTTTTCGGACTATCTTTGCCGTACGGTCACTCGGAAGGGACTCCAAGTGATGCTTGGTTATATTTGAAGATCCAAAATCAACAACATCTGTATTTATTTCCCGATTAGCAATCATTGAGTTGGGCATATCCAAGGAAAACGTAAAAGGCCGCCTCTATCACGAACTCGTCAGCATCCTCTTATTGCAGTTTTTTGACTTTTTGAGTTCTCTAGTCTCAAATGATGCACGTTTTTTAATCTATACGACATACAATCACTCGGAAGGGACTTGAAGTGATGCTCGGTTATATTTGAAGATCCAAAATCAACAAAATCTATATTTATCTCTGGACTTCCAACCATTTAGTTGGGCATTTCCAATGAAAACGTAAAAAGGCCGGCTCTGAACTCTTTAGCATCCTCTTATTGCTTTTTATTTTATTTTACTGTTGTTGGTTTTTACGGAGCTCAAAGTCAACAAAATATATATTTATTTCTTGATTAGCAATCATTTATTTTGGCGTTTCCAATTAAACTCCTTGGCATCCTCTTGTTTTTACTTTTGCTGGTTTGTTACGAAGCGGCAAGACTCCCAAAAGATATATATTTTGAAATCTTACTTTCTTAAAATTCACTCATTTGTATGAAGAACACATTTCGGGTACGTGTAAGGAAGTGCTACATATCGTAAATAGCTTGCGCTGCCTTCAACAAAAATCTGTAATTCGTTAAAATAGTTACTAAATTCCCTTTACCTGATTAAAGTCCATGCCTGTTCCTCTTATATATTGCTATGTTGCGTGTACGTACTTTAGCATAAGAGTTGAGGTAGCTAGCAGGACAAGTTTAGAAAATATTCTGAAAAACGTTGGCCTTTTTTTGTTTGAGTTTTACCATGAAATAAAGTAATGCTATCTAAAAAGTTGCACACACATCACTCACAGCTAGCTTACTAGCATGTTTGCTAGCTAGCTTTTCTGACTGGTCCGTCACTATCCGATCGGCAGCTCTGCCCGATCTGCAGTGCGCATGTGCGAGATGGTCCGCCATATTGGACAACTCCGGACGGCAACCCAAGTAGGACAACATTGACACAGTGGCTTTTGGCAAAGCTCAAAAGGAAAAAATTGTCAGAATAAGTGAGAAATGGATTTAACTTCTGTTCGGCAGCTGTCTAACAGAAGTTAAATCAATTTCTCACTTATTCTGACAATGTACTTAACCCCAAATGAAAGAACCCAATAAAAAGAGTTGTTAAATAATAGTGAAGTCACGTTGTAATAACAATAACTCATCTCTCTCGAGTTTTCCTTTTGAGCTTTGCCAAAAGCCACTGTGTCAATGTTGTCCTACTTGGGTTGCCGTCCGGCGTTGTCCAATATGGCGGACCATCTCGCACATGCGCACTGCAGATCGGGCAGAGCTGCAGATCGGATAGTGACATGGTCCTCTTAGTGTTTGTTGGAGTGCTAACTGTGATGCTAGCATGAAATAAAGACCAAAATAAAAGGGTGACATTTTGACAAACAAAGAAATGCTTTCTAAACGTTGCACGAATGTCCTATCAAGCTAGCTAAAGTACTCTGCGCCTACTCTCTCCACGTCTTGCTACGTTCCTCTCTACAGCTGTGAGCCAAATAGTTGATTTCTGGCAGTTTTAGCAAGAGAAACTGTAATGTTTTTTATTTCGACATAAGGAAACGTAGTTAGCAAGTTGCTCGCGAAATAACTTTCGTATTTATGAAAAACTTGGGACTTGTTGTTGTTGGCGTGCTAGCACGTAAAAATGCCACAATGCAATTTGGATAAACAAATAAATTCAATCTAAAAGTTGCACAGATTTCATTCACAGCTAGCTAAGTATCATGTATGCTAGCTAGCTTTTCTAGATACTCCCGCTACGTCTTGCTGCATTTCCTTGCAAAAATAGTTGATATCGGGAGGTTTTAGGTAAAGAAATTGTAATGTTTTTATTATTTGGACTTCATAAAGCTACATGTAGAGTTGCTTCGCTAAAAGGACGGATGCTATTAAGCTAATACTGTTCGCCATGAAGCTAAAAGACAAAACGTTAATACTTCTAATTTCATCTTTGTCTAAATGTGATGGTTTACAACCTAAATGCAAGCTGTTTGCATTACAAAGAGTGAAGAATAAAGCATCCTAGGTGATCATGGCCTTTACAGATTGACTGGGAATGAGTTACTGAATTAAATGCATAGTTTTTGCAATGATGCTATGGCACTTTCCACTTCATGACATTTTGGACTCAGAACAGAAGGATGTATGTGCGTGGCATAGCCCTTCGGATCAGTTTTACACACTTTGATAATAATAATGAATTAAAAGTCATAGTCGTAAATTTAGACTCTCTTTTACACACTGTAAGGATTTGGAAAGAGATAGGGATTAATGGATAGTGGGTGGTGTTTGAAACATAAGGAAATACAAGATTGTTGAGGGAAAATACATACATGTTTCATATCAAAATATGCCTTTATATATATTATATCATTTCATTTAAATATCTGAAGTTAATCTGGCAATACTGCATCTGGCAATCATATTGAAAACACAAAATGAATATGATTTCACATCCTGCAGCAACATCTTGAACCACTTGCCCGGCGACAGCAGCAGCTAAAGGCAATGACAACGACACGAGAAATGTATTAAAAAAATCATCTTTGGTTTTGCGTCAAAACCAAGTTGGACCGGGGCTTAAACATTTTGACACGAGACGTTTTAACGGAGATTTCAACTGGAACTAAATCATGTCTTCCTGTATGTGAGGTCTTTTATTTCGAAACGTAATCTGGTTAACCTTATCTCCTTTTTGATGAGAGCCCCGCAACGTTGTGGGAGTCATTTCACTGGCGGTAAAAACAGATGTTGAGGTTTTCGCCTATCACATTTATGTTATTACCTACAAAGAACCCAATTACGATGCTCAGTCAGGCAAACAATTAAGCAACGTGATTGGACATTGAAGATCGGCGTTGATTTCTTGTTCAATTAGAAGCTATGAAGGATCTATTTCCTGTCGTTCTGCTGGTGGACGAGTGGTTAACACTTAAACTGGGATTTCCTCGGATTCTCTGTGTCACTACTTTGACTTTTAACACAACAAATGTTTACTTTGCGTAAACAAAATACATCTCAACGCCATTATCATTTGTTCATTTTGAGTTCTGTCTTAGAAAACTGGAAAACGGCTCGCGCAGAAAAATACTTTTATCCACTTCTGTGACCTCTCTTTCCAATTTTTAAAACTGATTTCTTCACGAGGCGAAAGTCCCTCCGGAATTTGGCAATTATCGACTTTCTTTTAACGCTCTATCGTCCCGCATCGCCTCAATATTTACCGTTTGTTTAGGGACGAATGAGGCAGCGGCAACTCACGAACGTTTTAAGATGGCGTCGCTGAAAGGAAGGCAAAATCATAATTGCATATACTGATCATTGCATAGAGAAGCCTGGCGCAAATCAAAAAAGATGAACCTGCAGAATGATGGAATCCCGTCCAACATGGCAAACATAAATCCAGTTTTTAATTCTCCATGAAGCTTTTTCACAAACGAAGACGCTCGCAGCCACAGTGAATGAGATGGAAATACAGTTAATTAAGGTATAACAGGTGCTATAATCTGTTTCAATTCACTACAATATGTCCTCTCAGCTGGGGGAAGGGTGTCACATTAAGGCGGGGTCAAAGCAAGGAAGCACTAATAAGGATGTAAACATATCTGTGGTTCTGTCCCCCGTAAACACAACGAGGAAATCCAGGGATTTAAACAGAAAAGAAAAACCCGGAAGAAGCTTCGCGAGGAAACGCCGATCAATTCGACGTCCAGCAATCCTCTTGAGAAAAAAGCTGTTGTTTACTTGGCACATAAATTAAGAATATGAAATAAAAGAAGGACAAGTCGAGGAACACCACAGATACGTTTGATATTTTGTCTCAAAATCAGCACTGCCCGTTTCAGTGTTTCTCGATATTTTTTCCGTTTGTCCAGTCGCACGTTTGACAGCGGCGGCAGAGGAAACCTCTCTTTCAGTCGGAGGTTTGTTGGCGGGGAGGAAAAAGCGTTGAGGAGTGCTTGCAATACACGTTTTGAAGCAAATCTAGATATATAGAATGCGTGATCCTTGCATCGATTTATTTAATGGAAGCACCAATCTGCCTTCTTCCCTTTTTTTTGGTGGGGTTGTGAAAAAATCCCTCATTTTCCAGATGCCCGCCTTTGCAAATAAAGTTATTTTTTTCTCCGTTTTATGATAGATATATGAGTATATTACACTGCTTCTCGTACGTCCCCCACCCCCGTCCCGACATCTCTTTTTCATATAGAATTATATATCTGTCTCCGTCCAATCCCACACAGTTTGTTGGGCTCCAAGAGTCTCTTTGCTTTGTCATCTTTTTCATTAATATATTGCCACATTCATATATCATGCATTTTACTGCATTGCTATTGCACTGGTTCCGGATTATTCAGGAGGTGTAAAGAGCCGGAATGAGTTGGGATTCTGGGAGGGGAAGAAAGGGGAAAGAAAGCAATAAATAATGTCTATTGGGAGGGGTTGAGGGAGGCGAAAAAGCAACTTATCCTCGAGGAAGTCAAGGAAAGGAGACTCGAAAATCAGGGCGGCAATGAATGATCTCTCCTTTTGAAGTCATCTCTCTCCGTTTCCTTTCCTTTTTTTTGTGTCTCGTCTCCTTCGCACTGTTTTCCTCCTCCTGCGCCTCTCGACTAAGTCATGTTGTGGATGTCCTCGCTGCGGATGATCTTGTAAGTGATCCAGTAGAAAGTGTTAAAAATGAGGAAGACGAGGGGGAAGGCCACGCGGGAAACGGTGTCGATGCGTTTGGCCCGGCCGATGAACAGCTTCTTCATCTCGTCGATGGTCTTCTCCCCCGGGTTGGTGGTGGGCGGGGCGTTGTTGTTGTTTCCTTTGATGGCCATGCCGTCTTTGTTCTGGAGGCACGCAGGACCCATGCCGTAACCCGGGAAACTGAAGCGGCCCTCGCCTGTCTCGTCCTCCTGAAACACAGAGAAACACGTTACTGTTGGAGCTGTGTGTGTGTGTGTGTGTGTGTGTGTGTGTGTGTGTGACTCAGGCTGTTGGAACCAGAAAACCAAAAATTGCAGATAAGAAAATGTAAAAGTTGTGTGTGATTGTGGACTAGAGAGTGTGTGTGTGGATGAGAGTGAGCATGTGTGTGTGTGTGTGTGTGTGTGTGTGTGTGGTTGAGAGAGTGTGTGTGGATGAGATCAAAAGGCAGTTCAATTCAGATATGAAAACTAAAAATTCCAGATAACAGGAAGTGTAGAGACACTACATACTGATATACCCCTGAACATCAGCAGGAGAGGACTCTTTAAAGTAGAGACACTACATACTGATATACCCCTGAACATCAGCAGGAGAGGACTCTTTAAAGTAGAGACACTACATACTGATATACACCTGAACATCAGCAGGAGAGGACTCTTTAAAATAGAGGCACTACATACTGATATACTCCTGAACATCAGCAGGAGAGGACTCTTTAAAGTAGAGACACTACATACTGATATACACCTGAACATCAGCAGGAGAGGACTCTTTAAAGTAGAGACACTACATACTGATATACACCTAAACATCAGCAGCAGAGGACTCTTTAAAGTAGAGACACTACATACTGATATACACCTGAACATCAGCAGGAGAGGACTCTTTAAAGTAGAGACACTACATACTGATATACACCTGAACATCAGCAGGAGAGGACTCTTTAAAGTAGAGACACTACATACTGATATACACCTGAACATCAGCAGGAGAGGACTCTTTAAAGTAGAGACACTACATACTGATATACACCTGAACATCAGCAGGAGAGGACTCTTTAAAGTAGAGACACTACATATTGATATACACCTGAACATCAGCAGCAGAGGACTCTTTAAAGTAGAGACACTACATACTGATATACACCTGAACATCAGCAGAAGAGCACTCTTTCAAGTAGAGACACTACATACTGATATACACCTGAACATCAGCAGGAGAGGACTCTTTAAAGTAGAGACACTACATACTGATATACACCTGAACATCAGCAGGAGAGGACTCTTTAAAGTAGACACACTGATATACACCTGAACATCAGCAGGAGAGGACTCTTTAAAGTAGAGACACTACATACTGATATACACCTGAACATCAGCAGGAGAGGACTCTTTAAAGTAGAGACACTACATACTGATATACACCTGAACATCAGCAGGAGAGGACTCTTTAAAGTAGACACAATACATACTGATATACACCTGAACATCAGCAGGAGAGGACTATTTAAAGTAGAGACACTACATACTGATATACACCTGAACATCGGCAGGAGAGGACTCTTTAAAATAGAGACACTACATACTGATATACACCTGAACATCAGCAGGAGAGGACTCTTTAACGTAGAGACACTACATACTGATATACACCTGAACATCAGCAGGAGAGGACTCTTTAAAGTAGAGACACTACATACTGATACACACCTGAACATCAGCAGCAGAGGACTCTTTAAAGTAGAGACACTACATACTGATATACACCTGAACATCAGCAGGAGAGGACTCTTTAAAGTAGAGAGACTACACACTGATATACACCTGAACATCAGCAGGAGAGGACTCTTTAAAGTAGAGACACTACACACTGATATACACCTGAACATCAGCAGGAGAGGACTCTTTAAAGTAGAGACACTACATACTGATATACACCTGAACATCAGCAGGAGAGGACTCTTTAAAGTAGAGACACTACATACTGATATACACCTGAACATCAGCAGGAGAGGACTCTTTAAAGTGGATACACTACATACTGATATACACCTGAACATCAGCAGGAGAGGACTCTTTAAAGTAGAGACACTACATACTGATATACACCTGAACATCAGCAGGAGAGGACTCTTTAAAGTAGAGACACTACACACTGATATACACCTGAACATCAGCAGGAGAGGACTCTTTAAAGTAGAGACACTACATACTGATATACACCTGAACATCAGCAGGAGAGGACTCTTTAAAGTAGAGACACTACATACTGATATACACCTGCACATCAGCAGCAGAGGACTCTTTAAAGTAGAGACACTACATACTGATATACACCTGCACATCAGCAGGAGAGGACTCTTTAAAGTGGTTTAACTGGAGCTATATGATTCAGAAGAAAAATGGAAAACATATTCAATCAATCCCCTCCTCTTCTTCATCCACTAATCATGTTTTCAGCGCCAGATAACTTCGACACAAAAAGCGGAACATCGATCACTTCGCTCGTGCGCGTCTCGCTTTTTTTCTTTCTGTAAAAGTCATCAATACGAGATGAAGCCAGAGCACGTTCATCACAGAGAGATGGAGGGGGTGCGGGGGAATGGATTGGATTGATTGACATGCGCTTGTACTCAAGGTTATGGCGAGCGTGCACGTGATTTATTCCGAGGACGGTGAGCGTGCACGTGTTTTATCGAAATAGAAGAGTTATTGAAAATCCTATCTGCACCGTCACCCTGCCTTTCATTACCGGAGACACAATGACTTCCTTATCTGGTTCAGAGTAGACGCCGACACAAACACTACAAGGTGTGTGTGTGTGTGTGTGTGTGTGTGTGTGTGTGTGTGTGTGTGTGTGAGGGAAATAGAAAGCATTTCAAAGTGCCCTTCAAAGTTTAAAACAACCCCCATGAAATTAGAAACGACCAAACAGAAAGCCCTCTTGATGATTAAGAGTCATGTTGCTTTTATGTCAAAATATTCATGCATGGATACGACTCGAGTCCCCCGTGGAAAAGATAATCAGCGGGGAATCTTTCCAGTGCATTGTGGGTAGAAAAAAAAGGATCATTTTGTGATCTGAAAACAGCCGGAGGAAGTGTTGGCAGCAGGAGGGTTTAACGACTGACGCAAAACCTCTGCAGCAGCTACAAATCAAGCAGCCCGTAAACGCTCGTCTGCTGCACCAGCCTTTAGCTGCCAGCAGGGGGACGGGGACACAACACATGGTCAGTGAACCAATACGTGCAAAGATGGGTTAACATTTAAATGGTTTCTGCACGCTGGGGGATACGCCCATATGACGCGATGTGTCCGTGTGTACAATGGGTGTAATAAGGGTCTGATAGCAGTGTACTATGGGATGTTATGGCAGTGTACCACGGGTATACTACTGGTATACTACTGGTATACTACTGGTATACTACTGGTATACTACAGGGGTAATAATGGTGTAACAGGGAAAGTGCAATATTGATTTGTGTATGAATACAATAGGGAAAGTACAATATTTGATTATGTATGTGCAATAGGGATATGTGCTGTACCTGTATGTTTCTTGTTTGTTTCTTTGCCATGTGATCTCTGTTCTGTATCTATGAGGGATTGACCTGAATGTTGTGTGTGTATTATCTCGATGGCCAAGACAAATTTCTCCTGAGGGAGACAATAAAGCTTTATCTGTCTATAATAGGGGTGTGACATGGGTGCAATATCGGTCTAATTACAGCCTTATATGAGTTTAATAACATGGGTGTAAAAACAGAATAATATTAATGTAATACAGGTTAAATAATGGTGTATAACTTTGTAATATTGGTGATACATGGGTGTAATAATAGAGCAATATTAGTGTTTAATAATGGTGTAACAGGGCTGTATAAATGTGTAAAATATTGGTGTTAAATGGCTGTAATATGGGTCTAATAACATATTTATATGGGATGTAATAACAGTGTAATAATACAGGTGTAATAACGGAGTAGAATGTGGGCCATATGGGGGTAATAACAGTGCGATATGGGGGTAATATACGAAGTAGCAATCAATGAATTCCCCCAAACACTTATATATGAATGCCCATTTAAGGATTAATGAAAGGACAGAAAAGTGGTATAAAAAATCCATAACTTTGTGTGTGTGCATGTATGTCAACGTGTGTATCCATAGCCGTGTGAAGTGTGTGTGTGTGTGTGTGTGTTAGACCACCAGGTAGCGATCCATTTTTAGCGCCCCATGTCCCCGTTCTGTCCTTGTATTCACATCAAGCCATCTATTACTGTTAAGACACACACACACACACACACACACACACACACACACGCACGCACGCACGCACGCACGCACGCACGCACTCACACGCACACACACACACAAAGTGTCTTTTTACACATTAGCCGCGATGCTATTCGACCTCTGCTCGTCCTTCAGTGCCGGCTCTAAACTATTACAGATGCTCTGCTCTATTCTCCCTGCCATGTGATTAATGTGGAGGAGGAGGAGGAGGAGGAGGAGGAGGAGGAGGAGGAGGAGGAGGAGGAGGAGGAGGAGGAGGAGGGACGTGAGGAGGAGGAGGAGGAGGAGGAGGAGGGACGTGAGGAAGAGGAGGAGGAGGAGGAGGAGGGGGGGGAAGTGAGGAGGAGGAGGAGGAGGAGGAGAAGTGAGGAGGAGGAGGGGGGATGTGAGGAGGAGGAGGAGGAGGAGGAAGGACGTGAGGAGGAGGAGGGGGGGACGTGAGGAGGAGGAGGAGGAGGAGGAGGAGGAGGAGGAGGGGGAGGAGGGGGAGGGGGGGAAGTGAGGAGGAGGAGGAGGAGGAGGAGGAGGACGGACGTGAGGAGGAGGAGGAGGAGGAGGAGGACGGACGTGAGGCGGAGGAGGAAGGGGGGACGTGAGGAGGAGGAGGAGGAGGAGGAGGAGG
Organism: Champsocephalus esox; assembly: GCA_036324585.1. NCBI lineage: Eukaryota > Metazoa > Chordata > Actinopteri > Perciformes > Channichthyidae > Champsocephalus > Champsocephalus esox. The sequence continues at coordinate 5,377,629 of CM070498.1, read as the reverse complement.
AAGGACGTGAGGAGGAGGAGGAGGAGGAGGAGGAGGAGGAGGAGGAGGAGGAGGAAGAGGAAGGACGTGAGGAGGAGGAGGGGGGGACGTGAGGAGGAGGAGGAGGAGGAGGAAGGGGGGACGTGAGGAGGAGGAGGAGGAGGAGGAGGAGGGGGAGGGGGAGGGGGGGGAAGTGAGGAGGAGGAGGAGGACCGACGTGAGGAGGAGGAGGAGGACGGACGTGAGGCGGAGGAGGAGGGGGGGATGTGAGGAGGAGGAGGAGGAGGAAGGACGTGAGGAGGAGGAGGGGGGGACGTGAGGAGGAGGAGGAGGAGGAGGAGGAGGAGGAGGAGGAGGAGGAGGGGGGGACGTGAGGAGGAGGAGGAGGAGGAGGAGGAAGGGGGACGTGAGGAGGAGGAGGAGGAAGGGGGACGTGAGGAGGAGGTGGAGGAGGAGGAGGAGGAGGAGGAGGAGGAGGAGGAGGAGGAGGAGGAGGAGGAGGGGGGGACGTGAGGAGGAGGAGGAGGAGGAGGAGGAGGAGGAGGAGGAGGAGGAGGAGGAAGGGGGACGTGAGGAGGAGGAGGAGGAGGAGGAGGAGGAGGAGGAGGAGGAGGAGGAGGAGGAGGAGGAGGAGGAGGAGGAGGAGGAGGAGGAGGACGTCCAAAGGTTTCGGATCCACGACTTCATCAACACGTTTCGTCCGAGCCACTTCCTCAGAACTCAGAGCGCTCTGAGTCGAACAGGATCCCTTCAGTCAGTGGGTTCAATGGAACATTTCTTATTTCCAAATATTGCTTTTAAACCGGTGCAGATTCTTCAGTCTAAGACCTTCTTTAATCGCGTCTCGACGCTAAGAGACGTTACACACAATTGAACGTTTTAACAGACGTGTCACATGACCTCATACCTCCAGCCTTGTGGAGGCACAGCGGCTCTGCTCTGATGCAGGGCTTCTACGCAGTTCACTGTCTCGTCCTTTTGTCCCGTCTCTAAATACCTGCGGGACTGTCTAGTCCTTTTGTCCCGTCTCTAAATACCTGCGGGACTGTCTAGTCCTTTTGTCCCGTCTCTAAATACCTGCGGGACTGTCTAGTCCTTTTGTCCCGTCTCTAAATACCTGCGGGACTGTCTAGTCCTTTTGTCCCGTCTCTAAATACCTGCGGGACTGTCTAGTCCTTTTGTCCCGTCTCTAAATACCTGCGGGACTGTCTAGTCCTTTTGTCCCGTCTCTAAATACCTGCGGGACTGTCTAGTCCTTTTGTCCCGTCTCTAAATACCTGCGGGACTGTCTAGTCCTTTTGTCCCGTCTCTAAATACCTGCGGGACTGTCTCGTCCTTTTGTCTCGTCTCTAAATACCTGCGGGACTGTCTAGTCCTTTTGTCCCGTCTCTAAATACCTGCGGGACTGTCTAGTCCTTTTGTCCCGTCTCTAAATACCTGCGGGACTGTCTAGTCCTTTTGTCCCGTCTCTAAATACCTGCGGGACTGTCTAGTCCTTTTGTCCCGTCTCTAAATACCTGCGGGACTGTCTAGTCCTTTTGTCCCGTCTCTAAATACCTGCGGGACTGTCTAGTCCTTTTGTCCCGTCTCTAAATACCTGCGGGACTGTCTAGTCCTTTTGTCCCGTCTCTAAATACCTGCGGGACTGTCTAGTCCTTTTGTCCCGTCTCTAAATACCTGCGGGACTGTCTCGTCCTTTTGTCTCGTCTCTAAATACCTGCGGGACTGTCTAGTCCTTTTGTCCCGTCTCTAAATACCTGCGGGACTGTCTCGTCCTTTTGTCTCGTCTCTAAATACCTGCGGGACTGTCTAGTCCTTTTGTCCCGTCTCTAAATACCTGCGGGACTGTCTAGTCCTTTTGTCCCGTCTCTAAATACCTGCGGGACTGTCTAGTCCTTTTGTCCCGTCTCTAAATACCTGCGGGACTGTCTAGTCCTTTTGTCCCGTCTCTAAATACCTGCGGGACTGTCTAGTCCTTTTGTCCCGTCTCTAAATACCTGCGGGACTGTCTAGTCCTTTTGTCCCGTCTCTAAATACCTGCGGGACTGTCTAGTCCTTTTGTCCCGTCTCTAAATACCTGCGGGACTGTCTAGTCCTTTTGTCCCGTCTCTAAATACCTGCGGGACTGTCTAGTCCTTTTGTCCCGTCTCTAAATACCTGCGGGACTGTCTAGTCTTTTGTCCGTCTCTAAATACTGCGGGATGTCTGCCCCCGTCTCTAAATACCTGCGGGACTGTCTAGTCCTTTTGTCCCGTCTCTAAATACCTGCGGGACTGTCTAGTCCTTTTGTCCCGTCTCTAAATACCTGCGGGACTGTCTAGTCCTTTTGTCCCGTCTCTAAATACCTGCGGGACTGTCTAGTCCTTTTGTCCCGTCTCTAAATACCTGCGGGACTGTCTAGTCCTTTTGTCCCGTCTCTAAATACCTGCGGGACTGTCTAGTCCTTTTGTCCCGTCTCTAAATACCTGCGGGACTGTCTAGTCCTTTTGTCCCGTCTCTAAATACCTGCGGGACTGTCTAGTCCTTTTGTCCCGTCTCTAAATACCTGCGGGACTGTCTAGTCCTTTTGTCCCGTCTCTAAATACCTGCGGGACTGTCTAGTCCTTTTGTCCCGTCTCTAAATACCTGCGGGACTGTCTAGTCCTTTTGTCCCGTCTCTAAATACCTGCGGGACTGTCTAGTCCTTTTGTCCCGTCTCTAAATACCTGCGGGACTGTCTAGTCCTTTTGTCCCGTCTCTAAATACCTGCGGGACTGTCTAGTCCTTTTGTCCCGTCTCTAAATACCTGCGGGATGTCTAGTCCTTTTGTCCCGTCTCTAAATACCTGCGGGACTGTCTAGTCCTTTTGTCCCGTCTCTAAATACCTGCGGGACTGTCTAGTCCTTTTGTCCCGTCTCTAAATACCTGCGGGACTGTCTAGTCCTTTTGTCCCGTCCTCAGTCTGTCCCGTCTCAAATACCTGCGGGACTGTCTAGTCCTTTTGTCCCGTCTCTAAATACCTGCGGGACTGTCTAGTCCTTTTGTCCCGTCTCTAAATACCTGCGGGACTGTCTAGTCCTTTTGTCCCGTCTCAAATACTGCGGGACTGTCGTCCGTCTCTAAATACCTGCGGGACTGTCTAGTCCTTTTGTCCCGTCTCTAAATACCTGCGGGACTGTCTCGTCCTTTTGTCCCGTCTCTAAATACCTGCGGGACTGTCTAGTCCTTTTGTCCCGTCTCTAAATACCTGCGGGACTGTCTAGTCCTTTTGTCCCGTCTCTAAATACCTGCGGGACTGTCTAGTCCTTTTGTCCCGTCTCTAAATACCTGCGGGACTGTCTAGTCCTTTTGTCCCGTCTCTAAATACCTGCGGGACTGTCTAGTCCTTTTGTCCCGTCTCTAAATACCTGCGGGACTGTCTAGTCCTTTTGTCCCGTCTCTAAATACCTGCGGGACTGTCTAGTCCTTTTGTCTCTAAATACCTGCGGGACTGTCGAGTCCTTTTGTCCCGTCTCTAAATACCTGCGGGACTGTCTAGTCCTTTTGTCCCGTCTCTAAATACCTGCGGGACTGTCTAGTCCTTTTGTCCCGTCTCTAAATACCTGCGGGACTGTCTAGTCCTTTTGTCCCGTCTCTAAATACCTGCGGGACTGTCTCGTCCTTTTGTCCCGTCTCTAAATACCTGCGGGACTGTCTAGTCCTTTTGTCCCGTCTCTAAATACCTGCGGGACTGTCTAGTCCTTTTGTCCCGTCTCTAAATACCTGCGGGACTGTCTAGTCCTTTTGTCCCGTCTCTAAATACCTGCGGGACTATCTAGCCCTTTTGTCCCGTCTCTAAATACCTGCGGGACTGTCTAGTCCTTTTGTCCCGTCTCTAAATACCTGCGGGACTGTCTCGTCCTTTTGTCTCGTCTCTAAATACCTGCGGGACTGTCTAGTCCTTTTGTCTCATCTCTAAATACCTGTTACTGTCTCGTCCTTTTGTCCCGTCTCTAAATACCTGCGGGACTGTCTCGTCCTTTTGTCCCGTCTCTAAATACCTGCGGGACTGTCTCGTCCTTTTGTCTCGTCTCTAAATACCTGCGGGACTGTCTAGTCCTTTTGTCCCGTCTCTAAATACCTGCGGGACTGTCTAGTCCTTTTGTCCCGTCTCTAAATACCTGCGGGACTGTCTAGTCCTTTTGTCCCGTCTCTAAATACCTGCGGGACTGTCTAGTCCTTTTGTCCCGTCTCTAAATACCTGCGGGACTGTCTAGTCCTTTTGTCCCGTCTCTAAATACCTGCGGGACTGTCTAGTCCTTTTGTCCCGTCTCTAAATACCTGCGGGACTGTCTTAGATTTAAATAAGGGAAATATTTCGTAATTTCCCACGGTCTTTGGAACCAGGCAGAAGCTCAAACCCAAAGTAGTAGTCACATGTAAGGACGGCACTTCTCTGCATGAAGGTGATAGCTTTAGATATCTCGGTGTCTGGCTGGACTCTGGACTTTCATTTAAACTACATATAAAGCATGAAATACAAAAAGTCCATTATGGAATCAGTGTTTCACACGCGCGCCGCAGCGCTCGCAAAGAGATGCTCGTTTGATTATACGCTCGAGTGTCACCGAAAGAGAATTGCTTCTCACAACTTGTTTGTTCTTGGTTGTCCTTTCCGTACACATCACTGCACGATGTATAACCAACTTAAATGGCCTTCTTTACATGTAAGAAGACACACGCATTGGCTTCAGCTGATATGTAAATGCTTTATCTTAACTATCCCCCTTAGTTAAAGCAGAAGTTTGTACCCTACTCGTCAAATCATCAAGTCAGACATTCTGTTCAGATTTATTTCTCTGTCCCCTCTGCAAAGTAAGTGATTGGCAGAAGAGCGTTCATGTTCAAAGCCCCAGCTGACTGAATACTTTACCTGCTGCCATCAGATCTCTGTCATCACTGGGTTTATTTAAACATCTCATCTCACTTTCAACTGGTCTGCACTCGATATTAATTAAACTGATATTAATTAAACTGATATTAATGAAACTGATATTAATGAAACTGATATTAATGAAACTGATATTAATGAAACTGATATTAATGAAACTGATATTAATGAAACTGATATTAATGAAACTGATATTAATGAAACTGATATTAATGAAACTGATATTAATGAAACTGATATTAATGAAACTGATATTAATGAAACTGATATTAATGAAACTGATATTAATGAAACTGTTATTAATGAAACTGATATTAATGAAACTGATATGAATGAAACTGATATTAATGAAACTGATATTAATGAAACTGATATTAATGAAACTGATATTAATGAAACTGATATTAATGAAACTGATATTAATGAAACTGATATTATGAAACTGATATGAATGAAACTGATATTAATGAAACTGATATTAATGAAACTGATATTAATGAAACTGATATTAATGAAACTGATATTGATGAAACTGATATTAAACTGATATTAATGAAACTGATATTAATGAAACTGATATTAATGAAACTGATATTAATGAAACTGATATTAATGAAACTGATATTAATGAAACTGATATTAATGAAACTGATATTAATGAAACTGATATTAATGAAACTGATATTAATGAAACTGATATTAATGAAACTGATATTAATGAAACTGATATTAATGAAACTGATATTAATGAAACTGATATTAATGAAACTGATATGAATGAAACTGATATTAATGAAACTGATATTAATGAAACTGATATTGATGAAACTGATATTAATGAAACTGATATTATGAAACTGATATGAATGAAACTGATATTAATGAAACTGATATTCATGAAACTGATATGAATGAAACTGATATTAATGAAACTGATATTAATGAAACTGTATTAATGAAACTGATATTAATGAAACTGATATTAATGAAACTGATATTAATGAAACTGATATTAATGAAACTGTATTAATGAAACTGATATTATGAAACTGATATTAATGAAACTGATATTAATGAAACTGTATTAATGAAACTGATATTAATGAAACTGATATTAATGAAACTGTTATTGATGAAACTGTTATTAATGAAACTGATATTGATGAAACTGATATTAATGAAACTGATATGATGAAACTGATATTAATGAAACTGATATTAATGAAACTGATATTAATGAAACTGATATTAATGAAACTGATATTAATGAAACTGATATTCATGAAACTGATATGAATGAAACTGATATTAATGAAACTGATATTAATGAAACTGATATTAATGAAACTGATATTAATGAAACTGATATTGATGAAACTGTTATTAATTAAACTGATATTAATGAAACTGATATTAATGAAACTGATATTAATGAAACTGATATTAATGAAACTGATATTAATGAAACTGATATTAATTAAACTGATATTAATGAAACTGATATTAATGAAACTGATATTAATGAAACTGATATTAATGAAACTGATATTAATGAAACTGATATTAATGAAACTGATATTAATGAAACTGTTATTAATGAAACTGTTATTAATGAAACTGATATGAATGAAACTGATATTAATGAAACTGATATTAATGAAACTGATATTGATGAAACTGATATTAATGAAACTGATATTCATGAAACTGATATGAATGAAACTGATATTAATGAAACTGATATTCATGAAACTGATATGAATGAAACTGATATTAATGAAACTGATATTAATGAAACTGATATTAATGAAACTGATATTAATGAAACTGATATTAATGAAACTGATATTAATGAAACTGATATTAATGAAACTGATATTAATGAAACTGATATTAATGAAACTGATATTAATGAAACTGATATTAATGAAACTGTTATTAATGAAACTGATATTAATGAAACTGATATTAATGAAACTGATATTGATGAAACTGTTATTAATGAAACTGATATTGATGAAACTGATATTGATGAAACTGATATGAATGAAACTGATATTAATGAAACTGATATTAATGAAACTGATATGATGAAACTGATATTAATGAAACTGATATTAATGAAACTGATATTAATGAAACTGATATTGATGAAACTGATATTAATGAAACTGATATGAATGAAACTGATATGGATGAAACTGATATTAATGAAACTGATATTAATGAAACTGATATGGATGAAACTGATTTGCTCGACTGTCTCAAATTGTAATGATTGTGTGCGTTGCTTGAGTTTCACTGAACAGACTGCACGTGGTTTGTCTCGTGTGTCATGTTTTACATTTTGTCTTTTTGTTTGTGTGTGTCTGGAAGTTGTTGCTGTTGTCGGAACGTTGAAAACGAGATGGTGCGTCTCAAGGGGTTTATCCCAATCAATACAATTTATATATTTAGATAGATTTTTTTTGTAGCATTAAAATAAAAATAGAATAAAAAAAATAAAAGAGATTAATTAAATAAAATAAATTAATAATAAAATAGAATAAAAATAATCTGTAAATATATACATATAGAGAGTATACAAATATATATAGGGTATCTAAAGACAATATGTTTGTGTGTGTGTGTGGATGAGAGCGTGTTTGTGTGGATGAGAGTGTGTGTGTGGATGAGAGCGTGTTGTGTGGATGAGAGTGTGTGTGTGTGGATGAGAGTGTGCGTGGATGAGAGTGTGTGTGGATGAGAGTGTGTGTGTGTGTGGATGAGAGTGTGTGTGGATGAGAGTGTGTGTGTGTGTGTGTGTGGATGAGAGTGTGTGTGTGTGTGGATGAGAGTGTGTGTGTGTGTGTGTGGATGAGAGTGTGTGTGGATGAGAGTGTGTGTGTGTGTGTGGATGAGAGTGTGTGTGTGAGAGTGTGTGTGTGTGTGTGTGGGATGAGAGCGTGGTTGGGGAAAAGGAGGAGGAGATATGAACTGGAAAAGATAGAAACATAATTGATAGGAACGAGGACTAAAGAGAAAGCAAGGAGACGAGATAAGAGAGGAAACGAGGAACTGAGAGAAACCACCACATCTGGATCCTCTGTGAAAAGGAGGCGAAGTGACAGAGGGAGGGAGCGAGATGGGAGTGAGGGAAGACGAGGAAAAGGGCAGCAGAGAGCGGGCAGGAGCATCCATCAGGCCTTCCTCTCAGCGTGAAGCTCTCTGCCTCGGCCGACGTGATGAATCGAGCAGATGAACAGGAAGCAGGAAGCAAACCATCTCCTCTGCAAATATCGCCGTGGATACGCGTTTCAGAGACCCTCGTTAAAACACGATCCGAGAGGTTAGCGTCCGTCTCTCCTGGAGGAGGAATTCCTCGGCTTGTGTCACGCTTAATGATGTCCCCCCAGAAGCAACTCCCCGCCGAAAGAAAACACACGAGACGTTTTGCCTTCGCTGATCCCCTTCTGCATTTCAACCCGTCCTCCAGCCCCTCCCCCGTCTGCGTCGCTGCGCCATTACAGAAAGGTGAAGCTTTTTTTGGAGACGTTTCAGTTTCAATATGTCACAGCTGAGTGGATTCTGAGGGGATGTGAGTCGAGGTGTCACTGGGGAAGATATTTAAGGACAGATGCCAATAGAACACGAGAGCGATCAAGGTGTCTGACACAAAGCCACATGCGCCCCCCCACACTGGACGCTGCACGAGGTCAGGAACCAGAGGACACTGTGAGGTCCATCGTAGACGTTGGACAAAATGTCCTCTCCGTTAAAGACAGCTCGTCGTGGAACAGCCTCCCAACTGAGAGACGGGTCGTCCCTCTCTCGATAGGTTCAAAGGTCAACTCAAAGAATGGATGAGAAACAAACAGACTTTAGCACAGGGGTATCTCCTCTTGCACGTTATGGACCTCATTTTCTTATATGTTTTATGTGAGGGGAAGTAGCTCAAAGCTAAATCCGGCATATTTACCCGTGGTACATTTACTAAGTGTTCATGAATGTGCAATGTCCCAAATAAACAATTACAAAAACAACAACAACAAATGGTGTTAACTTCCATTTAATGGAAAACTGGGATGTTCTAACCCAAGAATAACTTCCACCCTGAACTCTGGGGAATTGATGTTGCAGTCGTTTAGTCAAACGACGACTCGTGGGAAGTTGCGATATTCCACGAGTTTGTTTTTCTCATGGGAAATAATTTGGCCAAAAATAAATAAACAATAAATATAGAAAATTGTTTTTGAAAATAATAATATTTTAATTGTGTTTAAATCAAATTGATAAAAGACAACACAATGTGTAATATTAATAAGAATAATATTAATTATTATTATTTCATTTTTTAAATAATATGATTCATATGTTATACAAAGTAATATTTTTTTACAACTGTATTTCATTTTTTTATTGCAATACAGTTATTTTTCTGAATGATCTTAGCCACATGCATAATGACCACCTGGTCCTGGAACATGGAGTCCACCTATTATGCAAACTCCTCTTCTCCACGTCTCCTCTACATCAACATGTGTCCCCTCTTCTTCATGTCTCTTCTACATCAACATGTGTCCCCTCTTCTTCATGTCTCTTCTACATCAACATGTGTCCCCTCTTCTTCATGTCTCTTCTACATCAACATGTGTCCCCTCTTCTTCATGTCTCTTCTACATCAACATGTGTCCCCTCTTCTTCATGTCTCTTCTACATCAACATGTGTCCCCTCTTCTCCATGTCTCTTCTACATCAACATGTGTCCCCTCTTCTCATGTCTCTTCTACATCAACATGTGTCCCCTCTTCTCCATGTCTCTTCTACATCACATGTGTCCCCTCTTCTTCATGTCTCTTCTACATCAACATGTGTCCCCTCTTCTTCATGTCTCTTCTACATCAACATGTGTCCCCTCTTCTTCATGTCTCTTCTACATCAACATGTGTCCCCTCTTCTTCATGTCTCTTCTACATCAACATGTGTCCCCTCTTCTTCATGTCTCTTCTACATCAACATGTGTCCCCTCTTCTTCATGTCTCTTCTACATCAACATGTGTCCCCTCTTCTTCATGTCTCTTCTACATCAACATGTGTCCCCTCTTCTCCATGTCTCTCTACATCAACATGTGTCCCCTCTTCTTCATGTCTCTTCTACATCAACATGTGTCCCCTCTTCTTCATGTCTCTTCTACATCAACATGTGTCCCCTCTTCTTCATGTCTCTTCTACATCAACATGTGTCCCCTCTTCTTCATGTCTCTTCTACATCAACATGTGTCCCCTCTTCTTCATGTCTCTTCTACATCAACATGTGTCCCCTCTTCTTCATGTCTCTTCTACATCAACATGTGTCCCCTCTTCTTCATGTCTCTTCTACATCAACATGTGTCCCCTCTTCTTCATGTCTCTTCTACATCAACATGTGTCCCCTCTTCTCCATGTCTCTTCTACATCAACATGTGTCCCCTCTTCTCCATGTCTCTTCTACATCAACATGTGTCCCCTCTTCTCCATGTCTCTTCTACATCAACATGTGTCCCCTCTTCTTCATGTCTCTTCTACATCAACATGTGTCCCCTCTTCTTCATGTCTCTTCTACATCAACATGTGTCCCCTCTTCTTCATGTCTCTTCTACATCAACATGTGTCCCCTCTTCTCCATGTCTCTTCTACATCAACATGTGTCCCCTCTTCTTCATGTCTCTTCTACATCAACATGTGTCCCCTCTTCTTCATGTCTCTTCTACATCAACATGTGTCCCCTCTTCTTCATGTCTCTTCTACATCAACATGTGTCCCCTCTTCTCATGTCTCTCTACATCAACATGTGTCCCCTCTTCTTCATGTCTCTTCTACATCAACATGTGTCCCCTCTTCTTCATGTCTCTTCTACATCAACATGTGTCCCCTCTTCTTCATGTCTCTTCTACATCAACATGTGTCCCCTCTTCTCCATGTCTCTTCTACATCAACATGTGTCCCCTCTTCTTCATGTCTCTTCTACATCAACATGTGTCCCCTCTTCTTCATGTCAAAAACCTGTCTGAAAATGAGCTGATCAGATTTTGGCCACTTGATGATGTCATAACGATGTGTTGTCTTGTGTAACCATTAGCCAATCAGCTACCAAGGTAACCTTATCACCTGAATCTCCTCTAGAGCTCCATTGAGTTCTTTGTAACCACATCTTCATCTAAAGTAACAGACAGAGAATCAGCACTTTGGAAACAGGGTTGAAACAGAGGGGATTATGGGTAATGCTGCGATGATCTGTTTGGTGTTTCAGCCAATCAGAGACAGGCTCTGGATATAGCTCTGTGATATATTGATGAGAAACAGTATAACAGGGGACCTTTACATAAAAACAAATAAAGAAAGGACCACATCCCAAACGGTGTCTTCGCAGAGACTTCCAGCAGCAATCGTTTAAATATTCTACAGAAACAACAACAGCTCTAAGACCATTTTTGATCATTTTTCGACGACATTTTTAATTCCCCATCCCACGATCCACCCCGGCTTTTCTCTCTCTCCTGCTTTATTTTCCACGAGTCCCCGGTTGCACTAAAGCACGGTTTGTTAATGTGTCTCGCTCATCAAGCCGCTGACCTGGAATGATTATCCACATGATCTGCTCCTTCCTCTCCTCCTCCTCCTCCTCCTCCTCCTCCTCCTCCTCCTCCTCCTCCTCCTCCTCCTCCTCCTCCTCCTCCTCCTCCTCCTCCTCCTCCTCCTCCTCCTCCTCCTCCTCTCTCACTTCCAGCACTTGATCTGAATAACATTTCAGGGAAGCCACGGCCCCTTTTTACTTTGTGCACTCAATCTGATACTAAAGACGTCAATTAGGGTTCACTGGCGCAGAATAGAAGGTTACATATAGCCTTGTTATGTCAGATGGGTGTATCGTGACTCTCCACGAAAACACTGAACCACAACCATGGCTTTTGTAATATGGCGTCGATTACGATATTACATTCAAGCTATTACATGTTTGTTGTTGTCAATGAATGCTATGAGACCACATAGGTTATAGCTTTTGGTCTTTCCATTGACATACATGTCATCTCTCAAATACAAAGATTCATTTATACCAAAGACTCAATCATGTCCTGTAGTTTTAACAAGGCATTTTGTTGGTGAATATTCTCACAAGGAGTTTAAGTGCATATAAATGCCTTAAACTGCATTATATCTAGTATCCAGCAGGGGGCGACATATTGTCCAGAAGCCTATGAGATTATGAGTAAAGTAGCTGCTTTGATTTAGTACCCCAGTGAACATTTTCCAAACAAGCGTATGGTCTCAGTCTTTCGCTTCAAGTATTTTTCAACACACCTGGATGTTTATTTTTATTACAGTCTAATTTAGAGTAAATAGACAATTAAGCAGTGTATGGTCATCGTGTGATTGTTGCTACCATAACAGTTCATGACAGTCGAAAAATGTCTCCAAAAATGTCTTGATAAGAGTTTGGTTTTCCTTCGTACCACCTGGTGGCAAAAAAGCAAAACCGCGACTTCTAAAATGCCAAATCAGGGCTTTAAAAATGCAGTTAATTTGTAAATGCAGTCAATAGTCTCTGCATTCTTTACACAAAGATGTTGCAGGTCTAAGATTGAGTGGAAAAAAATGAATTCCCAGTCCTCTAAGTCCAAAAGGTCATATTTGTGTGACATCTGATGGGAATTCATATTTTAACTAATCCTGTGGCTTTTAAGACCAAAATAAGTCTAAGAAGTCAAGCATTGCAACATACATATGGATATTAACACGCAGCTCTGCCTCACTGTACATTCAAGAGATAAGCGTCATCTGTACATACAATACAGAACACATGCAACAATGAGGGTTTCCACTCAATTAATGCCACAGACTGCATTACTTCTACTATCCAGCAGGGGGCGACATATTGTATAGAAGTCTAAGAGAACATTAGCCAATTTTCCCTTGATTTATTACCTCAGAGAAAAGTTTCCTAACAAGTTTATGGTCTGAATCTTTTATTTTAACTCTTCTTCAATACCGTACAATGATTATTTTGGAAATTAAGGTCTAGTTAAATAGACATATGGTAAGTGTGTGATTAGTGCTACCAAAACAGTTCAGTTGAACTCTTCTTCAATACAGAATGATGATTATGTTTAAAATGATGGTCCAATTTGGAGTGAATAGACGATAAAGCAGAGTATGCTTTAGGATGGGGATTACCATGTGAGTACTTCTACAACAGGTCTACTAAGTGCAAACAAAAGCATTCTTTCTAATATCCAGCAGGGGGCGACATATTGTATAGAAGTCTATGAGAAAATTAGCCTACTTCCATCTTGATTTATTACCTCAGAGATTATTTTCCTAACGAGTTTAGGGCCTGAATCTTTAGTTTTAACTCTTCTTCAATACAGTATGATGATTATTTTGTAAATGAAGGTCTACTTAAGAGTAAAATAGACATTTAAGCAGTCAATTAAGCACTTCCTCTCCTGAAACAGTGAGTGTGTTCACAGCCTGTCAGACAGGAGGTGGAGTTCACTGATCGCTCCGTAATCCCTGAGCTCTCTTATCTATGTTCCCAGAGCTGCAGAACAGCCTGTGAGATCAAAGCTTTTAGAGGAAAAACCAGCATGTACAGCTTCCCTCCCGCCGAAGAACGTCTAATCACGGCTAACGACCTGATTATAGCCGATCAATCAGGAAGTCAGGTCGGGCTGAAAAGGCACTGTCATTGTCAGACAGTGGTATAGCGTGTGTTGTTAGGGTGGTAACTTCCCCTTAGGACACTTCTCAAAACTTACATAGATAGATGGATATATAGATAGACAGATAGATAGATATATAGATAGAGAGATAGATAGATAGAGAGATAGATAGATAGAGAGATAAGTAGATACAACTCAAGTAAAGACTCTTTTGTGCTTTAATCCTGTGTCTGCATCCGTGCTTTCTTACTTCTCTCGTAAACGCGTTGTTGACGTGAAGGTCGTCTGGATTTAGACGCGTCCTAGCTCCGGGCTAAACGGTTTTAATGATTCAGGATGTGAGTTCTCATGCAGGAAAGTTATTCCAACATCTACATCCAATAATGTATTATAATGAAAGCCTCTCCTTGATTAAAACATTTGCATTTAGCGCCCTGGACTTCACGGACGCTGAAGGCAGTAATGCTTGATTTCCCATTGATTTTTATAGAGGCTCTAATCACCACTTAGGTCTTTTCATTAACAAACATTTCACAAATAACAAAGGCTTAATCATTTCTATAGTTTTTCTCAAACAAATAGGGAACAATATGACATTTGTTGGGGAATATCTTCACAAGGGGGATTCATTTCAACACATGTTATGCTCTAGTTTGTATTAGTGTTTGTTTCTGTTTAGAAGCAAAATCGAGGTCTAGAAAGTGCAAAAAATGCCTTAAACTGCAATATATCTAATATCAAGAAGGGGGCAACATATTGTATAGAAGTCTATGAGAAAATGTACCTTCTTCTCCCTTAATTTGAACATTTTACAGCCAGGTTTATGGTCCCAATCTTTAGTTTTGAATCTACTTCAATTCCGCACGGTGATTATTTTGTAAATTAAGGTAGAATTGAAAGTAAAATAGACAGCGTATGGTCACCGTGCTTTTCAAACGGTTTGCTTGTCTTTAGTTTTCCGTTGTCTACCATCTGAGAGCAACATATTTGGAGAGCACAGGATGAAGAGGCGTGATGTTAGAGGCTGATGAGCCCCCAGCGAAGAAAATAAAAAGACAAAAGGGACAAGAAAACAGTGGAGAAGAAAGAGAGGCGAAAAGACGGATCACATTTTGGGCTATGCAACTATTTAAAGACCAGCTGATCAGCTACGGGGCAGAAATCCTCAACACAGAGCTGCGGTCCTTTTTACGCAACGGTCCAGACATCAAACGGCAAAACATATTCAGTTGCCAGTTCCTTTGGCATCAGGGCAGGGATATCTAGATACTTTCCTAGGTTTGACATCATTAATTGTGCTACTTTTAAAGCAAGCAACGATGTTTTCAAATCTGCAATAAAAAAACTTCACAAAAACGCTATCGAAGCAGTTCCTGCCGTTGCTACGTAGTTGAAACGGCAGGAACTGGTAACAACGGACTATTTTTCTTAGCGGATGCATGTCAATTTAAATCAATGAAACTATGTTTTAAATCAATAAAAACATTTTCTAAATCAATAAAAGCATTTCAATTAATATTGGGATTCATGTCGTTACTTTGTTGAGAATGTGGCCGTGATAATATCAAGGATAATGTCAAGATCCCGCTTCGCGTCGGGCTCCTGATCAGCCTGATCTTTTACCCATAATGACTGCCTCGCTGCACATTATCTCTTACTTAATAAGTGTTTGGTTTTCCTTAATACCACCCTGTTTGTGAAAAAAACTAAATGTTTACGGCCAGACTAGCAAAGACAGATTGTTCGGTTTGCCTTGTAATTCCTTTGACCAATTGTTTTCCAGATATAACAACATCCCCTTGAGAAGTTGCATTTGTAATGAATCCACAGGTATTAAAGGTGCTATTGCTGTTTTCAAATGCATTCCTAATACACTTACGTGCACTTATATATTCAACAGAGGTACAAAGTTATGCAAATTGGTTTTTTTTTAGGCATTGAGCTTTGATTAAAACACTTTTCACTAATGATAGCAGCAAGATGTTGTCCCTAACGATTTTAAAAAAAGGTTGATTGTCAACATTGAAAATTAAAGGAAAAATTAAGAGTTAAATCTGAATTAATTCTCCTGCAACCCAGCACAAATTCTTCCTCATGTTATAGCTAACAGACCAATGGACCCCTGGAAACTTGCCTTAGTTACTCAAGCTGCCATGCTTTCATGTTGAAGGTGTTTGGTTTATATGAGACATACAAAGTCTTTCATCATACAACTCTAGTGTTTTCACATCATGAGAGTGAATTGTTACATTTAGTCCCTTAAAAACATCTTAATAAATAGTATTGTCCGTAGTACCTCCCTGTATCACAGCTGGTTGCAGGAAAGCCAAACTGTCAAGGCGGTCCTGATTGAAACGGAGGCGAGAGGCAGTAATGTTCGACTTCCCTTTGATTTCTAAAGAGTCCCTCTCTCTTCTTCCTCAGTCTGGAGAGTCTGTGTTAAACAAGCGAGCTGCTGCCAGGCGGCCATCCTTCAAGGATGAGTGATGCTATTGATCTGATCCCAGAGCAGTGGTTTAACTCCCCAGCAGGGGGCGACGTCTCTCCATCTGGACGCTCAGTGAGAAGCCAGCAGTAAGTACAGGCTGCAGTATCCGTCTATTTCAGTGTTTCTCAAAAAAAAACACACACGGACCACCAAAACAATAGGCCTGCTTATAGAGGTGTGAAATAGTGTACAAATACTTCGTTACTGTACTTGAGTACATTTTTATTGTATCAGTACTTTACTCCACTACTCATTTTTCTGACGACTTTTTACTTTGACGTCTACATTTTGAACACAAATACCTGTACTTTCTACTTCTTACATGTTGAACCCTCATACCTGTACTTTCTACTTCTTACATGTTGAACACAAATACCTGTACTTTCTACTTCTTACATGTTGAACCCTCATACCTGTACTTTCTACTTCTTACATGTTGAACTCAAATACCTGTACTTTCTACTTCTCACATGTTGAACTCAAATACCTGTACTTTATACTTCTTACATGTTGAACCCAAATACCTGTACTTTCTACTTCTTACATGTTGAACACAAATACCTGTACTTTCTACTTCTTACATGTTGAACTCAAATACCTGTACTTTATACTTCTTACATGTTGAACCCAAATACCTGTACTTTCTACTTCTTACATGTTGAACCCAAATACCTGTACTTACTACTTCTTACAGGTTGAACACAAATACCTGTACTTTCTACTTCTTACATGTTGAACTCAAATACCTGTACTTTCTACTTCTCACATGTTGAACACAAATACCTGTACTTTCTACTTCTTACATGTTGAACTCAAATACCTGTACTTTCTACTTCTCACATGTTGAACTCAAATACCTATACTTTCTACTTCTTACATGTTGAACTCAAATACCTGTACTTTCTACTTCTTACATGTTGAACACAAATACCTGTACTTTCTACTTCTTACATGTTGAACCCAAATACCTGTACTTTCTACTTCTTACATGTTGAACTCAAATACCTGTACTTTCTACTTCTCACATGTTGAACACAAATACCTGTACTTTCTACTTCTTACATGTTGAACTCAAATACCTGTACTTTCTACTTCTCACATGTTGAACTCAAATACCTATACTTTCTACTTCTTACATGTTGAACTCAAATACCTGTACTTTCTACTTCTTACATGTTGAACACAAATACCTGTACTTTCTACTTCTTACATGTTGAACCCAAATACCTGTACTTTCTACTTCTTACATGTTGAACACAAATACCTGTACTTTCTACTTCTCACATGTTGAACCCAAATACCTGTACTTTCTACTTCTTACATGTTGAACACAAATACCTGTACTTTCTACTTCTTACATGTTGAACTCAAATACCTGTACTTTCTACTTCTCACATGTTGAACCCAAATACCTGTACTTTCTACTTCTTACATGTTGAACACAAATACCTGTACTTTCTACTTCTTACATGTTGAACTCAAATACCTGTACTTTCTACTTCTCACATGTTGAACCCAAATACCTGTACTTTCTACTTCTCTCATGTTGAACACAAATACCTGTACTTTCTATTTCTTACATGTTGAACCCAAATACCTGTACTTTCTACTTCTTACATATTGAACACAAATACCTGTACTTTCTACTTCTTACATGTTGAACTCAAATACCTGTACTTTCTACTTCTTACATGTTGAACTCAAATACCTGTACTTTCTACTTCTCACATGTTGAACTCAAATACCTGTACTTTCTACTTCTCTCATTTCCCAAACAGCTGGTTCCTTTAGTCTGAATGTGTGTTGGTGCGTGATCATTATTCTTTTGAGTCATTGCGTGCCTATTGATTTGGAACACGATCCGTGTATCCATCACTTCCTGGTCTTCTCTAAAGAAGAGGGACCAATGGAAACGTTGTCATGTTGCCGTTGTTCAGCATGGAAACATTCATTAGCTAACAATGACATTATTGTTCTATTAATACAAAGGGAGGTCAGGTACTCTTTAAAGCAGCTGCTAGCTATGGGTACTTTCTACTTCAGTATATTTCAAAACCCAAACTTCTTTAGTTTTACTAAGAGTATTTTTAAACACGAGTATCTGTACTTCTACTTGAGTAAAAGATGTGTATACTTTTGCCATCTCTGCCTGCTTACCATTCCAACAGTTTAGAACAAATGACAGCCTAATAATGACAGCTTAACTTCTCTATATCGCCTCGTTCACAAAATAATAAACAACAATACAAATACAACAGATACTACAAGCATTTCGTTCAAATGCGATTTAAAATGCTCATAGGTTTTAAATCTCATATGAAATGTAGACTATATTACGGGGGTTTATGTTTTTAATGCTATTTTATTGCTATTGAGATGTTTACATTTTGGAATGTTTATTTCTAGTCTTTTAATTGTTATTGTACAATGCCATGTTTTTTTATGCTGCTGCAAGGCCAACAATTCCCAAATTGGGATCAATAAAGAACTTCTTATCTTATCTTAGGCTGCAGTATCCGTGTATTTGATGCCCTCTCGCTCCTTCTTTCTAATTAGACAGCAGCCTCGGTCCGATTGCTCCCGCTCTTTCTCCCTTTGTCCTCCCCCCGGACTATCAGTGTCACTAACAAATCAATAAAGCATCAGGGTAGAAACCACAGAAATCAGCAAAACTGAGAGTACCTGCACTACAGCTTCAGCTCTAACACTGAGAAACGATCCGGAGTGCAGCGCTGTGTTAACGGAGGTACAACTTAAATTCTGAATTACATATCAGCAGATTTCCGTCATGCAATGTGATCTACCACCAGAGATGGCAAAAGTACACACAACCTTTACTCAAGTAGAAGCAGGGCCGGCCCTAGACTTTTGGAGGCCCTAAGTGAGCTTTGGCTTGGGAGCCCCCCTCACTCTAGCGTGTTCTCACTACACACAACACGGAACCAACTTTTGTCTTATGATGTTAGCATAAGCACACATATTGTATAAATAAGCATCTAAACACCGTTGACCTCCTCTAGGGGGGGGCTCACCTCCCCTAGGGGGGGTCCGGGGGCATGCTCCCCCGGGAAGATTGGGAAAATTGGGAAAACTTCCGCAACCAAAAGAAACATGTTCAAAATAACCTTTGCAGTGCACACTGGGACTATTTCGAAAACACACTCACCCAGAATCTTGCTGAAAACAATAC
The DNA here is from genome assembly GCA_036324585.1 of Champsocephalus esox. NCBI lineage: Eukaryota > Metazoa > Chordata > Actinopteri > Perciformes > Channichthyidae > Champsocephalus > Champsocephalus esox. The sequence goes on along the minus strand of CM070498.1, from coordinate 5,358,385 downwards.
CAGACTATTCTGGAAATATGTCAAAGAGTGTGGAGCGGACAACATTGGAGTCTCCCCTATTAGAGAGGGTGAAGACTTCTACAGTAGCAGCAAAGACAAGGCTGAACTCATCAACAAACAATTTAAATCTGTATTTACTAAGGATGATGGTAGCCAGCCCTCTATATCAGGAGATCCAGCCCCGCAGATAGAAGACCTGATCATCACGACTGAAGGAGTGACCAAACTACTGGCAAATATTAAGATCAACAAGGCTAGCGGCCCAGATGGTCTACCCAATTGTATACTCAAAATGCTAGCCCCCCAAATAGGCCCACTACTCAAGTGCGTATTCACGCAGTCACTGCAAACAGGAAATCTACCCGATGAGTGGCTGCAGGCAAACGTTACGCCTATATTCAAGAAAGGGGACCGGCACACCGCCGCAAATTACAGACCAGTTTCCCTGACAGTAGTATGTTGTAAACTCCTGGAACACATCATTTGCAAACACCTGTTGAATCACCTGGAAAGGCATAATGTCCTCACCCCGTTCCAGCATGGATTTCGACAAAACCATTCGTGTGAAACTCAACTCCTAGTCACAATGCATGACTTGGCAAAATATCATGACCAGAAATTGCAAGTCGATGTGGCAATCCTTGACTTCTCAAAGGCTTTTGACACGGTTCCACATAAGCGCCTGTTGCTAAAGCTGGCCCATATGGGTATAACCGGCCCAATACTTGATTGGACCACAACCTTTCTCATGCAAAGAAGCTAACAAGTAGTCGAGGAAGGGGTGAAATCAAGTACAGTTCACGTTGACTCTGGTGTCCCACAAGGCACTGTGCTGGGTCCATTGCTTTTCTTATGCTACATTAATGACCTGCCGTCACATGTAGCATCTACAGTGCGGTTATTCGCGGATGACTGCCTGCTCTACAGGCCTATTAAAAATGGAAGTGACCAAGAAGACCTACAGGGTGACCTGACTAGACTTCAGGAATGTGCTAACACTTGGGGAATGTGCTTTAATACTAGTAAGTGCTACATCCTACGAACAAGCAGATCAACAAACCCGCACATTACAAACTATACTCTATGTGGCCAGGTGTTAAAAGAGGTGACCCACCAGCCTTATCTTGGGGTAGAAATCCATAACAACTTGACATTTGGCCAACACATTGGCCAAATTGTAACACAGGCAAACCGTTCACTCGGCTTCCTACGCCGGAACCTGCGACGCTGTCCCCAGAAACTGAAGGAGACAGCTTTTGTGGCCCTAGTACGTTCTAAACTAGAGTACGCCAGCTCGGTCTGGGACCCCTACACTGATAAAGACAGTGATGCCCTGGAATCAGTCCAAAGAAGAGGTGCAAGATTCATTTTTGGAGATTATGAATGGGACAGCAGTGTCACATAAATGCTCAAGCGGTTGAACTGGGTGGAATTAAGTGAAAGGCGGCGATTGGCTCGTTTGGTTCTCTTCTTCAAGATTGTCCATAACATCTCAGCATCAATGTACCTAGAGCCAGTTAGAAGAAGTGCAACCCGCAAAGCCAACTCTTTGAACTTCGAGCGAATTTTCGCAACTAGTGACACTCTTAAATACTCCTTCTTTCCGAGAACAATCAGAGAGTGGAATTTGCTACCAGAAGAAGCTGTCATCGCAGAAATCCTGGAGTGCTTCTGGCAAATCTTAAGAGACATTTAGCGGGGATCATCCATCCCCCACTGAGCGTGATACCTCTGGGTTCTGCTCAGTATTAATCCAGATCCAGATCCAGATCCCATTTTCAATAAAATGGTGGTCTTACCTTGACTTGAAGATGAAGTCAATTTGCCTATCCTTCTGGACAAAAATTACTTTTTTGTAAAAGTCCTCCTTATCTTCTTGTAGTTTCAAAAGTCTATCATAAATCTAAATGATGGATTTATGATTCGAAAATTACAAAAGTAGACATGTGGATATTATCCGACTGAACAAAATGTTTCCCACAGATCTTATTTTGAGCTATTTTCTAAAATCCTATGGAGAAATCTCATTGCTTTTTTGTGGAGGGAAGCCATGCGCAGCTTACTTCCTGGTTTTAGGACGCGTCTCTCTCCTCCTCTTCACAGACCACACTTTTTGCGGCACACGTACTTACAGCCAATCAGCTCTGAATGATGTGAGATGACGTATGGTGGGGATGGCAGCACTTTGCCCCTCTGGTCATTATTTTTTGCCACACACATTAAATAGGAAAATACTCGGAGCATGCGCAGTGTAGTTTTTACAGTCACCGTTCACTTAGACAGTCAGAGGGAGGGGCAGGATCGGGTTTTGTCCCACATGGCTCTAAACAGCTCAATAGGCACACACTGTAGACACTAATTAGAAGAACACAGACTAAAACAGCAATGTACAGACGAATCAGATGATTAAACATGATCTTAAAATATATTTAAATTTATTTTTTGCATTTTGTTGTAATCATTATTTTAATACTTTCTGCTGACACTAGGTGGGGGGCTGTGCCCCTAATGACCAGTCGCCACTGGACAGGACTCGGGATCAACTGTGTACCGTAAGGTAGCTTCTAGGTTCATGTCGAACAGTAAGTCAACCTTTCCCAGAGAGCTTTCTTTGAAATCAACAGGTAACGCTAAAAAACATTACATTTAGATTGTATGACAAAGTGTTTATTTAATATTCTGGCTAGCTATAGCTACTTGCTAACGGTTTAGCTTACCCCGCGATTCAAAGTAATGTCAACGTAGCTGTAATGTATGCTTTGCTTACATGTTCGCATAACTTGGAAGTTTACTGACATTTACATACCTTGTTCACCTGGCTCAAGTGGTGGCTCTGGGGTTGTTGTGTGAGCCACCATTTGAGAATTGTCATTTTTTTTAAGAAAATGTTTTCTTATGTCCATCTTCAGAAACTCTGAGTCCGACTGACAGTTTATTTTAAACATTGTCACAGCTCACAGGATAGGTACCTGTCAGCCAATAAGACAGATGTTTATTTCCATTCAACTCTCTGGTTGGTCTGGTGTCTTGCCTCCAGAGGTGGGACCAAGTCATTGTTTTGCAAGTCCGAGTCAAGTCTCAAGTCTTTGCGCTCAAGTCCAAGTCGAGTCTCAAGTCAGGTTGGGCAAGTTCAAGTCAAGTCAAGTCCTACACTTTGACAAAACGAGTCATAAACAAGTCATTATGTGTTTTTCACCAAATGTAATGACATCGCTAGATAGAATAGATAGAATAGAATTGTACAATTGTGTTGTTACGCTAGTGACATGACAAGCTTTCAATAGCATCCTCATGTTTGTTTTCTACACTGCTTGGCAGAGGTGGGACCAACTCATTGTTTTGCAAGTCCAAGTCAAGTCTCAAGTCTTTGCGCTCAAGTCCAAGTCCTAAACTTTGACAAAACGAGTCTTAAACAAGTCATTAAGTGCTTTTCACCAAATGTAATGACATCGATCAACAGAATAATACTTAATAATCAAACTGCTCTTTATTAGTCACATTGATAATTTAATAATCCATTTTCTCTCTGCTGGTAAAGTAACGTGTGTTTTTTTATTTTAAGAGGGATCAGTAAGGTAAGGCTTCCGTGACGGTTTGATTCAGAAGGAGTTTAATGTATAAGATCCCTGATGTTGAGGTGACCAGAATGTTTATTTCCACTCTGTACAACATGCTATAAGGGACCCACTATCTATCTGTATGCCAGGGATAATGTGCAGCGAGGCGGTCTCTATGGGGAAGAGAACACCTGCATCTAGACCCCTCTGCAGGTGGTACTTTAACTATATTTCGATGCTAATACGTTTCTACTTTTACTTGTAACATTTTGAATGCAGGACTTTTTATTGTAACCGAGTATTCCTACACTCTGGTGCTTTTGTACTCAAGTACAAGATCTGAAGTTCTCCCACCTCTGACAGTAAATGGTTACCAAAATAAAGGTAACCAAAAAAGGTTATTTTCATTTTACAAATCCTGCACTCAGCTTTGCTTTCTCCAGTATCATCGACATGCAGCCAGATGCTGCTTCTTTTTTCGGTTTTCGCTAATTTCTTTTTCCAATCCGTCTCCCCCGTCGCTCTGATCAGCTGGCCTGTACCACTACACCTGCTGTGCCCCCCACCCTTCTTTCACATAATGGTATGATCCTAGTGTGTCCTCGCATATGATTGGCCGCTTGGTGGCCCAGCTAAATAAAGTCCCGCCCCTGCCTGCAAGGATTCTCAGCAAGAGTAGCGGCTGAAGATTCTGCTCTCCCCGACGGGAGTCTTTTCTTCTCGCGGCAGCTCGCGATCGTCGTGTTGGAGACAGACCTCTGATTTAAATGATCAAGTCACCTCAAGTCAGAAGGCTCGAGTCCAAGTCAAGTCCCGAGTCATTGGTGTTCAAGTCCAAGTCGAGTCGCAAGTGTTTTGTGATTTTATCAAGTCGAGTCTCAAGTCATCAAATTGATGACTCAATTCTGACTCGAGTCCAAGTCATGTGACTCGAGTCCACACCTCTGCTTGCCTCTGTTGCATTCACTGAACACGGGAAATTACAATCCTACCGTCCTCTCTAGTGTCATGATGAGGTTCAGGTAAAGCACGGTTAATGTATTATATGATTGACTCAATAATATAATACATGACTTTGAGAGTAGGCAATCTATTTTTATCGTTTGGATAAAAGCGTCAGCTAAATGTAATGTAATGTAATATTAACACAATTAATTAAACATACTTATCACGGAGACGGTGTACTGAGATCTTTTTTTTTAAGCTAGGGGGCCCCTTAGTGGCTGCAGGGGCCCTAAGCGGCCGCTTATGTCGCTTAATGGGTCGGGCCCGCTCTGAGTAGAAGTACAGATACTCGTGTTTAAAAATACTGACGAAACTTCTTTACTCAAGTAAAAGTAAGGAAGTATGGGTTTTGAAGTGTACTTCAGTAAAAAGTACCCATAACTAGCAGCTGTTTTAAAGGGTACCTGACCTCCCTTTATATTAATAGAACAATAATGTCATTGTTAGCTAATGAATGTTTCCATGCTGAACAACGGCAACATGACAACGTTTAAAGTTTAAATATATTAAATGTCTATCTTGTTGTGCAGTTTATCAGTTGATGTTTGCAGTAACTATTTGTATTTGTATGTATGTGAATGTCTATGAGCTCCTGTGCTTCAAAGAGCACTTCAAAAGCAGCACACATGCATCTAAGAGTTGCGTAAAAGCCATGAAACCCTCGAGGATATTCTTCACTCAGATTATAGAGACTTCAAACTGTACTCAGCTGCACCTCGTAGCTTTTCTTCACTGCTGTGGCCATAAACAAATCCCTTCGGGGAAATATCGCGCTAATCCAATACATCCTTCCATCCTAACACAATTAGCATCCAGGATTGAAGATGTGTGCTAACCATTATGCACATTCCCGTACAACATGACAGCCCGTGCTTTACAGTACGTCCTTGATAATGCAGACAGATTGTTATTCATGTTTGCATTTTAATTCCTTTATAAAGCCTTTGACCAACTGTTTTCCAGATATAACAACATCCCCTTGAGAGGTTGCATTTGAAATTAATGCACAGGTATTAAAGGTGTTATTGCTGATAAGAAATGCATTCCTAATACACTTACGTGCACTTATATATTCATCAGAGGTACAAAGTTATGCAAATTGCTTTCTTTATGTTAAGCAGGAGGCATTGAGCTTTGATTAAAAACACTTTTCACAAATGCTACCAGCAAGATGTTGTTCTTAATAATTTTAAAGGAAGATTGACAGTCAAAATTGAAAGTTAAAGGAATAATAAATAGTTAAATCTGAATTAATTCTCCTGCAACCTTGCAAAAAATGTTCCTCATGTTATCGCTAACACACCAATGGACCCCTGGAAACGTGCTTTAATTACACAAGCTGCCATGCTTTCATGTTGAAGGTGTTTAGTTGAAATAACACGTACAAAGTCTTTGTGACATAAGAATAAACTATTATTTATGTTGGTGTGTTTGGTCACTGTTGTTCTAGAACTTCAATATTTGTTTTAACAACTCTATTGCCAGAAAATAACCTATATTTGGAAATTCTGCCAAAGAAAACGCCTTTAGCTTAGCGGTGGTGACGTGAAGTCATGTGACCGTGCTGTAGTTCCGTTATAGCCCAACATTAGCCTCCTTTAGCTTAGCGGTGGTGACGTGAAGTCATGTGACCTTGCTGTAGTTCCGTTATAGCCCAACATTAGCCTCCTTTAGCTTAGCGGTGGTGACGTGAAGTCATGTGACCGTGCTGTAGTTCCTTTATAGCCCAACATTAGCCGCCTTTAGCTTAGCGGTGGTGACGTGAAGTCATGTGACCGTGCTGTAGTTCCTTTATAGCCCAACATTAGCCACCTTTAGCTTAGCGGTGGGGACGTGAAGTCATTTGACCGTGCTGTAGTTCCTTTATAGCCCAGCATTAGCCTCCTTTAGCTTAGCGGTGGTGACGTGAAGTCATGTGAACGTGCTGTAGTTCTTTTATAGCCCAACATTAGCCACCTTTAGCTTAGCGGTGGTGACGTGAAGTCATGTGACCGTGCTGTAGTTCCTTTATAGCCCAACACTAGCCACCTTTAGCTTAGCGGTGGGGACGTGAAGTCATGTGACCGTGCTGTAGTTCCTTTATAGCCCAACATTAGCCACCTTTAGCTTAGCGGTGGGGACGTGAAGTCATTTGACCGTGCTGTAGTTCCTTTATAGCCCAGCATTAGCCTCCTTTAGCTTAGCGGTGGTGACGTGAAGTCATGTGAACGTGCTGTAGTTCCTTTATAGCCCAACATTAGCCACCTTTAGCTTAGCGGTGGTGACGTGAAGTCATGTGACCGTGCTGTAGTTCCTTTATAGCCCAACAGTAGCCGCCTTTAGCTTAGCGGTGGTGACGTGAAGTCATGTGACCGTGCTGTAGTTCCTTTATAGCCCAACATTAGCCACCTTTAGCTTAGCGGTGGTGACGTGAAGTCATGTGACCGTGCTGTAGTTACTTTATAGCCCAACATTAGCCACCTTTAGCTTAGCGGTGGTGACGTGAAGTCATGTGACCGTGCTGTAGTTCCTTTATAGCCCAACATTAGCCGCCTTTAGCTTAGCGGTGGTGACGTGAAGTCATGTGACCGTGCTGTAGTTCCTTTATAGCCCAACAGTAGCCGCCTTTAGCTTAGCGGTGGTGACGTGAAGTCATGTGACCGTGCTGTAGTTACTTTATAGCCCAACATTAGCCATCTTTAGCTTAGCGGTGGTGACGTGAAGTCATGTGACCGTGCTGTAGTTCCTTTATAGCCCAACATTAGCCGCCTTTAGCTTAGCGGTGGTGACGTGAAGTCATGTGACCGTGCTGTAGTTCCTTTATAGCCCAACAGTAGCCGCCTTTAGCTTAGCGGTGGTGACGTGAAGTCATGTGACCGTGCTGTAGTTCCTTGATAGCCCAACAGTAGCCGCCTTTAGCTTAGCGGTGGTGACGTGAAGTCATGTGACCGTGCTGTAGTTCCTTTATAGCCCAACATTAGCCACCTTTAGCTTAGCGGTGGTGACGTGAAGTCATGTGACCGTGCTGTAGTTACTTTATAGCCCAACATTAGCCACCTTTAGCTTAGCGGTGGTGACGTGAAGTCATGTGACCGTGCTGTAGTTCCTTTATAGCCCAACATTAGCCGCCTTTAGCTTAGCGGTGGTGACGTGAAGTCATGTGACCGTGCTGTAGTTCCTTTATAGCCCAACAGTAGCCGCCTTTAGCTTAGCGGTGGTGACGTGAAGTCATGTGACCGTGCTGTAGTTACTTTATAGCCCAACATTAGCCACCTTTAGCTTAGCGGTGGTGACGTGAAGTCATGTGACCGTGCTGTAGTTCCTTTATAGCCCAACATTAGCCGCCTTTAGCTTAGCGGTGGAGACGTGAAGTCATGTGACCGTGCTGTAGTTCCTTTATAGCCCAACATTAGTAGTGGTGTTAATATGTGGAGATTATCCTGATGAACAAAATGTGTAAATATTACAAATGTTTTTTTGCCAAAGAGATCATCTTCTGACATAATCCAAAATCACACGGAAAAACCCCATTGGAGTTCTTGCGATGCTAACTTCTGAGTCAATCTACAAAGACACATCATCCCTGCACCACTCTTTGTTCCTCTGCTCCTTTCCTCTCCACTTGTTCATTGTTTCTGTAGAGCTGAATCCTGACTGATCGCCCTCTCAGAGACATAATGGAGGTCTGAGGATCACATTAGACTCACATTAGAGGGACTGGCCAGCGAAGGTTAATTAAGACGGTGAGACGCCCAAGGACTGCCTCCCTTTTCCTCTCACTTTGTGTCACCACTGCTGTATAATGGTGATGATCGTATTGACGGTGCACATTTACATTTGTAATTTAACATGTATATTTTCTAGTACGGATTATCTTCTTGCTATTGAGATGTTGACATTTTTAAATGTTTATTTCTTGTCTTTTAATTGTATTGTACAATCCCATTTAATTGTATGCTGCTGCAACACAAACATTTCCCATCTTTGGATCACTAAAGTACTTCTTATCTCATCTTATCTTACGTTCTTTGTCTCACAGTGCTCGAAGTGAAGTGAAAACACCAGAGGAGCTGAATTAAAAAACGCTTTCTAGAGTTTGACCGCATTATGAAAAGCTCTCGGCGAAATTCTGTTTCAAATGCAAATTCCTCTTCCTCTTTCGTATGTCCTTAGAAGTCCTTTCAGTTTCTGGCAGGAAAGATGCTTCCTTAAGTTTTGCATATTTCAAGTTGATGATACAAACGGTGGATAGAAATTATATTTTTAGGTATATTTGACTAAATTCCCTCCGTTTCATGCCACTTTTTGTTTTCTTTTTTCAGATTTTAAGACAGAAATATGATTATAGTATTATTATGGTATACATTACACAAAGGTCTTACAAGCAATTACAAATCATCTCCAACACACTGTAGGATTCCAAACTGCTGACATGCTACCATCAACATTTACTTGAACTAAACATCTTGAATATGAATCCATAGTATTAATCCTGTATAGGTTATTATGTTGTGTCTTTATCCTCTTGCTTGAACTATGAAGCAATTAAAATTAACTTAAGTTTATCTTTTTGCATTTAAAGCAGCAGTCCTGTCTTTGTGTTGAACTAAGATAAGAGTTATGAGAATGGCGTTGATCTTTCAAATCTAACTCTCTGCAGGACTAATTGCTAATAAGTACACTTTCTAGAATCTCATTATTCCTTGAATGCCTTCCTTTCCAAATATAACAAAGGTTTAATAGCCAGACCTTTATGAAATGTAATTGTCTGACACTGAAAGCACACATCATAATTTGATTTTCATCTAATTTGGAAATAAAACAGATGTGGAGGTAGATTGAAGCTTCCTGCAGGTACCAGCTTTTTTAAAATCAATAATAGTCCCGAGGAGATTTATTAAAAATGTGTCACAAGTTTTGATCGTTTTGCTGCGTCATGTATTTGATTCCTTTCGCTGCATTTGTCCTGTTTTTATCTTATTTTCAAGCTGTGGAGCTCATTCTGTTTTCATTACATGTCCATCCAATATTAATTTCCACTTTCAGTAACATCTCTGTCATTGGGTCGATGCTTTTCTTTCAATTGCCCTACCGTGCTTAGGGTACATTTATCTTTCATCATGTGTGAAAAGGCAGAAGTAACTGTTTAAGTGTGGATTCACATGCATCCATCTCCTGCTACATGTTCAGGGTGGAAAATCCCTAATAAATAAATCACACAGTGTGACAGATAGACTGTAGGGTTACCTAAATTCACCTTGAGATAGGAATAGCTCATCAGTCAAGTTTAAATGACCACAAATAAACATGTTCAGCTTTTGTCCTAACTTCACCTTCAGCAACACAACATGAGAACGGACCGTGTTCTGTCAGAAACACCTGATGTCACCTACTATGTCAAAAAGATTGTTTGTTATTAAGATTCCTTTTTGAATAGAACAAGAGAAAGAAAGGGGTTAAAAGAGAGGGCCTGAGGTCAGAGAAATCACCAGAAGAAGACTCGTAAACACTAAAGGGAACAGCATAAGAAGACAGACAGGAAGTAAACACTAAAGGGAGCAGTAGAAGAAGACAGACAGGAAGTAAACACTAAAGGGAAGAGCAGAAGAAGACAGACAGGAAGTACACACTAAAGGGAACAGCAGAAGAAGAAAGACAGGAAGTAAACACTAAAGGGAACAGCAGAAGAAGACAGACAGGAAGTAAACACTAAAGGGAACAGCAGAAGAAGACAGACAGGAAGTCAATACTAAAGGGAACAACAGCAGAAGAAGAAGACATGAAGTAAACACTAAAGGGAACAACAGCAGAAGAAGAAGACAGGAAGTAAACACTAAAGTGAACAGCAGACGAAGACAGGAAGTACATCAGGGAGTAATTTTTAAATTAATAAAATAATTTAAAAAATCAATATTGTGAGTCAAGTCGTTGGTTTATTTAGTTTGTGGCTGTGTACTAACCTCACACAATAACCTTACTGATATTAAACCTGCTTCCGAAATAAGATGTTGACCTTAAATGATCTCCTTCATTAACCCAACGCCACAGTCGGATAACCTGAATTCAGCTCCAGCTCTCATCATCTGTACAAAAAGAACTCAACATGAAAAAAGGTTTGTTGTGCCAGATGTGGGTCGGCTGAGCCCACGGTGCTCCTGCTGTGTGTGGTGAGAAACGTTAACGTTTGCGTCTGATTCCCCTGAAAGTGCAGCGGCAGCCGGACCGCTAATCTCCCTCTTCTTCACCCAACACCACAGCTCAGGGGATTGGGGATTACAACAATAGGATTTAGGATTTATATATTTGTTTATATCTATTTTCCCCACTCACCTCCCTGACTCCTTCTCCCTCTAGGATTGTATTGGCATGGGAGCTAAGACAGCAAGGTGTGATCTGGTGGTATAAACTGCATTTTTATACTTTAACTTTAATTTGAAAACAATATAATGTGGTGGCATCAGTAATACTGTAAGTAAGTCGAAGTGTAATCAGTTGATGTATATACAGTTGTTCCCAATTTGGGGGTCAGGGTCCAAAACATGGAAATGTTCAGTGATTGCAAAATGTACTATTTTTTAAAACATTTGTTACCACTTTAGAAGTATTTCATTTGACAATATTTGTATTTCAATTATTTTTGTTTGTATACATATATATTAATATGTTTTTATATTTTATTACATTAATTATCTAAATATATATTTAAAACATTATATCTATTTATTGCAATTTTCTTACTTTAACTTGTTGTTTATATAAATACAATGATCCTACTTTATTTCATTTCAATTTTTTGTTGCAGCTTTACTTTAACTTCTTGTGTTTGTAAAATAGTCTGATTCCATTTTTTTAAATTCATATTTTGTTTAAATGTTAAATATATATAATTATTCGTATTCTACTTTAGTTTATCTATGTTTATAGTACTTTTAGTAGTAGGGTGGCCTATCGCAGTGTATTCTAACTTACTCTGTATATTTAATACTGGGTATTCTATAAATAATATACTGTCTAGTGTTATATCTAATCTTTTTATTTAATTTCATTGTCAAACTGTAACTCAACTTAGATCAAGTATTTTGATTCTGGTTGTTTTGTCAGAAATACATGGTCTGTATCGTGGCTTTTATTCACACGAACAACAGAGAAAGCTTTTTTTAGTTTCAGCTTCTTAGATATGTTTCTGTATTATAGAGTAGTGAATATCTTCAGGCATCATGTCCTCACTTCGCAGGACCTCGCTTTACTAGCCTTAAGGGTACACTCGGTCCTCATAAATACAGAAACACAGGAACATGCTCACACACACTAACATGTGTCAAACTCGATCAGGCAGCTCCAGTCATGGCAGGCACGAACACATGCCCTACAACTCCGAAATGCACGACAAACACTCGTGAATTCACTCTAGCATGTTCACCGGCTATATAGATACAATCCCTCACACACACACACACACACACACACACACACACACACACACACACACACACACACACACACGCGCGCACACACACTCACACACACACACACACACACACACACACACGCACGCTCACACACACACGCGTGCACACACACACACACACACACACACACACTCACACACACACACACACACACACACACTCAACACACTCACACACACACACACACACACACACACACACACACACACCACACACACACACACACACACACACAAATCCAGGGCTGTACAGATTGTTTTACTGCAGGTTCATTGTTGCATTTCTTGTGGGCGTTTGTGTTTTTTTGCCCTCCGACGACACATACCACCAGTTTCACAATCAACCTGCGTTTCAACATTCCCCGCAGGCGCGACAGCTTTACTCCTTTTTCAATACAGCCGCCCCGGGCTGATAAATCCAACCACACACACACAACTGATTGATTAAATGGTTCAAAGACAAAAGCAATGAGAGAAAGTAGCAGAAGGAAAAAAACAACAGCATCTCAACAGTCCTCCAGGGAACATTTGACATTGTGCTCTGTCATATTTACTCAACATATCCAAAGCAGTTTTGAGGAATTAAATGAACTGATATATTCTTACTTTATCTTCATTTCATCAAACGCTTTGGTTTGGAGACAGTCATTTCAAAAAGGTGTTTCTGATATATGTGCAGTTGTCACAGCAATGAAAGGGTTTTGATGCCATTATCAAGCTGCTGCTTTCCATCAATCAGAGTTATAGCATCTTTGTTTATATAAAAGACACAAACACATCGATGCATCAAACCTGCCTCCTACAAAAATACATTTCCAATTATGTTTAAAGGATGATATATTATCCCTCTGGATAACAGTCGACCTTTTAAAAACAAAACTACTCGGTTGTTTTGTTCAAGACGTTTTGGTTAGGTTATTTAAAACTTATGTATGTTTGTTAGGTTATTCAATTGAGATAGATAGATATATAGATAGATAGATAGATATATAGATAGATAGATAGATAGATATATATATATATATATATATAGATAGATATATAGATAGTCTGATAGACTAAGGCGCTGGTGGTGGACTTTCGGACCGAGCAGGAAGAGGCCTCTGACCCCCATCACCGTCAGCGGGGAGGAGGTGTATTTTATAATAGAAAACTTAAAATACTTAAAAAAGTGGAAAAGAGAAATAACAATTAAAAATAAAATGAAAGATATTATAGAAAATATAAATAACATCAACAAAACAATATAAAATACTCTGGTTAATTAAAATCAAAAGTCAAAAATACTACAGGATCCAAAATACGACAGGTCTTTTATAGCGATCTATGTTAGAATATGATTTAGTTTCACATTGGACAGAAGCAGCGACCTCCTGGGTGACGCAGCCTTGAAATGTGATAGGCAGTATTTCTTTGCATGTGAACGTGATATCCAGAAGGCCAGGCCGTGTGCATACAGATGATCCTCCAACATAACCCTTTCTGTTTGACAGAGCGGTAAATTAACTGCATTTATAAAGCGCTTTATCCAATATTTACGACTCCCCATTCATACATGCCACCTGCTCAGCATTCACACTTTAGGGGTTTGAGCATCCTTCCAAGGACACATCGACATGTTGACTGCAGGCGCTGGGATCGCTGGCTGCACTACCTCGTGTCAGATCTCGGTGTTTTTCTTTATAATGTGGTTTTGTTTTTGAGCAAGTGGTGGTTTAACCCGACCACGTGATCTGTTGGGTTTCTGCAGAGTCAGGAAGTCACATTTTCAAACGTAATTTCCGTTGCAATTTCCATCAAAATCTGATGGGTTTTTTAACTGTTTCTGCAGTAAATACAATTATTTAGTGAACTGGTATAGTTAGTGCACGTCAAAGTCTTTCCTGTGTCTGTTGACAAGGACAAGAATCAACCTAGTCAACATCTGTAGTTTAACATTCATTGTGCAAACTCCACTGATCATGTGGTACAATTGAAAGCTCGAAATATAGTTTTTTGTATTATCAAATAAAATGAAAGCCACAGTACACGTTGACTAACTCAGACATTCACATTCACAACGAGACAGCCTCTTATCGCCGTTTCTTGTAAATCATGCATTCCTACAAACAAAGTTTCAGAGCCGAGGGGAAAACTTTCTTTGTGTTTTTCCTGCTCTCCGACATCGTGAATCCATTACGAGCCTCGTCTCTGTTCGCGGCTCAGCCTTTAATCATGCTCGATGCTCCTCCGATGAAACATTGATGCCCCGTGTTTCTACCCGGCGATGAGCCGCTCACAAAGCTAATATCAAACATGCAGTGAAATCTTTACAAGGCCCGAGGACAGAGGTGAGCAGGGACTTTATCCAAACGGCATACTCGATGACGGGAGGGTTCGCACAACACCGAGAGCCCTTTTCATTCCAGAAAAACAACACATTCATGATTGAAAGTATTTGTTTCTGGTCTGTCGGGGCTCATGTGTGGACACAACAACTATTGGGCGGTTTCGCTATTGGAAAACATCTTGTCTTGCTATTCCTTGCTCTTAAAGAATATCTCCCACATCATTTTGTCCTTCTTTGAAATGCTTTTTTAAACAAGGACACCATGTGCAAGGCAGATATGACAGTTTGTGCATCAGGAGATTCAGATATCAGGACTCACGTTTCATCAATGAATCCAACTTCCATCCGTATCCCTTTTTACGTCATGTACTATTCAGCACCAAAGATCTGATTATATATAGTCTGATCAGATGTTTCTATACTCAGAATCACCTTTGTCTCATGGATATCGAATCACTCTTGAATACAACACTTCAGCCGATATCTCTGCTGAACCAGAACTGATGGAGATAGAAATAAAACACGTGTGTGTGTGTGTGTGTGTGTTCACCTTTGTGTGTCGTCGCTTCCGTCTGAAGCGCAGCAGCTCCTTGTGTTGGCGGGCGATGAAGTTGACGGCGGCGTATTCCAGCAGCGCCGAGAACACGAACAGCAGACACACCGCCATCCAGATATCGATGGCTTTGACGTAGGACACCTGAAGGGAGGGGAGGAAGGGTTAGAGATAACGTATTAGATATAAGTTATTCCATTGGATTTGCTGTTGAACAAACCAGCGTGAGCAATCATTTAGGGATAGGGATGCTTTGTGTGGACTCAGACGGGTTGGGGTTAGTTCTTCACGTAGTCGAACCTAAACATATTTAATCATGTCCTCGATTTATTTCTTACTGCCTATAATATCTATTTGCTGTATTAAGGAAAGTCAATTGATTGTGTTTAAAACAATTCATAAAGATAACACAATTTTATCAATTAATCTAAGCAAGAAACAACTTTCTCTATCGATAATCAAAATAGTTCGAATTTTTCTTTTCATTCAATCATGGGCCGCAGTGACAATGCTAACAAATAGATATTTGAGTCGTTAAATGACTGACGGCCCATCCACACTCCAGCTTCAAAAAAGCTTGGAGCTGGGCGTGTCTGACGCTCGACCAACAACCAATCACATGAATCTCCCGCCCCTGACACACAAGCAGCGGTTTGATTGGCTACAGCTTGTACTCGCATATGATTTGATTGGCTGACGCTTCCACCGAAAGCTTCAGAAGCTTCAAAAGTTGAACATTGCTCAACTTTTGCAGCCGGGAACGCCAGGAAAGCTCCGCTCCGCTTCCCACAATGCAGTTCGACTGGAAGCTTCTTCCAACACCGCTGTGTGGACGGGCCGTTAAAGATGGAACCATTAACGGAATATTGTGAGTGTGCACATTAGTCTATGCGATGCATTATGACGTGAATACATGATATGTAACCTTTGCAGTGCTCCACAATCTAATGGCCAGCATGAAGATTTGCTGTCTTCTTTTAACCACCTTAATCTCTAATAAATAACTCCACATTGTTGATAGTTATATCACGCTAAACTACAATTAACTACCAACAGAAAAACACATATCAAAGTATTAACATTTGATTGAGAATCAAACAAATATTTTGCATTTGAGTTTTAGTTTCCTAATTCACATCTTATTGCTCTTTAAGGACACGTTAGTAAAGCATAGTATGGTATGTTTAATGGAGAATTAACTTTGTTCAAAATACGTAGCACGATAGAAGGACGCCCACTGAAGTGTGTTAAAATCAACATATGACTCCACGGAGCAGATGAATAATGTTAGATGTTATTGGCATTTTAAAATGAAAGCAATTTGGCTTTTAATTATGATTTGATAATTGATCGCCTCAAAAGCAATTACATCCTGCATTGCTAGTGACTTGGGGTTAATCCTCGTCTGAAGTGAGGCACTGAGAGGAAGAATAAATGAAAACACTCTCAGGTAATTGAAACTCTCCTGCTGAAGTGTTCCTGAACGCAGCACTCAGGGGTCAGACATTACACCTCTGTTGGAGTGGGCGACCTCCTGCCTTTTAAACGACTTGCTTCATGGACATATAGAGGTAACTGCATAAAGTTTAGATCAAAATTGTGAGGTGCTTTTTATGTTGTTACGATACGATGATTGTCAGATCAAGTCTGATAATCTGCTAGCATCACAGCAGCTCCATGCGCAACGCCGACACGGACACGTGTAAGGCAAGAGACAAGGACGTTTAACACGTCACTGAGGACTTTGTTTTCATGGCCCTTTAACATACATCTCGTCTGGATTTAGAGCTAACTTGACGTGCAGAAAAGAGTGCTTTAGTCCCACTGTGTGGACGACAAGACAACAATAATATGTCACACAAAACCAGTCGAATGCAACAGATTCTAACTGCAGGGAGATGGACAGGGAGAGGACTGAATTACACCCAGAAATCATACAATTATTAGTTTTAAGGGACACAAAGTATTGGCATCACAGAGAGGTTTTAAGGGACAACAATTCCCGCTCTCAAACTGCAGTTTTTTATCAATTAATGTTTCGTTTTGGCGTAACCAGTGACTGCTTCAGTATTTTACAGTGGAGCTTTCTGGATAGTGGGTCTGGATAAAGGTCAGGGTTAGGGTGTCAATGTATTCGGGTCAAAGGCAGATTTGGAAAACCAGCCAAATTCAAGCACTGCATTTCCATGAAGCCATTTTAAACGTGTGAAATAACGTCAAAGGAACACAACAAAATGCCTCCTTCTCTACATTTGATTGGGGATTAAACTTTAGGATTGACTGGAGCAGAAAATAGTTCTTAAGTCTTACCGGACAACAATACAATGAACACATAAAACTATCCAATGCACATCCAGAAATCATACAATTCTTAGTTTTAAGGGACACAGGGTATTCATGTTTTAGGGGACAACAATTCCAAATCATATTTAGATTTGGCTTAACCAGTGACTGCTTCAGTATTTCATTTGGGATCTTTTTGGATATTGGGTTACGGTTAGGGTTACGGTGTAAATGTATTCGGATCAAAGGCAGATTTGGTCAAGCACTGCATTTGAAGCCATTTTAAATCTGTGAAATAGCCTCAATGTTTTGGCAAGGAACAAAACGAAATACCGCCTTCTCTACATTTGATCTGGGATTAACTTTTTTAGGATTGACTGGAGCAGAAAAGAGTGCTCTATTGCAACCGATTGGACATGCAAAGAGTGCGCGGTGAAGGAAGATGGACAGGCTGAGGGTTGTCTCCATCTCCACACTCAATTACATCCACAAATCATAAAATGATTAGTTTTAAGGGACACAAAGTATTGCCGTCACAAACAGGTTTTAGGGGACAACAATTCCCGCTCTCAGACTGTGGTTTTTAACCAATTAATATTTAGTTTAGTTCCTTTGACGTTATTTGACATATTTAAAATGGCTTCATGGAAATGCAGTGCTTGACTTTTGCTGGTTTTCAAAATCTGCCTTTGATCCCAATATATTGACACCCTAACCCTAACCCTAACCCTAACCCCCTAATTTGTGTAATTGCATCCTGGTAAAATAAAAATATAATGGATAATGTTTGTGTATTTGACATTAGCGCTGCGGAGCCACCTGTGCCCTGTGTACTATGAAGCCAGTTCCACAGACCCTGGATATGTTTGAGTTATCTAAACTAACCCTAACAAACGAGATCTCGTTAAGCGGTCCTGCGGCGCTGGTTATCAACTCGGTGAATCAAGCCAGGGATTCTCTCTCCAGCTGAGAGCGCGTTCACGTGAAAGGGGCGGGGTTAGCTACATTTGACCAATCACAAACAGGGACAAGTGTACTGACAGCGCAGCGTCATACTTCATTAATGAAAAGTAAACTAATATTAGACAAATATGAGCTTTAAACATCCATGACTTAAACATATCATCCAGGATACAAGCCACAGAGTTGCACCTGCAAGGAGAATACAGAACAACTGGTTACAAAATAAACTACAAACTACGTTTGAAAGCGTACTAGTTTTATGATACTGCCCCATCTAAGACACGAGGGGATCTGACTTTATCACATTTAAGTTGAGTGTTTCGTCAACTTAATGTGTTACTTAAAATAATACATCTGCTACAGTATATGTGACAATGTAACTAGGCCTAAGTGTTGCACAGCCAGATACGTCTCGAGAAGCTGACTCAGAAAAGGAAATATTGTGATATCGATGATCTGATTGATGATGTGATATCAGTGTGATATGAATGATAAGTGCGACACGTCGGCGTCTTCTCTGCATACGGCAGTTAAAACTGTATTTCCTTTCTCCTGTATTATGACTTGATATATTTAAACTCCGCACACTGAGCTCTGATTGGTCAGCAGGCGGTGCTTTCACTGAGTCGATCTCTATAGAGAGGAGGCGGGCAGCGTAAGATGAAAAAAAGGTTATTTAGCCTTCCCAAACCTGAGTCTCACGCGCCGCCTATGAGTCACTGGTTAAGCAAAAACGAAGCATTATTTGTTAAAAAACTGCAGTTTGAGAGCGGGAATTGTTGTCCCTTAAAACCTGTTTGTGGTGCCAATACTTTGTGTCCCTTAAAACTAATAATTGTTTGATTTCTGGATGTAATTCAGTTTTGGCTTAACCAGTCGGTTAAGGTTAGGTTAGGTTAGGTTGACAATAAAGAACCTTGAACCTTGAACCTTGAGGGTGTCAATGTATTCGGGTCAAAGGCAGATTTGCAAAACCAGCTAAAGTCCAGCACTGCATTTCCATGAAGCCATTTTAAAATGTGAAATAACATCAAAGGAACACAACGAAATGCCGCAACTCTACATTTGATCTGGGATTAAACTTTGGGATTGACTGGAGCAGAAAAAAGTGCTCCAATGCAACCGATTGGACATGCAAAGAGAGGAAGGTGGAAGATGGACGGGCTGAGGACTGTCCGGATAATAAGGGCTCAATGAAGTCTGGTGGGGTCGACGTCTGATTGCTATCCGCCCGCCAAGTGCCATTATTCAAGAGTGTCCCCCCCCCTTCTGTCATAACAACTCTCCCTCATCTCCACACTCGATTACTCGGCGCAGCCTGAGAGGGAGATCCCTGCTCTGAGACAGAAGACCCACAATCAGCCGTTTAAAATCCAATTAGACTACGACTTTAGATCATTTTCACAAACACACAGCGCCTATCTCTGCCTTGTTGTGATTCATGCTCACTTTCACTGAGTCTGATGTGCGTTTATCTGCCGATACTCGGCTGACTCCCCTCCGCCAGAGCAACGGAGAGTCACTGAGGCCTAAACGGTGAACCAGTTCACTCCGTGTGAGGGTCAACAAGGCAAGGAGACGAAGAGAAACGGAAGAAGAAGAGCAAGGACTCAACCTTTACCTGATATTAGAGATTTAAAGCACATGTAAGTACGTAGTGTCTCTACTTTAAAGAGTCCTCTCCTGCTGATGTTCAGGTGTATATCAGTATGTAGTGTCTCTACTTTAAAGAGTCCTCTCCTGCTGATGTGCAGGTGTATATCAGTATGTAGTGTCTCTACTTTAAACAGTCCTCTCCTGCTGATGTTCAGGTGTATATCAGTATGTAGTGTCTCTACTTTAAAGAGTCCTCTCCTGCTGATGTTCAGGTGTATATCAGTATGTAGTGTCTCTACTTTAAAGAGTCCTCTCCTGCTGATGTTCAGGTGTATATCAGTATGTAGTGTCTCTACTTTAAAGAGTCCTCTCCTGCTGATGTTCAGGTGTATATCAGTATGTAGTGTCTCTACTTTAAAGAGTCCTCTCCTGCTGATGTTCAGGTGTATATCAGTATGTAGTGCCTCTACTTTAAAGAGTCCTCTCCGGCTTCCAGGCTTCGGTGTAACATTTAACAGATCACATGATTAGGATACAGTAAAAGGACCCGAGCTCTACAGGCTCCCCTCACACTTTCTTCCTTTCCTACCTCCTTATCTTTTCTCTCCTCACCTTCATTTTCTTCCTTTCCTACCTCCTTATCTCTTCTCTCCTCACCTTCTTTTTCCTTCTTTCCTACCTCCTTATCTCTTCTCTCCTCCCCTTCCTTTTCTTCCTTTCCTACCTCCTTATCTCTTCTCTCCTTGCCTTCTTTTTCTTCCTTTCCTACCTCCTTATCTCTTCTCTCCTCACCTTCCTTTTCTTCCTTTCCTACTTCCTTATCTCTTCTCTCCTCACCTTCCTTTTCTTCCTTTCCTACCTCCTTATCTGTTATCTCCTCCCTTTCCTTTTCCTTCTTTCCTACCTCCTTATCTCGTCTCCCCTCGCCTGAAATAGTGCAGTCCTCCTCTGTGGCATGTGAGGAGAGCCGTGTGTAGGTGTGCTATCAATCACACACATGTACGAGTGTCTCTCTCTGTGTGTGTGTGTGTGTGAGTGAGTGAGCAGTATGCCCACCTAAGCTCAGCTGTGCTGTGTGATCATTATTGTGACAGCTGAACTGCAGAGGAATCACGGTTCACTTGTTAAATTTTTAGAGCGCATGAAGCACCTAATGTCAACAAACATAGTGTGTGTGTGTGTGTGTGTGTGTGTGTGTGTGTGTGTGTGTGTGAGAGGGAGTTGGGGATTACAGCATCCCTGGACATAATTATACAATCCTACTGGCTCACGCAAAGTCTGTCCGTTTTTTTCTCCTCCCGCCTTTAATCTGAAAATCCCTCACAGGAAACGGGTTCTCTTGATTTTGAGATATCTAGTTTTCTTCTACTTCCTGTGTCTCCTCCATTTCCCCCTCCATCTGCCTGCCTCCTTTAAACCCTCTTCCCTCCACAAACACAACACCCCCCCCTTCCTCCACATTTCCCTCCTCTGCTATAACTCTTCTTTGTGTCTATATATTTTCATTTCCTCTCACCGTGTTTATCTATACATTATTCAGTGCGAGTTGCAGCTCTCTGTATCTCCGCCTGTTGCACTCATTTCCTTTCGACGCTCCCTGTTTATTTGGCTTCTCCAGCCGTGTGGAGAAAGGTGTGGAAAACATTTGCCACCCTAACCTTCCAGTCATATTCATGCATTTATATCTTTTGACAATGAATTTAGCTTTTACTCAGTTCTCTCTTATTCTGACTGGATCTCCAGACAACTTTGATATTCTCTAAATTAAACTGAAAAGAAATGTTTTTGGGAATTTCTCATTTTTGTTTTATTTATTATTTTTACCATTTCTTTCAATTTACTATGATTATTATTACATTTAATTTATGACAACAAATATGTTTTTTAAATGTAACACATTGTAAAATCATTAATTCTCCTACAATGACAAATTCTAGTTTTTAAATATTTCACCCAGATCCAAAATTAAATAGTTTTGATAACTTTTAAAATGCCCACTTTACACACGCTCAATGAAATGCTATGTAAACTGGAAACAAATGGTATGTCAATGTTTTCTGCGTTATTTGAGTTTATATTATTAATTACTTTTGTTGTTATTATTATTCTTTATTTATTTTCTTTATTATTTGTATCATATTATTTGTTTACATTTTATTTTATTGACTATTATTTTCATTATTATTATTTTTAATTATTAATATAATTTCCCCACACAATGTATACACATTGAACGAATGTTGTACCACATCATATATAAGCACAATGCCTGCACCTCCAATTATGGTTTATTTCCCCCAGATCCTTCATACAATGTATTTTTACCAACTTTTAAGACCTTTCCTCGAATAGTAGCTAGGGTCAGGGTTAGGGTTATGGTCAGGGTCTGGGTCAGGGTCTGGGTCAGGGTCAGGGTTATGGTTAGGGTCTGGGTCAGGGTCAGGGTTAGGGTTATGGTTAGGGTTATGGTCAGGGTCTGGGTCAGGGTCAGGGTCAGGGTTAGGGTTATGGTCAGGGTCTGGGTCAGGGTTAGGGTTAGGGTTATGGTCAGGGTCTGGGTCAGGGTTATGGTTAGGGTCTGGGTCAGGGTCAGGGTTAAGGTTATGGTCAGGGTCTGGGTCAGGGTTAGGGTTAGGGTTATGGTCAGGGTCTGGGTCAGGGTTATGGTTAGGGTCTGGGTCAGGGTCAGGGTTAAGGTATGGTCAGGGTCTGGGTCAGGGTTAGGGTTATGGTTAGGGTCAGGGTTAGGGTTAGGGTCAGGGATATGGTCAGGGTTATGGTTAGGGTCAGGGTTAGGGTCTGGGTCAGGGTTAGGGTCAGGGTTGGCAGCCTGAAACCGAAGCAGGATGAATGAAGGAATGTTGTACAACATCTCATGTAAGCACATTTTGTAAACGCCTCCACCTCCACAACCACCAACTATGGTTTATTTTTTCCCCAGATCCATCATTGCATTTATTTTTCACCAAAAATGTTAAAAGGTCAGGGTCTATATAAATCTAAGGGTTAGAGTCAGAGTTAGGGTCAGCAGCCTGTAACAGAAACGGGTGCGTTTGATTGGTCCACACCTTGGGCAGCGAGGCTCTAATCTAAGGGTTAGGGTCAGAGTTAGGGTCAGCAGCCTGTGACAGAAACGGGTGCGTTTGATTGGTCCTCACCTTGGGCAGCGAGGCTCTGGACCCGGAGCTCTGCGTGGTCATGGTCAGCACGGTGGTGATGCCCAGCCCCACGCGGGCGGGCGCGGCGTCCATGTTGATCCAGAAGGAGACCCAGGACAGAATGACGATCAGCAGAGACGGGATGTACATCTGGATCAGGTAGTAGCCCATCTGACGCTCAAGGTGGAAACGCACCTCGATGCACGTGAATTTACCTGGAAGAAGAAAGGCAAGTTTATTCACTGGAGAAAATGCTGCTCCAAAAACAAATCATGGAAACAAGGTGTCTGCACTTGAAATAAGTACAAACATCTCCTCAGTTGTTCACCTAGATTTAGGAATAGTGGTTAGGAAGTGCGGATTATTTGGACTATTCGACCGTAGCCAAGACGATGTATTCGACAAAGACTTTGGATAATCAGGTGATTAGTCTGTGGTTTGGGCTGTTAATCTAACCTCTGCTAAACACTTGATGCTCAGAGGTAGTTTGGAAATGGACCTGATGAACAATAACGCAAGAAAATACATCAAGAACAATAAGCTAATGTAACAGAAGCTAACCCTCAAGTGTGGTGGAAACGTGGCTGTATTCAATTGTATTTTACGATAATAACGCCTATTTAAAAACAATGAACGCTGCAGAACAAAGTCTGCCTTTAAGAGTTCCTATATTTTTGAACACATTTGTTAAATGAAGTATCCCAAAACAAAGCCTCAAACTGTGACAGATGAGGTGCTAAAAACGCTTAAAAGCAAATCAGGGTTTTCTCAGTGAAAGCAGAACAAAAATTACGTTTTACTCCAATTTGTTTGAATCTATTCTGATCTAAAAAGAAATATTGTGCAGCCTCCAGAGAGGTTATTACTTTATAATGAGACGGCTAGAAAAAATATATTCACGTTTCAGTTTTATATTCACGAAGCCAATCATTTCGTCTCGGTGGGTGTCCTGTTTTCCACACGGACATCTCAGAGGGAAATACATTCGCAGCACATCAAGAACGAGGGGTTGATTCCAGGAGAAGAGAAATAATAACGCCGGTCAATGTTTAAACTCTACTTAAAAAAGAAAAATGTTCTTTCAACGCTTTCCCCGAGGCGCTGTGCTTTCATTAGCATTGAAGATTGTTTTGGAACTCCCCATTATCTTCATCTGAACGGCCGAATATCTGAGCACTGACTCAGTCATCTCCCCTGAGAACACAGGTAGACACGACGAGGCGAAGTGAGAAAGAGGGATTAGAGGAGGCAGAAGTTGTTGGACTGGCAGAGAAAAAGGAGGATAAGCCGGAGAGGGCAACCTGAAGACAAACTGAAGACAAACTTGACAGCTTTCGAGACAAAATGTCGTCTTTCTTCAGCTTTCTCTCTAAGCCAAGTGTAAATCAAGAGCGGAAAATCAGAGCGACACGAATGCTCGGCTTTGCTGAATATCAAACGAAACCCAACATGGTGAACACCTCAAACCCTGAAAACCCTTACAGCAGGTGGCTCTGGGTTTATTGCGCCAGTTACTTTGTAGGAAGTGACGACTCGACAGAAACTGGGGAAGTTATTGCCTTATGAAACAGAGAAGATTTCCATGAGGTGGTGGTAAATTATTAAAGCCACTATAAGCAAAAGTTTTATTTGTATCTGTAAAATGATACAGCTGGCAGGAGTTTCGTGAAGACATTGACAACCTTGGTAGAAAATGCTTGCGTTGTCTTTTTTGGATGTGACCAATGGCTACTGCATGAGTTTTGTGGTATCAGTAAGATCTTGAATCAGGGGGTCCCAGGTTCAAACCCCACTGCATGTCGTTGTGTCCCTGAGACCTTCATGTCACGTTTTACGACAACCTTGAAGCGCAGCAGTGGCCGTCCTGTGGGGAAATTCAGTTGTTGTACCTGCTGTGAGAGTGAATTAAACATGTGTCGTCGTCCCCCCTCTTCTACAGAATATGGTACAGTCCTGGAGCTGAGGATCAACAGCGGAGGGCAACTTCCAAACTTTGGTTTCGTGGTGTTCGACGACTCTGAGCCCGTTCAGAAGATCCCGAGCAACCGGGTGAGACGAATACTCCAAGTAGCTGTTGTTATTCAATCTTTTACCGGATGCTGCATCATCCTTTCTGTTCAGTCTGCTCTGTGATGGTGGTTCGCCTGCTGTTATATATTGAGTTTAAAACTAACTTTGTAACTTAAGCGGCAACAACTTTTTTATATCAATTGTTGTTGTTTTGCACCTGTATTGTGGCGGCTGTGGCTCAGTCGGTGGAGTGCTGGACTCCGAATCAGGGGGTAGCAAGTTCAAACCCCGCTGCAGTCAGCATGTTGTTGTGTCCCTGGGACTCTTCACCCCAAATGTCTCCTGTGGGGATTGCCCACAGTATCGACTACATGTAAGTGTCATGTAATAAAGTCATTTTGAATGAATGAAGGCACGATTAGAACCGTCGAACGCCGTACATCGACCTCTCTGCCTGCACGATGTGGAGAAAAACATGATTGAAATTGCAGTTTTTGGGAGCATTTATCGTTATTGCAATACAACGCTCATTATCATTGAGAAATATATTCAAATCATTATGCTGTAATTGCTTTAAAGATCTGTACTAACCAAAATATGTTTCATTAAGTCTGTAGAATGTGTATTTGTAGGCTAGGATGTCTCTGCAGCTCCACAATACTTTGTATATAACACACGTGAAGCCCTTAAAAACTATTTTGCTACCTGCGATTTGAACATTGCACTAATCGATATTGAGCTATTGGTCAATTTTGAACCATGGCTGCAACAGTATTATATATTTTGACATCATAAAGCATCTTCTTCGCAACATAACCAAACATTGTACAGTGTTTTACTTGAGTGTTTTGTTCGCCTCGGTCGGCGCTTCAGGATTAGCTTTTTAGTCAAGCTGCTGTGTCCAAGGTTAAAAACAAACCTCGGAGCTCGAGAGAATCTGCTTTGTTGTGGGGACAACTCAAGTGCCGTCATTTTGAAAACAACAGGATACTACAGTCTTCCAGAGAGCGGCATACGGACATTAGTCTCTCTCACACAAAGAGAACAATCCCAGCTTTTGAGAATGGGATTTCTCAGCTTGTGCTTTCATCAGGTAACAAGTCATTACACTGTGCACGAACAAATACGCAGCATGTGTATCCAAAAGCTTCGATTGAAACGTCCTTTCATCGTACGATTTGGCGTCACCAGTTAGTGTGTGCTACACTATGTGTTGTTGCAGTTGAAAGTGTGCAGCTGCCTGTCGTGTCTGCCAGCAGCACCGTTAGTCCTTGTGTGGCTGTGAAGGCAGAGGAACAGTGGTTGTTTACGCTCGCAGCATGATGCCGTAAAAGTGGAAAGATTAGGAGAAATGAAGTCTACCTCCCGCCTTCTCCTCATCTCTCTGCTGCTGCTTTACTATGAAATGCAATATGCATGCCATGAGTGAATTGTACAAGAGCTCAGTTCTATAATTTATATTTTAGTCTCTATTTTTGTTGCTCAAATCCTTTGGTGCCTTGTCATTGTTCTGACATCGCATTATTGCTCCACTACAATGTCCAACATTGTCCAAAAGCAAATGTCCCGGGCAGCCTGTTGTAGGAACATGGCCATTGTTTGGTTTCTCTGGAAATACACACTCTCTGTACGACAGAACCAAACCTTGTTGCTATAACTTCATTGGACTTTTTTTGTCCTACAAAGACAAAAGGCATGACCTGCCGTACATGACAGGAACATAAAAAGTCTAGTCTAGTTGGTAACAGTGTGTTGACTAACCCTAACCCTAACCCTAACCCTTCCCTACAAACGATCCTGCCCTTCAGCCTTACAGGTCAATTCCCAACCGTATTGAGAGTTAATTATTAAACATATAAAGAAAAACAGGAAATAGGGGTCTGATGGATTTGTTCTGCATTATAATCAGCCCATCAGCTTCCTGTTGTTGTACTTTGGGAGCAACAGCCCTTTGCACAAATGGGCAGACGTAGAAGTGGGCAGTTGACAAACTAAGAGTTGCGCAAATGGGGATTCAGGTAAAACTGGGTAGTTGCACAAATGGGCAGTAGCGAAAGTGGGCAGTCGTTCATATGGGTTTTTAGGTCACCCAGAACTTTTCTTTGGACTGTTTAGGTTAGGCTGACATCCTCGTGGATTCATCTTCTCATTACAGACACATGCATTTCCTAACATTCGGTCTATATGCTGTCAAATGTATTATCTCTTCGATTTCCACACGGCATCTATTGCACGTCTGTCCGTCCTGGGAGAGGGATCCCTCCTCTGCTGCTCTCCCTGAGGTTTCTCCCATGTTCCCTTTAGACTGTGGGTTTTTTCTGGAAGTGTTTCCTTGTACGATGTGAGGGTCTGAGGACAGAGGGACTGAGGACAGAGGGTCTAAGGACAGAGGGACTGAGGACAGAGGGTCTAAGGACAGAGGGTCTAAGGACAGAGGGTCTGAGGACAGAGGGTCTAAGGACAGAGGGTCTGAGGACAGAGGGTCTAAGGACAGAGGATCTAAGGATAGAGGGTGTTGTTTTTCTCATTCTGATATTCTGAACAATCTGTGTTGTTGTATTTGCTGTAAAGTGTCTCTACTGTAGGCTATTTTTATTTTATGTACAGCACTTTGGCTCCACCAAAAATCGTTTATAAATGTGCTATATAAATAAATAAATAAAACTTGATTTGATTTGAAGTAAAACAGGGCAACAGGCATTGCCAGTTCCTGTTGGATATCTGCATACGATATCCAAGAAAGTGCCAATTCCACACTAAATGTAGGACTATAACATCTTCTAGTTTTTAAAGGTTAAAAGAAAAGGTTTTTAAGAAAAAGCTGTATATGTGAGAAACACACAGAACAGGTGGCATTTTCTCCACTGAAGCATTGTGAATAGAGAACATTCGCAACACAGATAATTAAATTAACACACTGCAGTGGTGGTCTATACAGTAGCAACCGTAACAAACGTCCCTTCTTCTCTTTCTGTAATGTAATGAGTGCGCCAGGGCCCATAATAAAACCTCAAGAGAGCCAGAGAGCAAGATGGCCGACGATCCATTTAATCAAAGAAGATCAATGGGCCTCATCAATTAGAGTTAACCCCAAAAGACTGGAGAGGAGGGACCAACAGGGAAGACAGGAGGTAGAGAGGGGGAAATGTGATGTTAGAGCGAGGGGAGAGAGGGATGAGGTGGAGGGAATGATTTGAGAGGACAAGAAGAAGGAGGGAAGGAGAACATGACAGCAGGAGAGGAGGAGGAAGAGGAGGAGGAGGAGGAGGAGGAGGAGGAGGAGGAAGGAGAGTCGATGGGGTTGGACTTGATTTATAGCTGTGATACACTCCAGAGCTTTTAAGTGCTGTCCATATTTCCCATCTGATAAGAAGATTGAAATTATTCAGCCGGGCCCCTATCTCACTGTGGAGTGTGTGTGTGTGTGTGTGTGTGTGTGTGTGTCCTGTATTTAATGCTGCACACACTTGGGAGTCTCTCAGGCATATTCTGAATGGTTGCCAGGTGTGTGTGTGTGTGTGTGAACACTGTACTTCCCACTGCAGTGTCCTTTAAATGTAAACTGTATTTTCATTCATACTTTATGTCCGGTGTGTGTGTGTGTGTATGTGTGTGTGTGTGTGTGTGTGTGTGTGTGTGTGTGTGTGTGTGTGTGTAGATGTGGTTTTGAAGCTGTCTCCTGCAGCCAGTGCTAGTATAAGGTGACCAGATTTTCAAAATGAACACCGGGGACATTTTGAGTTTTGCGGTCAATATATCATTAACATCCACAGTCTGGTTCAATGTAATTCGAACATTTGAACTGTTGGATACAACAGAATGACGATAGCTCGTATATGAGACTTCAAAGGTCTTTTATTTTGAAATTCTGCATCAGACTGTCCTGATTCTCTCTGAGTGACAAGATGGGGTCTCCTGCTATCACCCTGAAGTGAAATAAGTATTTGATTGACTTGAATGACTCTTTGATTATGGACGGTTTCCATTAAATAATAATCAAAATGTAGACGGTCAATACTGTAGATCTAATTTGAGATTTTAAACCGCATACTTTTTAATTTGAGCTTCAGAAAGTAATGTTATTTTAGGAGTGTTGTGAGATGGTGTCAACATCAATTGAAATTAGTCACCCAGTGAAAATGTCAGATATGTCTTCATAACTGTATCCTTACATTTTACATTCACTCAGTTATAATGTGGTAGTTATACGTATACGTTTGTTTTAAATTATTATTGATCACATTATATGGTACATATTTCTTAATTTAAGCTCCAGTATATATGAATATGTTTGGTGTGTTTTTTAGGTATATTTGTTATTGACCGAGTAAACGCTTTTATTTTTAAGGCAGTTTTTACAGAGCTCTACCGTAATCCATAGGATATTCGCGCAACGCAATACAACGTTCTTTTGATTGTGTTTTCCGAAGTGGGGGCTGGCTCGACCACCGTCTGTTGACCCAGTGTGTCCTGACATGAAACGTTTTATTTCACCTTGCTATGTGTTTTTAACGTATATTCAAAAACGGGGACATTTCCGGGGACAGTTTCAACCGGGGACAGGCCGATACAAACGGGGACTGTACCCGGAAAACGGGGACATCCGGTCACCCTATGCTAGTAAGCAAATGTTAGCATGCTAACATTGTAACGTTAGCAACTGTTGAATGTGATAAACATCAATATTGCTAACCGTTAGCATAATAGCATTCTTATTGCGGGCATACTAACGTTAGCTATCTCAAATACCTGCTGTGTCTCAGTATATGCTAACAGAGATGCTAACATAGATGCTAACATGACGGGGGGTCATCTCTATATTTGCATGATCCTCGTTGTAATGCAATATCTAATTTATTTTATGAAATTTAGTACAGTTTAATTACAATGTATTGATGTAACTTGCTCCTTCAACACTTGTATATGTTCACCAAGTCTTTCTATATCCAGTTTTTTAACAATACATATTTGTTTTTTCTTTATTGAAAATGTAAGTCTACTCTTTTATCCACACTGAACTTTTGCTTTTGTTTCCCCCCGCTTCGGGACGGATAAAGGGTTTCTGATTCTGATTAGAAGGGATAGTTTTGCAGATCTCATGCAAAGGGGTGATGGATGGGTTTAATTCTGCTTGAATGGTCAAATCCATTCAACCGGTGTGGAGAGATCAATCAGAAGTCAACAAAACTGTCCGTTTGCAGATTTCATGGCGTTGGTTTTCGAGTATAACCTCATTTGAACTATGGGGAAACAATGCTGAGACCATACAGCTGTTTAAAAATGTGTCCTTAAAGGTGGGGTAGGTAAGTTGGAGAAACCGGCTCGAGATACACTTTTTGTTATATTCAATGGAATGCTCTTAACATCCCGATAGCAATGAATATCTGAAGTGCTTTGACAACAAATCCATAAAAAAGTTTCATCTGTAGAAGCCGTGGCGCTGTAAAAAGCACGACCAATCATCTGAGCCGGCTAAAGTAACTGGATGGCCTACCTGCCTGTCAGCCTTCCATTGGGGCACAAACCCTCATTGGTCATGTGCGCGTTCGTGTGTGTTGGGGGAGGGGCTCTGTGAGGAAGTGGCCGATTTCTTCCGGTTGTGTATTTTCAAATTCCAGCGATCTCGAGCCGGTTTCTCCAAAATTACCTCCCACACCTTTAATCTCTAATTTTAAGAACATAGGATATGCTCCTGCATTACTCTTTGCCGAGGAGCTTTTTGTTGGTCTTCACTTCATTGAAAGGCTCTTTCCGATTCAGACCATTGATAGAAAAACAGCCCCGCATTAAATGCTGTCCTAATGTTGTCATTACACATAATCCCAGAAGTCCATTACAAAATGAAACCACTGCACACATGTAGCAGGAAAAGTGGAGTCAGGCTCAACATTGGTTTGGTTTTTGGTTGATTAGCTTAATGCTAGGCTAATCATTATAAGGATGAAGATGGTTATGGTTTGGTTGAGGGACTAGGACAAGTATGCATTCGTCAGGTGTGAACATCTGTTGTTAACAAACATATCAGCAGCAATACAACAGACCTGACTGCAATGCAGCAGAAACTGTAATTAGTATTTCAAACAGGGCTTTTTCTTAGCGTGTGCCGGTGTGGATGAAGTGATGGAAAGAAATAAAAAAAGACAACAGCCAGATGGAGAGAAGAGGAAGAGGAAGACTGCAGCTAGTAAATCGACACCTTGATTCGCTCTTAATGCTCCATCGGGGAGCAGTGAGGCGTGTGCACACACTCACACACACATATATGAACACACACATGCCCTCAATCGTACGCATGCACAGTAACAGAGGAGCTGGAGAGTAATACGTCGGTAATGAGAAGAGAGGGGAATGTAAGGATAGACTAGGTGGGGGTTAACTGTCCATGAAGGTGTAATGCCTTCAACTCAAGAAAATTAAGAGAATAAAAGGAACGAAACGGTTTAACTTTGATAGAGTCAGATTTGAAATCAGTTGCCGATTCTGTGGATATCATCGGAGCGTGTTAGCCTCTTTTAGCTTTTAGTTTTGGTCTTACATTTGCCAGTTTTGCTCGGTCCTTCTGATCCAGCAGGAACAAGCTAACTAAAGGTTTCCTACCCAGCAGCATGAAGTCATTGCTGCTCGGTCCTTCTTACCCCCTCACTGTGCAGCATGCATGTACTCTGTCTCCTTAGACGTCTATACTAACCAACTTCGCTAAAATAACACCTTTTTTCCACATTATCCAAATCTATGTTATATTTTTGGTAACATTATTCCAAAGCTTCCCCACATTTTAAATTTGAATGAAGGTATCTCAATGGGTCTCGTGTAATGCCGATGCGTCTATGTTGTCGACATGAAGCTGTCATAAAGATAGTTGTTTTCCAGTTGAATTAATATTTGAACAGTGCACTATTTATATCTTGGTTGTTTTAAATATATATTTTGACCGGGTGAAGGAGTTTAGCTATCAGATCTTAAGCTATAAGAGAAACAAGATAAGGCAATGTTAGCGGCAGCTTGTGTCCCATCAACGCTTTTACGTTTCAGAGTGTAATGAATAAGTGATTTCTCATTATTGTGGTGGTCTGGTTTCTATTGTTTCACAGGAAGCACCGTGAATAGAAAGAACCATGACGTGAGATTCACTCTGAGTGGGATTCAGTGACGGAGAGAAAACAGACTCGCATGCAAAGCACTGGATTATCAGTTCATTGTCCCTCCGTTGCGTGCATCCGACTGTGTGTGTGTGTGTGTGTGTGTGTGTGTCTGTGTGCCGGTGCAGAGTCGTGTGAAGGCTTTTCGTCTGGAGGTGGATCGTTCATCTCCTCAGTGGTGACAGCAGACGTCAACCTCTGTGTGAGGGATGGCTCTGAATCTGAACTAATCAGCCTTGCACACACACACACACACACACACACACACACACACACACACACACACACACACACACACACACACACACACACACACACACACACACACACTGACCAGTGCCTTAGAGATGGATTTTTTTTTCTTGCAACCTGTCGTTTTTTTATGTTCATCGCTGAAGTTTTCGTAGAAACTTTGCCATGGTGTATTGAGAGGGAAACGAAATGAATGACATAAAGTAAATAACGAAATATTAATTAAAAAAAGATATTGAAATGATATCTGCTCATGATGTTTGATGAGGTTTATGTTCAGAATGAGAATTAATCACTGGTTGTTTTGTTTGCGGTTGAAATTAAATCTGAAGAAAACCTCGATCAGTGACGCCGTTATTTTAATTTAAGTTGCTGCCACCGCAGTTAGAAAATAATGGATTGTTTGTGGTAGAAATACGACAATTTTTAAGTCGTTGGTTCTTTCCTTTGTAATAAGCGGGATAATTCTTAGGTAACATTAAGCTGTCTTTGTCTCTTTTCTGCTGTAACAACGAACATTTCCCCCATTCTGATTCTGATTCTGATGACTTACCGAAACTCTATTGGTAAGTCATCAAACTATCAAATACAACTTCTTCATACACAAAGGTTACTCAAAGTGCTACACAAACCAAACACATAACACATCAAAACAATACTATCTGGCATATCCACAGCTCTGTGGTTAAGAAGAATACTTAATCCCAACACAGGACTGAATAAACCCAATATATAAAAGTCAATACACCAATTGTGTGAACCAATCATCACTGTCCAGCACACAGAAGGCAAGTGATCGTCCCTCACCTGCAGCAATAACGGAGATTCTCACCTGTGTTTAGTGACGTTACATTCGCAAACGACCCGATTCTTTTAAACGGCTCTTTGGTACGAACGAAGGGAACTGAGTCGTACTTGGTGAGAGTCGATCTTGTTATCGTTGGTTCACTGCCTGCCATAAATCCACTCGCCTTAACGGGAACAGTGGAAAAACCTTGATTTTGTTCCCCGAGCGTATTTCGTGAAGACCCGCCCCTTCTCTGATTGGTTAGGTTTAGGCACGAGGAGTGAGATGTTGTGGGTCAGGGTTAGCCAATCAGAGGCAGAGTAGGGGGGTGGGTCTTAACGGAATACGCTTGAGAGAGATAAGTCATATCAAGCGGTACAGGTAGACGACGTGTTTTTCGGAAGAATTTCGATGCACTTCAACAAAAACATAGGCAATGATAAAGCAGAGTGCAACATAGGTAAGCCCAAATATCATTTAAAGCAGGGTCAATAAATAATCTCCACCCTCACTTAAAAAAAACGGCATTTTTTGAACGGCTCTCGGAAAGGAACGTAGACATAAGATCTGGCTCCCTTCAAAGAGCCTGAATTCCCATCATTACCTGTGTTGTAGTGCAGGAATAGAACAGAACAGCTGCTAGGATCCTGATGAGGGTGCGCAAATATGATCACATCGCCCCCATCCTTAAAGCACTACACTGGCTCCCCGTGGAACTGAGGATCGAACTCAAGGTCTTCACCCACCAGAGTGTCCATGGAACTGCCCCTCCCTACCTCAAGGAACTCCTCACCCCCCCATACCTCCTTGCGGACCACCCGTTCCAGCAACTCCAACTTCCTCAAACCCCCCAGGACTAAGCTCCGTGCTACGGGAGACCCGGGCCTTCAGCTCGGCTGCTCCCAGCCTGTGGAACGCTCTCCCCGACCAAACGAGAGCACCACAGACCGTGGAGGCTTTTGGAAAAGGCCTCAACACCCATCTCTTCAAAAGAGCCTTTGCCTAGACCTTTTTATCACCATTTTATTTATTTTTTATTTATTTGTATTGCTTTTTTATTCTACCGTGTTGTGTAATGTTGATTTATACTGTTCATACTCACTACTTGTAGCACTTCGGGATTTGAAATCAAATATGAAGTGCTTTATAAATGGAACCCATTATTATTATTATTAGAGTAACATCTCACCTGTGTTGTAGTGCTTGGTGCAGTAGCGCAGGTCCTTCTCGTCTTTGAGCAGAAACTGAGGTAGCGTCAGGCCGTCGGCCACCTGCACGGCTCCCTTCTCATCCCACTCGAACACCAGATCGTTCATGGTGTATCCGACTGCAGAGGAGAAGACCAGGTGAGCCTCTTTTCATCAATGGTCATTTGAGTTACTCTACTTCCCCTCGGGGGGGAGATTATCTCTCTGATGTCCGGTCGGGGTGAACGGTCACTCAGAGAGAGAGAAACCCCCTGCAGGGTTTCGTGGGTAAAGGGCCAACGCCACACAAATTGAAAATACTGTTATAATGCCCGCTGCTCTAAAAACTATTCGAAGGATTGGGATCGTTTATATATCCAACGCAAACTTACAGGTTATTAACAGAAGATTTACAGCAGGGTTATTTGTCCTTATTGTGGTGAAAAGGGGGGACATTAGAAAGAAGGAACGAGGAAGTGAAAGTAAGATATAAGAAGCAATAAAGGAAGTAGGAAAAGATGGAGAAATGAAGGTGGATCGAGGGGAAGGAGGGGTGAGTAAAAGTTAGAAACCGAATGGAAAATCGTTTATTGTAATAGGATAAAAAAGGCAATGAAAATAAATCTGGCTGCTGCTCTAAAACTATTCCAGGGATTGGTGGTCGTTTATATAATCAGCAGGAAAGTGAAGTAAAGTATCCAAAGCATAATTACAGGTAATAAAATGAAGATGTATTTGTGCTTATTGAGGTGTAAAGAGGGGAAATAAGAAAGAAGGAATGAGGAAGTGAAACTAGGATATAAGACGGACAAATGAGAATAAAGGAAGTAGGAAAATATGGAAGAATTGGAGAAAAAGAATGTGGATAGAGGGGAAGGGAACGAAAAAGATAACAACTAAATTAAATAATTATTATAATTGGAACAAATGAGGAGAAATAAGGTACGATTTATTTTCTTTGATTAGCTTGTCATTAGCAACATCCCTCATCAATTGGTCTATACATTGTACACCTACTTTGGGAATGCCCAGCGGGAAACAAACTTTGGTCAGAAGTCATATCCTTAATGTCTGAATCTTTAAAAGTTAATTTCCCTACATGTCCCATTGCATGTCTACTGGGTCTCAAGCCAGACGGCAATGTTGTAAGGACTGCCGATCGGCTCTGGACATCGGGCTGTTTAGCCACGAAAAGACTCGCGCTACTAAACTGGAAGGAACGCAAACCAGCCTGCTTCACTAGGGACTCGTGGCTGAGGGAGTATCTGGACCTGCTGAACATGGAGCGTGCAGCTTCTCTGCTGGGGGATTCACTGTCCGCAGCCCTCCTATCTGACCCTGTCAATATGGCATCTCCTGTGTAATGTATAATGTATTGTGTATGTAATGTCCTGTGTAAGTCACAATCAGCTGTCTTAGGAAGTCATCCTTGCACCCCCCCCCCGTTAAGTTGTTTGTTGTTACATGTTTGGTTGTATGTCTGTATCTGGAGCAATGTCTGTTTATTTTATAATAAAAAAATAAAAATAAATAAAATTGGTCTATAAATATTTGTATTTATTATTACATTGTTTTATTCATTGTATTGTTTTTAATATTTTATTGTATTTATAATTTTTTTTGATGTATGTCTCACTTTTAAAAGAGTGGATTATATTTGTATATTTCAGCTCAGAGGGAAAGGATGAGAGGAGGAAGATAATACAATACAAAATATAAAAGAAGATGGGAATGAATTAGACATTAAAGAATTGTCCGGGGGAAGAAGAAGAAAGATGGAAGGACAGCAGGGCGTTTTTTCAAATCCATTATTGATGATTATTTCTGAGCTGAATAAAAATCTATAAGAATGAAATCACACGACACACACTTCATTTTGAGAGTGAGATGGAAACAGAAAATATGATTAAAAAAACCGAGGGTATTTTATATCGTTCCTTCTCTCCAAGACGACCGAAGTCCCTTTGTAGAAGAACAGAGCGAGAAATGCATATGTGTTTGTTACTGTGTGTGTGTGCGTGTTGATGACTCACAGCTCTCCAGTTGCATGATGCAGGTCTGGACGTCCATCGGGAAGTTCTTCAGATCCATGGGACAGGCCAGGATCAGTGTTATTCTGTAGACACACACACACACACACACACACACACACACACACACACGCACACGCGCACACGCACACACACACACACACACACACACCACTTAGTACTACGACTAAGAGGATTATCCGGATCGTTATCAGTGTCACACCAACATCCCGTGCCGGGGGATGAACAGTGATAGATCAGAACGTGCCAGCATTTTACAATAAAATATAAGATTAATATTTGTATTTTACATTTAAATTATCCAGACTGGTTTATGATAAGTGCAACAATAGATTAAACTAGCAATGAATATATCACTAGAAGCCATTTGCATTATATATACAATTATGTTCACACACTTACAGTAAGCTGTACTTAAGATACAAAAAAAGTTATTTGAAATACGAAGGCAAGCGTGCTTGATTTGAGTTGTGAAAGACAAACTAATGATATGAACACGAGATTAGATTCCAACTGATTTGAGAAACAATAACTTGATGACTTGAATATCGGCAAACATATGTTTTAGGTCATTTATGCGTGAGGATATAAAAAGACCCGAATGTACAGTATTTACTAACTCACTGAGTGGGAAACAAATCTTATTAAGCACACCATACCATTTATTTTAAATGTAAGTGTAGTAAGGGACATGAAGTACGTCTTATCTAGATACTAAAGGGCTTTAAGGAGGATTATGGACACATATGTGATATTTTTTGGAGATCTAAGGAAAAAAGTCGCAATTCTAAGAAAAAGTCAAAATCCTGAAAAAATGAAATGTTAAGAAAAAAGTTAGAATTTCGGAAAAAATTCTACGGAGCCCTGGAAGGTTCATAGAGAGAAAAATAAATAAAATGAGGCCACGGTTTATTAATTTGTGCGCACAAGATGTAATTCGTGGCCTCAATTTAAATAAAACAAGGCCACGCTTTATTAATTTGTGTGAACGAGATACTTTTTTCTTTCCATGAACCTTTAAGGGGCTCCGTAATTCCAATTTCTGAAAAAATTCCAATTTCTGAAAAAATTCCAATTTCTGAAAAAATTCCAATTTCTGAAAAAATTCCAATTTCTGAAAAAAAATTCAGATTTTAGATTTTTTGATAAAGTAAAAATTCTGGAAACAAAAGTCACATTTCTGAAAAATAATAATAATTTTAAAAAAAAATTAACAATCCAGCAAAAAATAGTCAACATTTTGAACTCAACTCAGTATCTGATCCGAGAACTAAAATAAAAACCTTTCACTTGTTGCGATCAAAAATTGAGAGAGATATTGTTTGTTTTTCATGAGATTTGTTGACAATGAGAACGAAAAAAGAATCACCTCCTTTAATCATTTTAATGAAAAGATATTCAGAAAGATATTAGCTGCAGCCCAAAATGGAGATTTCCCAAACACTGGCCGTTTTTCAATGTCGAGTAGACCTGCTGCAGAGCCACTATTTCAAGTGTACTACGTCGTCGAGTGGCGCCGAATGCTGGGCGTTTAACATGCATTCAAACAGTCCTTCGGCGCCACTCAAGTATACTTCAAATCGTGGCTCTGCAGCAGCTCTACTCGACATTGAGAAACGGCCTCTGACTAACGTAACTTAAACTTAACGGGGAAACGTAAAGGAAGTAAAGAAAGAAACGTTAGAAGTCACAGTTTCTTCTTCTTCTCCCTCTTCTTCTTCTCTGCTGGAGGACTAACAGGATGGAGACCTGTTAGTCCTCCAGCAGGCGTTCAGTAACATGGGAATGAATCTTGTTTCATGCTAGGCTGATCCGTCACACGTTAGCGTTGTGAGTCTCAGGCTGGGAAATGAATTACCGCTGTTTTTATTTTATTTTATTTATTTATTTATAGAAGGACCATGCGTACAAAAACATTCATCTCAGCAAAGAGAAGAGATGCAATATGCCAGATTATAGCTAATAGCTAATTTCCATCTGTGGTCCTCAAATGAGCTGTCAAACGTATCTCTGCAGAAGTCAACTTTCCCCAGAAATCAAAGGGAAAACGACGTTATAACTGATATGATGCATCACTGACATGGATACTTTCAATTTGATGAGATATCTACCATTGGAAATTATTACTGCTCCACTTCTTCTAATACAGATCTGACTTTGTGCTGTTGCCTTTTTGAAGCTGTTTTCCATTAGAGCTTCTCCAGATCTTCATTTTTGATGTCAATTATTAT
This sequence comes from Champsocephalus esox, assembly GCA_036324585.1. Classification (NCBI taxonomy): domain Eukaryota; kingdom Metazoa; phylum Chordata; class Actinopteri; order Perciformes; family Channichthyidae; genus Champsocephalus; species Champsocephalus esox. The sequence goes on along the minus strand of CM070498.1, from coordinate 5,319,837 downwards.
TTTCCAATTACTTAATACGCGGTGTGGTGCGGTTTTAAGCTTTTCATTTGGTAGTTGGACTTTATAATTGAGAACAAGTTATGAATATTATATACAATTCAGCACTTCAAATGTTGAGTTTTTACAATGCTTTGTATCAATATGATTTCCCTTTGAAAAATCAACAAATACGTGGAGGGAGCACAGGAATTTTAGCGTTTGCAGACCATTTACATGCACTAAAACCTATAGAACACACTTCTTTACTGTAAATTGGTATTTCAACATCTATATTTTCTACTTTTGTCATGCTGTTTTATTTCTATTTTGAGATGTTAACATTTTAGAATTGTTTATTTCTACTCTTTTCATTTCTACTGATGTGCAATGACTTGTCTTTTATGCTGCTGAAACGCAAAAATGTCGCAAATTGGGATCAATAAATTACATCTTATCTTATGAGAGGGAAAACCTTGAAAAAATACACAATTGAATAACTTCAGTCGTGAAATCTGATTGGTTTAAGAAAATGCTACGAATTGATAACCGATTTTCTACTTTTTTAAGGCTGTTTTATTTCTATTTGAAATATTCTATCTATTTACATTTTAGATTTGTTTATTTCTACTCGTTTAATTCCTCTCGTGTGCAACGCCTTGTCTTTTCATCCTGCTGCGACGCAAACATGTCCCAAATTGGGGTCAATCTTATCTGATGAGAGAAAAAATACACAATTGAATAACTTCAGCCGTGTAATCTAATTGGTGAAAGAAAATGCAACGAATTGAAAACCATAATGCACTAATTGCCACGCTGAATCAGTCGCTCTGTGATATGTGGTACTCGGGCAGCTTGTTATCCGTCAGATGACTTTGAAGGTAATTTCCAGATAGTGCAAGTTTATAAATGCTGGCAAAAAAAAGCGTCATCCATCACCACTGTCTTCATAATCTCTAAATCACTAACTGCTACGTTCAGGAGTGCTCATCTCACACACACACACATGTGCAGATTGTGATCTGTCAGCAGGTTGTCCTGATGTGCAGGAGGTGATTTCACACACACACACACACACACACACACTCCGTCCAACAGGACTCCTGCTGCTTCAACACACACGTCCAGTCGGGCTGATATTACAAAATAAACATTGCCACGTCGGCACATTGTTAGCGGCTGACAAGATGCTGAATATGTATTACACACACATGATGAAGCCTCCCTTTCTTTCTGAGAAAAGCTCCGTGGTTTTCCTGTGTGCTGCATCGCGTGACACCTACATGCCAAATGCTGACTTTAGTTTAGTTGGAGCCTTTCTTTTTACTACGAGATGTTGTTCTACTTGAGGTAGAGTACATAAAAACAGGCACTACTAATGCAGGATATAGATAGATAGATAGATAGATAGATAGATGGATAGATAGATAGATAGATAGATAGATTTTGAATTTTGAATTTGAAATTTTAATTTGATGGGTTTGACAATAACTGACATGGATGATATCTGATTACCCTGTGTGATATTTTGAAAGGTGGTAAATAAAATAAATCTGCAAGGTTTGGAAAAATCTTGGTTTCAGTAGTCAGTACATCTAGGCTATTGTCCAAAATAATCCAGTACAGGGGGCCCTTTCATTGTAAGACCAATACAGTGGGCGTAGTACATGAAACACGTCACTAAATACCCCACTGGTGGATTTAATAACGGAGGTTGCTAACAAGTGTCTAAATGAGACGACTAAACGTCATCACGCCCAACATTAGCCTCCTTTAGCTTAGCGGTGGTGACGTGAAGTCATGTGACCGTGCTGTAGTTCCTTTATAGCCCAACATTAGCCACCTTTAGCTTAGCGGTGGTGACGTGAAGTCATGTGACCGTGCTGTAGTTCCTTTATAGCCCAACATTAGCCACCTTTAGCTTAGCGGTGGTGACGTGAAGTCATGTGACCGTGCTGTAGTTCCTTTATAGCCCAACATTAGCCTCCTTTAGCTTAGCGGTGGTGACGTGAAGTCATGTGACCGTGCTGTAGTTCCTTTATAGCCCAACATTAGCCACCTTTAGCTTAGCGGTGGTGACATGAAGTCATGTGACCGTGCTGTAGTTCCTTTATAGCCCAACATTAGCTTTTTACTTCAAAAATCATGAATTGGTGTTAATGTGTAGGGATTATCCCGCTGTACAAAATGTTTAAACGTATGTTTGCCACATGTCTTTTTTTCTGCAACAAAATCCATAATGCTCTGGAAAAAACCCATTAGTTTTATTCGAGTGAATCCTTTTGATGCAAATGTACGGGTCCGCCTACAAAAATACGTCATTACTGCACAGCTGCTGGTGGATTTAAAGATTACATATTAAACCATCTTAAAATAAAGTGTCATTTAGTATTAAGTCATTTTTCCTAAAACTATGACTGTGTACAAGATTTTTTTTTATTACAGTTCGATAGATGTTCTTTTTGATATAGCACCCTATATGCACACTTGGGACCACATTTCATCTCAGATTGATCCCTCCTATTTCTTCGGAACAGCCGGAGATTTGACTATATATGAATTTAGTTTTCCAATCTCACAGAGTTCACTTTCATCTCGGAGTCGCCGTCGGTCACGACTCCTCTTCGCTCTGCTCCACCGTTGAGCGATAAACATAAAAAAACAGAGTAAACATCATTTACAAGAGCCCACTTTCTCCGTCTTCCCTCGGGACGGTTTAATATACAATACAATGGGAGCCAGAGCCTTTTCTTATCAAGCTCCACATTTGTGGAATCAGCTTCCAGTTTGTGTTCGGGCGGCAGACACCCTATCCGTTTTTAAGAGTGCGCTTAAGACCTTCCTTTTTGATAAAGCTCATAGTTAGGGCTGATTAGATTCAGCCCCTAGTTTTGCTGATATAGGCTTAGTTTGTCGGGGGACATCTTGCTTCTTTCTTCTCTCTGTCTGTACCCGTGTACTCTCATGTTCCATTAACCCAGCTTCCCCAAATGTCTTTCTTTTTGGGGTCTATATATGCTGGGATCCGGAGTCATGGATGATCCTGCGGTCTTGTGTCCTGGATCGCGAGCGCTGGATCTTGAGTCGTGGCTGTGGTCCTGGATCATCGGTCCTGGATGGATATCCTCGTGGATTCATCTTCCTATTATACACACATGCATTTCCAAACATCTGGACTACCTATGTTGCAAATGTATTATCTTTTCAATTTACACACGGCATCTATTGCACGTCTGTCCGTCCTGGGAGAGGGATCCCTCCTCTGTTGCTCTCCCTGAGGTTTCTCCCATGTTCCCTTCAAACTGGGTTTTCTTTGGAAGTGTTTCCTTGTACGATGTGAGGGTCTAAGGACAGAGGGTCTAAGGACAGAGGGTGTCGTATTGTCATACTGATATTCTGTACACACTGTGAAGACCACTGAGACAAATGTAACATTTGTGATATTGGGCTATATAAATAAACATTGATTGATTGATTGATTGATAATATCCCGAGCTTTCTGTCGTCTCCGAGATCAAGCTGATCAACGAGTGGTTCGCTCTGATGTTGTCAAGTTTAACAAATGAAAGAGGCAGAGGTTTCATCCCTTTTCTGGAGATATTTATAAAGGATCAATCTCACTCGTGCTGCTGGACATGAAGGTGAGGTTGATAACGGATTAGATTCGCTGCAGGAATACCAACAAGCTGAGTAGATTTCCATGGCTGCCGCGTCTCTTTCTCATTCGCCCCTGACCAGAGGCAATAAAAGCGAAGAAGAGGGGGGGGAGGCGGCCGTGGCTAAAAGGTTTGCCGGCTGAAGGCGGCTATAACTCTGAGAGCCTTGAATGGGAACTCTCAGAGATGTGAAAAAAGAGAGGAAGTAGTGCTCTGGAGGAAATGAAAACGTCCAACTTTGACGCAATAAGAGCACTCCAAAGCACAAGATGAAGGTCTTTGGGATGCAATAAACAGGAAGTCAGAGCAGTCATTTTCTATCTTCCATCAGTTTCATAACTGATAGTTTCAATATAACCTCCAGACTTTCTGCATTTCCTCTCCTCCTAGCAGATTCGAATGAGGCTTTTTAACATAGAACCTGACGTTTTCTTCACTTGCCGTCTACAGTTCCTGAGTAATAATGTATTATGTGTTTTGCAACTTCTGAAAGTTACATTATAGTGTTGCACCTTTAACAAATCAGTCTGGATATTAGCCTTGAATGGGAAGTCTCAGAGATATGAAAAAAGAGAGGAAGTAGTGCTCTGGAGGAAATAAAAACGTAGAACTTTGACGCAATAGAGTGGTGCAATGACGAGTCCTAAAATTCCCTCGTCTCAGAGCCAATGGGATCTCTCCATAGGATTTTGGAAAATATCTGAACTAAGGTCTGAGGTTGAGACAAAGTGAAGAGACGGATCACGTTTTGTTCTACAACATTAAATCATCAGCAGTCACCCCACTGGTGATTTCTGAAGGGTTGACGTGTCTGAAAAACGAAGCTGTGGAGGCCGTTGTACGTCATTACGCCGAACACGTGAACACTCCTCTAAGTTAGTTTCTGTTCTGCTTGAAAGCAAGTCCCTGCCTCCTGATAACTGTTCAAACAAACGCTTCAACTTGTTCCATTTACAATCTGTGTGTTTGAATATGGATCTTAATTGGCGTGACGTTGAAGCAGCGACCCGGCTGTAGCTCCTTTACAGCATAACGTTAGCATTTTGCTTCTGGCGACTAGATTTATGATTCGAACACTAGAAGAGTAGGGTAGTGGAGATTACCCGACTGAACAGAATGTGCATTTATCAAACAGGTTCGTTTTCCACAGATCTTATTTTTTACAATTTTCCAAAATCCTCTGGAGAAATCACGTTGCTTTTTTGTCGAGGGAACCAGCAGCCTACTTCCTGGTAAATACGTCATCCCTGCCCCGCCCCCTAAGAGCACTCCAAAGCACAAGATGAAGGTCTGATTCTTTCAATATAGCCTCCAGACTTTCTCTATGTCCTGCTGTGTCCCCAAACTTTGCTATTACTGTCAAATCTCTTTTAAATGATCTTTACTCTCCAGGGCTTTTCCCGCTGTTCAATTTATTGTTGCACTTTCAATGAATTAGTTTGGATATTAGCAAGATTCCCAATTCTGCAGCAATCTTTTTAATAACGACCCTTTTTGGTCCACAGTTGTATTGCAAACATAATTTTCTCCACTCATCTTGTACAACTGCTCGAAGTTAATTGTATTGCTGCACTTTTAACACATGAGTCTGGATATTAGCATTTTAATAAGAATGTGAAACCTCAAATGTTCTCTTCTTGCTGTGTAAACTCCACGAGTAATGCTGTCCTCTGTCTTTTACAACTCGTACACATTAATTCTATTGTTGCACTTTTAATAAAATAAACAGAATACTAGCAAGATTCTAATTTCTGAAGCAATCCTTCTAATTATTTTTTGTAATAGGAAGGTAACACCTGGCGTTTTCTCCAATTGCCGTCTACAGTTCCCAAGTAATAATAATGTACTCTGTCTTTTACAACTCTTAAAAGTGAATTGTATTGTTGCACTTTTAACAAATTAGTCTGGATATTAGCAACTTTCTCCATTCTGCAGCAATCATTTTAATAATTGGGCTATTTTTCATAGTGCGATACAACCACAGTCTCCTACTCGCCGCTCTACTTTTACCTGCGGATACTGGACTACAATTATATGGTTGCATTTGAAATCTATTGATTGATTGAGTCTACGATACTGCAGATATCTAGCGAAATACTACATCTTCACCCGCAGCCATACAATGCGGGCGCACCCAGCCTGCGAGCTAGTTCAGCAGTCAGCTTCCACCCCAGCTTCCGCCCAGCTTCCACCCCAGCTTCCACCCCAGCTTCCACCTCAGCTTCCACCCCAGCTTCCACCCCAGCTTCCACCCCAGCTTCCACCTCAGCTTCCGTCCCAGCTTCCGCCCCAGCTTCCGCCCAGCTTCCGCCCCAGATTCCGCCCCAGCTTCCGCCCCAGCTTCCGCCCCAGCTTCCGCCCCAGCTTCCGCCCCAGCTTCCACCCCAGCTTCCACCCCAGCTTCCACCCCAGCTTCCACCCCACCATCCACCCCACCATCCACCCCAGCTTCCACCCCACCACCATCCCAGCTTCCACCCCAGCTTCCACCCCACCACCATCCCAGCTTCCACCCCAGCTTCCGCCCCAGCTTCCGCCCCAGCTTCCGCCCCAGCTTCCACCCCAGCTTCCACCCCAGCTTCCACCCCAGCTTCCACCCCACCATCCACCCCACCATCCACCCCAGCTTCCACCCCACCACCATCCCAGCTTCCACCCCAGCTTCCACCCCACCACCATCCCAGCTTCCACCCCAGCTTCCACCCCAGCTTCCACCCCAGCTTCCACCTGTAGGCTCGGGGGTTAGTTATTTGATCAGCACTCATCATGCTATGTGTATTCATGGAGTGATGAGGCCGAGCCTAGTCGCCAAACTCAACTATATGCTGCTTCTAATAAACATGTTAAAGGAACACGTGAGTTGTCTGACTGAATTTTAATAAAGGCTTTTTTCACAGATATTTTCTCCCCTCACTTCCTTTTACAACTCGTGAAGTGAATTATATTGCTGTGTGTTTCATTCATTAGTCTGGATACTAGCAAGACACTCCCTCCTGCAGCAACCCTTCTAATAACGAGACTTTTTTTTGTAATAGACGTTTTCTCCAATTGCCATCAACAGTTCCCAAGTAATAATGTACTCTGTCTTTTAAAACTCGTACAAGTGAATTATATTGCTGCACTTTTAACAAATGAGTCTGGACATTAGAAAAAGAAGCTCCACCGTGAAGCCATGATTGTAATAATTGGGCTAATCTTCTTAGTTGCCTCCCATTGTCTCCACTAACCGTATTTACATCACTTGCCGTCCGTCCCCAAATTGTAATGTTCTCTGTCTTTTACAACTATTAAAAGTGAGATCCTATTGTTTCACTTTTAACAAATTAGTCTGGATATCATAAAATATACTTTTTCTTAAACGTAAAACCTCTCGTGTTCTCCGCTCACCGTATGCTGTAGAGCACGTTGCCGTTTTTAGATATGCGCAGCAGCTTGTTGTCGGTGGTGACCTCGTGGAAGTTGGCCCCCTTCTCGTTGGCGAAGAACAAGTCAGGTTTCCAGATGGAGTCCAACATAGAGGGGTCGAGGTCCAGCGAGTCGTCGGGGTACTCGCTGTATGCCAGACGAGGGTCGTTCCACTGCTGCCGCAAGAAGATGTTCACTCTGTAGTCCTGAGAGGAGAGAGGAAACACACGAGGGTTAGAGAGGGGGAACCAACTTCTGTACCACATCGTATCCCTCTTCTCCATGTCTTTTCTTTATCAACATGTGTCCCCTCTTCTTCATGTCTCTTCTACATCAACATGTGTCCCCTCTTCTTCATGTCTCTTCTACATCAACATGTGTCCCCTCTTCTTCATGTCTCTTCTACATCAACATGTGTCCCCTCTTCTCCATGTCTCTTCTACATCAACATGTGTCCCCTCTTCTTCATGTCTCTTCTACATCAACATGTGTCCCCTCTTCTTCATGTCTCTTCTACATCAACATGTGTCCCCTCTTCTTCATGTCTCTTCTACATCAACATGTGTCCCCTCTTCTCCATGTCTCTTCTACATCAACATGTGTCCCCCCTTCTTCATGTCTCTTCTACATCAACATGTGTCCCCTCTTCTTCATGTCTCTTCTACATCAACATGTGTCCCCTCTTCTTCATGTCTCTTCTACATCAACATGTGTCCCCTCTTCTTCATGTCTCTTCTACATCAACATGTGTCCCCTCTTCTTCATGTCTCTTCTACATCAACATGTGCCCCCTCTTCTCCATGTCTCTTCTACATCAACATGTGTTCCCTCTTCTTCATGTCTCTTCTACATCAACATGTGTCCCCTCTTCTTCATGTCTCTTCTACATCAACATGTGTCCCCTCTTCTTCATGTCTCTCCTACATCAACATGTGTCCCCTCTTCTTCATGTCTCTTCTACATCAACATGTGTCCCCTCTTCTTCATGTCTCTTCTACATCAACATGTGTCCCCTCTTCTTCATGTCTCTGCTACATCAACATGTGTCCCCTCTTCTCCATGTCTCTTCTACATCAACATGTGTCCCCTCTTCTTCATGTCTCTTCTACATCAACATGTGTCCCCTCTTCTTCATGTCTCTTCTACATCAACATGTGTCCCCTCTTCTTCATGTCTCTCCTACATCAACATGTGTCCCCTCTTCTTCATGTCTCTTCTACATCAACATGTGTCCCCTCTTCTTCATGTCTCTTCTACATCAACATGTGTCCCCTCTTCTTCATGTCTCTTCTACATCAACATGTGTCCCCTCTTCTTCATGTCTCTTCTACATCAACATGTGTCCCCTCTTCTTCATGTCTCTTCTACATCAACATGTGTCCCCTCTTCTTCATGTCTCTTCTACATCAACATGTGTCCCCTCTTCGTCATGTCTCTTCTACATCAACATGTGTCCCCTCTTCTTCATGTCTCTTCTACATCAACATGTGTCCCCTCTGTGGAAAGAGACTCTGAAAGCTTCAGGAACAAAGATTCTCTCTCTTTTTGATCCGTTTCTATAAAAACCTGTCTGAAAATGAGCTGATCAGATTTTGGCCACTTTATGATGTCATAACGATGTGCACTGCAGTTAAAAAAAAATCAAAGGTCAAAGACTTCATTGTCAATAAATCATTATTAAAAACAAAACAAGTATTAGTTCAGTGACCGATAACAACTGCCAACCTAAGAGGAGTTACTAACTTACTTTACTAGGACAAACCCAAATGACTGTACCCCAAAACAAAGCAGGTATTAACGTCCACAGGCGATCTATGTCTTCGTTAAGGCCAAGTTTTCTTGCGTATATTACCATTTGAAGATGTTATCGAAAATGAAATAATCCTTTGACAATAAAACTATAATCTAATTTGCACATTTTTCTAATTTAATATGAGTCGTTACAACAGAACCAATTATAAGCTGCGTTCTCTTGAGGTCCAAAGTCTCTCCGAAGCAGACGAGGCGATTGAGGAATATTGATTCGGCAGAATTACAACAAACCGGCAGAAGTCATAAAGCATAGATCCCAGAAAACACATGAGCAGGAGGGATCTGCAGAGAGAGGAATGTTATGCGGGTTAAAGATAAAGGAAAGGGATGAAGAGAATCTAATCGAGGGTCAGTGCACGGCTGAATCGAGAAGCTGTGCCTCGATATGGAGGAAGGGAAGGTGGGATGGTGGCGGATGTACAGATGGAGCGATGGACGGGACTTTGCGGTTGGATGAGCAGGTTTTTATGGGTCTTCATCCATATGTCATGTTCTGCTTTATGTGAATGTAAGATTTTACTGATCCGGACGAGCTGTGGCCTCGAGACGCATCTGAGATAATTTTGAATTTCACGTTCGTATGACAATATCAATATATGACAAACGATATCTTGACAGCGTATCACTGCGGTTGAATGATAACCCATCATATCCCACCTTTATCTATATGTTGGTATGTGTCCGACTATGCTATATTGTTTTCTTCACCATTATTATCATTTTTGCGCTCAAACTTCGTATGGGATTCACCGCTGAGTCCGCTAACCGTTAGAGCCAAGAGGACGATTCACGTACGACGATAACAGTTCAACAGTCTGAACAACTCACCGTCTGCCGTCCAATCTTATCAAACCAATGAACTCCACAGTCTTTGTGTCAGTTTCTGTCTGAAACAAATCAAGCTTGTACTTCACGGGCGTATTCCTGAAAAGTCAAAATATTTTCAACTTGCTCTACAAAAACGACCGAGTGCTCAGAAGAAAGACTTTGGGTGCAACGTTTTTTCTCGAGGCGGCCTCATGCGGCAACATTTGCTTACACCTCATTGGAAACACTCATTTACAAGTACAGCAGCGCTAATTGAACTCTACTCTTATTTCTTAACTTGTTTTTGGACGCGTAGGGTAACGGCCCGTCTACACTACAGGCATCAACAAATCTTGAAGCTGGGCGTGTCTGAGGCTTGGCGATTTCCCGCGCCCAAGGCGACCAACAACCAATCAGGAATCTCCCGCCCCGGCATACAAAGCAATAGCAATGTTAAAACGAAGTAATATAAACTCCCCAAACAGGCGAAAACTGACCAGTTTCACCCACTGTCTCTGCCTCCTCCCTCCATGCCCGGTTATTATTATGTCTTGGAATGACCTTCAATCACGCCTCAAACTGACGGCACTTGTCTCAATAGCATGTTTTAAATTGAAGTTGTCTGAAGTCCTTTCCTCCAGCTGCTCTCGCAGTAATAAGTAGTGCCTTTCTTACTGTCCTAATGTTCTCAATGTAGCGACTGCTTTTTCGTCTTTTGCTTTCTTAGTTATGTTCTCTGTATTTTATATGTTTGTGTTATGTGTAACACTGCTGCCTTCTTGGCCCGGTCAGCATTGAAAATGAGATTCTATCTCAACGCTTTTATCTGGTTAAATAAAGGTTCAATGAAAAATAAATTATTATTATTATTTCTGAACTTGTGTTTGGAAGCTTAGGGTTAGGGTTGAGCACGCTTGTAGTTTGGCTTTACAGTCTTACTTTTCTCCCTAAAACAGTAGTAACAGTCGTAGACGTACAGTAGTTGGGTACAGAGACAGATAGATGGATGAGCAGAGTTCCCCGGCTACAGATCTGAAGGTCACTGCTCTCTCTTTAGTCTTACAGCGAGATGGAGAGATACCGCGAGTCGACAGACACAGGGATTGATGAACAGGAGATACTGTAGAAGACTGTCGTTTTTCAAAGACTTTCACAAGAGCCTACAAAGAAGAGATAATAACGAGTGCTTCTGCTGGTTGTTTTTGCATTGAGTAGGAGGGATTTCTAAGGCTCCGAGAACAAAGCCTTTCCCTTTGTGTCTCAGAACAATCACCGTCAGAACAAGGCTTGAAACAACCAGCTACAAAACACCAGTGTGCGCCCATTGTTTGTGGTTTTTGGGCAGATTTCATGCTCTCGTACTCAGTCACATGTGACACGGTATCCTTAACGGTATCACTAAATCAAATCAAATCAAGTTTATTTATAAAGCACATTTTAAAACAACTTTCGGTCGCGCCAAAGTGCTGTACATGAATAAAAAATATACAGAACATATTGCAATTTATAGCATTTAAGTTAAAAACAACAAATATAAAGGCAGACACAGTTAAAATACAAAATGAAAAATGTCATGCTCTGTGTCATGTGTTTGAAAACTAAGTCATGCTCCATTATCTAATATTAAGAAATCCCTGGTTCTGACCACTGATACATAGGAGGAGGACTACAAGGGTCACATGTGCATTTTTTTTGTTATCTGACCAAAAGTGAATATTATTTCACTTCTGAGAAAAAAGTCAGCTCTCAAAATGTTGTTAAACATTTTTCTTTTGAGATTTTCCAGAAAAATAGTAACTTTGTAAATCAGAAAATATTCATTAATCCCACACACCAAATCAGAAGTTAAATGAATACATTATTTGGTCCTGAATCAAGCAATATCAGGCAAACATTGATATATTGAAATTGTATTAGTTCAGGATAAGAGGAACCATCTTGTTTTCAAGGGGTTCCTACAAACAACAAGTCAGAAACAAATAAATAAAGACAAAGCAAAACAAACAAAATACAATCACTGTCAGGGTGAAACATAGGACCCAAATGCAGATTGAGGAGGAAGCAAAAGGAAACAAAAGGCGAGCTTTATTTAACAAAAGCTGAACAAAAACAGGAATCCAAGAACAGGCACGAGGTAGCATCCAAACAAAGGTGACGGTGACCAACATGAAGGGGGCCGTGAACGACAAATAATGAACCAACACTGAACACAGGAAGAGACCAGACTAAATACAGGGAGAGGTAATCAAGAGACGAGCAACAGCCGGACAGGGGAGGAGAAACACAAGGGAAACAGGTGAACACAATCAGACAACCAGACACACCAGGGAAACTAACGACAGGGAGGAGGACACAGGGAGAACAGAACAGCAAAAATAAAACCATGACATAAAACTAAGATCGTGACAATGACGTCCACTGTAGCATTACATCCTGATACAGTTTGTCTTCTACTGAAAGACTCGAGTCAAACATTCGACTTTTGACTCAGGGGAAGCCGCTGCTCTTTGCTTTACTGATTCAAATGAAAGATTCAGAGTCTGGGTTTTAAAAGGTTTCCTCCAGCTGGTGTCTGATCCGACCGGGGGTTAAACCCTGCAGCGTTTAGACCAGGGGTGTCAAACTCAACTTCATCGCGGGCCACATTCGCATAAAGGTTGCACTCAAAGGGCCGGTTGTAACTATATAAATATATAATATATATATATATAAAATAATGTATTATATTACATTATTGCCTCAGAATTGGATTATTATCGGATAGGATAATAACTTAGTAATTAACTACGTCTGAAAGCAGAAGTCCAGGGCAAATAATTGCAAGTCTCTTCAGTGCGCATGTCACAAAACGAGATGCATTGTGGGACATGTAGTTTATGGGCAACCTGCTTCTGTAAAGTGGCATGTAACCGTATAATAAACGTATTATAATCTTTGCAAGCTCTTGCGGGGCCACATAAAATGAAGTCGCGGGCCGGATTTGGCCCCCGGGCCTTGAGTTTGACACCCCTGGTTTAGACAGACCTCCACCAGGAGACTTTTAAACCTCTACTGTTAAACTGAGGGATCAATACAGCGCCTGCAGGTCTGACTGGGAGAGTTGTAGCACATACCCCTGCACCTAGCTTTACAAGAACCAGTTCCAGTACCAATTATAGGTTTCGCATTTTGATACATTTAAAAGAATCACACTTGAAGAGCTGCCTGCGCTGACAACATGTATACAAATATCAGGTTCAGGGCGCAAGACATTGAATGTTTTAGATACCAATTTCAATTAAATGCAATAGGTATACTGCTCAGAATCAGAATACCTTTATTAGTCCCACAGAGGGGAAATTTGCAACGTTTACGTATAGTAGATAGTGTACGATTATGGGTGAAAAACACACACTATTAGAAGTTTTAACAAAAAAAAATAGCTTAAATAGAAAAGGAAAAACTAGAAGATGGAGTAATTTTAACTTTTAAATTGTAACGTCAGTATTTACTCCCAAAAAACCACTAATGGTGTCATTTGTCTGGTGAGAACAGACCTCCATAACGCTTGCAAAATAAATGTATATATTTTCTTAGTAAATAACATTATGAGATATTTGATTGTAAAAATGTTACTTAAACAAGCCGATATTATTGCAGATCTGTCCTACTGCAAGTGGTGTTGGCCGTCGTCGCACGTTTGCACCTCATGGCCACCAGAAGTAATAACTCTCAAAGAAACGATATCAAGAATTGAAAAAACGAAGGTTATTCGTGTCATTTTCCCGCGAACCGACCATCTCCTCGAATGGTTGTTTTCAGGGTTAACGCTCGCATAAGGTTACGGTCAGGGCTTGCATTAAGAATCGATCGAGGGAGCAGATATTAACTGTTGCACCCTCAGAGCTGTAATGTATTTCATCCAGCGCCAGTTTCACAATCAGAGATGGAGTGTCCTCATGCGGGGCGGGGTGGCATTTAGCTCGCCTCTCCATCCCCTTAATTGTCAATTATTCTCAGAATATGGAGCTGGGCCACTTCGTCCCGGCTGCAGCCGTCATTAAACCGCGAGGCGTAGCAGAGAGAGAAGAGGCACGGCCAGCAGCCCAGCAGGTGGCATTTAAAGTGCGTGTGTGTGTGTGTGTGTGTGTGTGTTACAGTCACATGGCAATCAGCCTCCTCCGTGAGACCCTTTCGCCGTTTATCACTGTTTATTACGAGGAATATCTCACATGAAACAAACAAGCTTGCCCTTTCAAGAAGGAGTCGCCTTTTTCTTCTGCACCAGAATATGATGATTAACCTGAAATGGCGCCGAGATGAGGAGAGAGTGTGTCGATGGAGGGAGAGAGGGAACATGGAGGAGAGGAAGGAGAACACATCAGTCATAAACCCGCCTGCGGTTCAACACCAGCTCGGAAAAGGGCAGAAGTCGAGAGGAAATGGCCTTTACGCCGTCGCTAAAGACAAATTGAATTATGAATTCAGTGGTCACACAACTCTGACTTTTACACACAGCTAATGTCGTGATGATGCTGAACGTTAGCACCAGCTCTTCTCCAGGGCTCCTTTAAGACATGTCTTTAAAGTGGACATACTGTGCTGTCGGGTGTATATCAGTGTGTAGTGTCTCTACTTTAAAGAGTCCTCTCCTGCTGATGTTCAGGTGTATATCAGTGTGTAGTGTCTCTACTTTAAAGAGTCCTCTCCCGCTGATGTTCAGGTGTATATCAGTATGTAGTGTCTCTACTTTAAAGAGTCCTCTCCTGCTGATGTTCAGGAGTATATCAGTATGTAGTGTCTCTACTTTAAGGAGTCCTCTCCTGCTGATGTCCAGGTGTATATCAGTGTGTAGTGTCTCTACTTTAAAGAGTCCTCTCCTGCTGATGTTCAGGTGTGTATCAGTATGTAGTGTCTCTACTTTAAAGAGTCCTCTCCTGCTGGTGTTCAGGTGTATATCAGTATGTAGTGTCTCTACTTTAAAGAGTCCTCTCCTGCTGATGTTCAGGTTCATATCAGTATGTAGTGTCTCTACTTTAAAGAGTCCTCTCCTGCTGATGTTCAGGTGTATATCAGTATGTAGTGTCTCTACTTTAAAGAGTCCTCTCCTGCTGATGTTCAGGTGTATATCAGTATGTAGTGTCTCTACTTTAAAGAGTCCTCTCCTGCTGATGTTCAGGTGTATATCAGTATGTAGTGTCTCTACTTTAAAGAGTCCTCTCCTGCTGATGTTCAGGTGTATATCAGTATGTAGTGTCTCTACTTTAAAGAGTCCTCTCCTGCTGATGTTCAGGTGTATATCAGTATGTAGCGTCTCTACTTTAAAGAGTCCTCTCCTGCTGATGTTCAGGTGTATATCAGTATGTAGTGTCTCTACTTTAAAGAGTCCTCTCCTGCTGATGTTCAGGTGTATATCAGTATGTAGTGTCTCTACTTTAAAGAGTCCTCTCCTGCTGATGTTCAGGTGTATATCAGTATGTAGTGTCTCTACTTGAGACAGATGTCTTTCGGTCCATAAAGCCTTGTCTTCTCGGCTCAGATGTTTGAGCACTGAGTGCATCAAACCGAGAGGGGAATAGGCTGTGCAGCGTTCGAGGATTCAAATGAGGGGAGAGTCATTGAATGCAAATGAATGATTTCAGGGAATGATTTTGAATTGCTGCGAATCATTTCTGGTTTGTAAAAAATATTTGTTTCCACTCTGAGTTGTGAATGGAGGAGAAATACTGCATGACTTATGAGAGTAATGTAAGATAAGTTAGCATTTTGTATTTTCATATTTTTTCTATTTGTATTGGTATTTAATAAATACTTTTTACTTCTTTATAACTAATGGTCCAGCGTGGCGTCTAGTTCTTGTCACATCGAGATACATATGTGGTACGTAGAATATAGGGGGAACAGACAGTAGTAAGTCCAAGTGTTTGTGTGTGTGTGTGTGTGTGGTCTTGCATTACTATACTTGTGGGGACCTACATCTGTTTACATAGTCACGTGTGGGGACTGGCTTCCCTTATGGGGACAAATTGGAGGTCCCCATAAGGGGGATCATTAATTTTAGGGTGAAGACTTGGTTAGGTTTAGGATTAGCGTTAGGGTAAGGGTTAGGTTAAGGGTAAGGGTTAGGGTTAGGCATGTGTTGGTTATGGTTAAGGTTAGGATAAGTCTCCAGGAAATGCATATAAGTCAATGTAATGTCCCCTGAAGTGATGTATACATGGTGTGTGTGTGTGTGTGGTCTAGCATTACTATACTTGTGGGGACCTACATCTGTTTACACAGTCACGTGTGGGGACCCGCCTCCCTTATGGGGACAAAATGGAGGTGCAAATGAATGATTTCAGGGAATGATTTTGAATTGCTGTGAATCATTTCTGGTTTGTTAAAACATGTTGTGTTCACTCTGAGCTGTGGATGGGTGGGGGGGGACATGCTGCAGGACGTGGACATATGTGCGGGAAAAGAGCCAGACTCCTCTACAGTCTGTGGGTTCGTATTCATGGTTCAATATCCCGACATAAGGCCGTTAGACTGTTCAGTAAA
The DNA here is from genome assembly GCA_036324585.1 of Champsocephalus esox. Taxonomy (NCBI): domain Eukaryota; kingdom Metazoa; phylum Chordata; class Actinopteri; order Perciformes; family Channichthyidae; genus Champsocephalus; species Champsocephalus esox. Next base: position 5,303,659 of record CM070498.1, on the reverse strand, counting down.
ACCTTGAAATTACAATCCACCACCGCCACGCTGCTATGAAACCATTATCAGAGGAAATGCTGTACTTACACAACACCACACTCATTTCAGCATGCATTAAACTCGGGCGGTAAACCACGCATGAAAGAATGCAATCTTTCCTTTCTTCGCCTATTCTTCTTTTCCTTCTTCCTCGAACAAGAAATCCCTCAAACATAGAGAAACAGCAGCAGGCGTCCTCTGATTCCACGCCTGTCATAGCATCCTGTCGCCTCCCTGATGCTCAGGTAGGGAGGAGGTTACCGAGCAACACACATTATGGCAGCACATCTGCTCTGAATTGAGAGAGGGAGACGCTGCTTTCACACTGAATAATCTCATCCAGCAGCTGAAGCGCCGTGAGACGTCAGGTCCATTCACCACAGCAAACTTCTCTCCGGGTGTTGGGGTTATTTATTTGATGAGTTAGACGTTTAACAACTGTCAAAGTGAATAATCTTTAAAGTATACACACATGACGGATTCAAACACGTTAACAAACGTTACATGTCGTGTCGACACCATGTGTTATATTAGATGAAGCTCAGCGCAGGACGACTGGGTGTGTACACATTCAGTCCGCAGCTGCATATAATCAGCTCATCACAGGCGTTGTCTTTAACCTATCAAATTCACCTCAATCTCCAGCAGCCAATCAGCGCGCTGCAGCCACACTTTGACATGGTTCTCCTCTCTCCTGCAGTCAGCTGTGATTCCAGGTGTTCATGCTGCCGCCCGCCTCCTCCCCACCCACCTCCTCTCATCACATCCAGAGCCAGGAGAGTTAATCCAATACCTCATCATACCTCCTCTTCATCCCATCTCCTCATCAAATCCAGATCTTCAGCATCATCACCAGAGTCTAGACCCGGGGGGGGGTATACGATTTCAGGATCGGGGCTAATCGCCAAACACCTAACATTTATCATATGGCATACATATTCTTTAAAGGTCACATGTCACGGCCATCTCCACTGATCATAGTTCCATCGTTGAGGTCGACTAGAATATATTTATCCTGTGCAATGTTCCAAACTCACATTGGTTTCTCAGCATCTCTGTAAAGTATGTGTATTCACTCTCTCCACTAAACAGCTCGTTGCAGCTCTTGCCCCCCCCCCTCCCTGTGAGCCCAGTGTGCTCCGATTGGTCGGGACCAGTCGGGACGTTGTGAATCGCGCTGAGCTCCGTGGAGGTGTGGTTTCCTTGTTTAGCGATACACAGCCAAACACAGCCAAACTCACCCTGAGCACACACAAAGTCACAGCCGAAGTAAAGGCAATAAGTGTGGCTTGATATTGAGTAAGAAGAAGGTTGATGAACGCTGTGAGAATGGGTCTGCGGAGAGAATGTCGCCGCGATCCCAACTGTCTGTCATCAGCCTGCAGCCAGGGAGGAGAGATCAGCAGAGCTGCATGCACTGAGTGTTGCCAACTCCATAGTAAGGAAAGTAGCTATTAGCTGTCCCCCAAGTCGCCAGAAGTCGCTAAATGACGTCATCGCCTAATTTGCATATCATGTAATGGCGGCTTTAGGAGAGTGCATGGTAGAGGGGAGTACAAACAACGTTCCCAACCCTTCAAGGATCAAAACTTGAAAGCACAGGAGTTAAATCCAGACGACAGTAGATCAGAAATGTCTTTGCCTTTTGAGTATGTTTTTGGGTTTTAGCATGCTTCTTGATGTCAGACAGTTTGGCATAGAAATCCCCCTTTCAATAAAGGCAGAATGCCCGTGTGTCATCTCCAATAAATGGCTTCAACCATCCTTTATACTCAGGGTTTGATTCCCACTCCTTTCTGTATTTTTGAGAATACAATTTAGACTGTGCCATGATGTTTAGCTTGTCACAGAGAGGCACACGCACAGTGGGCGAGGTGACTGAGTGACTGAGGCTCTGTGAGTCAAAGCGAAGGCAGTTATTTATTATAGTGTGAAAGTGAGAGAAGAAACATTTACATTTTACATTTAAATCCCGCTCAAATCCAGGACGGCTTGGCAGTTGGCGCATGTGCAATTCATTTGCAGTCTCGACGCGGGGAAGTGTGGTTGTCTCCTCTCTGCTCTGCCAGGCAACTGTCAGTCTGAGCGCCTGTGAGTACTCTGGGAGGGAGGCGGGGCTCACGGCAGCACCCGCGGCTCGTTAACTGCAGAACCATACGTGAGTCTCCAAACACCAGAAAAGTCCCTCAGAACACCATTATAAATCATTAGATTAGTCGTTAGTCGCTTTTGACACAAATAAGTAGCCGGAGGGTTTGGAAAGCCGCCACATTTAACGAGAAAATCGCCACGTTGGCAACACTGCATGCACTGAGTGTGTGAGGAAGTCCGTGGATTGGTCAATTTGGACCAATCAGCGGGGGCTTAACGTAACGGCTCCGCGCACGTAACGTAACGTGTCCACGGATTGGTCCATTTCGTTCCGAGGACGACATGACATCATGATGTACCCGGAAGAATCAAATGGACAGTGACGTATCTCCAACGAGGCGTTTTGGGGAGGTCTTCTCTGTGTTAGAGCTTTACTCGCTACAGGGTGCACTTTGAGGGTTTTGACTCTGCAGACCGTCTACATGCAGAACAACCTTCATAACACAAGGGGACGGGTCAGAACCGGAAAAGCATGACATGTTCTTTAAACAAAATGAAGTCTCTCCTGATTGAACTGCCAGCTGTTAGTTCTCTGTTGGCTGATGGTGCAGTTAAGCTCTATTCAGTAACGATAAGGGCAAAGGTACTTAGTGAGCTGTTAGTAAGTATCAGCAAACCCTAATAAAGGAGGCTTGAAGTACACAGGATTTACTGTCTTGTTTTTTACCGTATTGAACTGGGATTCAGAATTGTGCCTCTCGTGTTTATATTGATGAGGAGCCTACATTTCTCCTGCTGTACCACTCGTTTGGACCGCGTATTTGAAATGATACAGAACTGCTCAAGGGTTATTCAGGAGCAGCCTGTGCACAGGTGAGAGCCTCTTGCTATTTCTAGATACAATTATTTAAAGGCATCTTTGTAGTTTCCTGTGGCTTTCCTATTAGAGAGAACGAGTGAAAGATCAAGGAAGAGAGAGAGAAATACAGCTGGCTATCGAACTATAACACCGTGTACGACCTGTCCATAGAGCGAGAGAGGGAATGAAGGGACAGAGAGATACCTGAGTGTGTGTGTGTGTGTGAGTGTGTGTTGGGGAGGTTCAGCTCGGGGTATCTTCACCTCTTCGCCATCGGTCCTGCCCCTTCCCTTTTTACACATGTCTTTCTCCACGTTGACCTTTCCTCTTTCTAATCTCTCTCCTCGTCTGAATTTCTCTCTCCACACACTTGAAACCTTTCTCCTTTCTTTTCGTAATGCTTTCCTTTATCCTTCTCCTTCTTATTCATTAGGGAGGTGTATCCTCCAAGCTAGAAATCTGGTCCACAGTCCAGTAAGGGCAGAATACCCACATCTAAATTGAAATGCTTGACTAAAGTTATGCGTGGCGCAAAATTAGCGAACTACTCGACCCAAGTGTCCAAGTGTTTAGCTTGCTTTTACTCTAACGCTGCAACGTCTCTCTTTGGATCAGCGATTGGACATTTCATTGGAGGAAGTATTAGTTAGTAAACGATACAAACGCTTCAATAGTTAGGAAGATTAAATATCCACACTCTCAGACTTAACCTCGGCAGCTAAATACACGTGTAGATCTATAGGCGCTTTCACACCGCAGTACTTTCCCCGCTTTAGAACTCAGTACAGATCTCGTTCACACCGGAATAAGTCCCTGAGGGAGGATTAGGCAAATGAAGCCACTGACGTCACTTCTTCTTCTTCTGCTTTGGGTTTACTGGCAGGCCGCAAACAACTTCACGGCGTATACTTCCGCCGGAAGTCCCCGGAGTTGGGGAAATCGCCAGAACACCGACACCTCCTCATCTCCACCGCTCCCATGTTGTCTTTTGTGTTGTCATAAGTTAGACTCTCTGCGTTTCTGCGCTGGGCTCATGCTAATAATGCTAATAATGCTAATAATGCTAATCATGCTAATGCTAATAATGCTAATGCGAGGATAATAAAATGGCGGCTTCACAAAACTTTTTGGGGAGTTTTACGGGGCGTGGTTTGCAATCCGCCCAGCCAATCAGACAGAGGAACCTTTTTCTCCCACGAAAGTCCCTGCTCTCTTGCAGCTACGGAAAAGGGGATGAAAAGGTTCTCATTAACTCATTGTAGTTCCGGCTTCTTTTGGTGTGAACGCAACATTTCGGAACTATATTGGACCTAAAGCGGGAAAAGCACTGCGGTGTGAACGCGCCTTATGTAGAAACAAATCTAAAAAAGTAAAATAATACTTGGTTTTTAACTAAAATGTTGTTGTTATTGTATTAAAATCTCTGAACTGTGGCTTGCCTAGTTCAATAACGATGTCTGCCCTCTGCCGTACTGAACGCAATTATAGAGAGCCATTTATCTCTCATTCCTTTCGTTTTTTGTAGCAGGAAGTGCTGCCTATTTGTTCTGGGCCATGTTAAGACAAGATAAGATGCAAAATGATCCCATTTTGCAAAATCTTTGAATTTGAGCCCGTTTGTCCTGGTCAGTCTGCGTAATTGTAGAATTAGAGCAATTAGTACAAGTATTGAGGGTGACCACAACCCCCTCTAACAATTCCATATGTGTGTTTTCAGAGAACTGGGTTGTGTTGAACAGCCTCATTCCCGGAAAGCGTGTCCTCAAAGGTCGCCGCGCGCCTGCAGAAGCTTTTCACAGCTGACAGTGTTGATGCACTTGTTGGATGAAAACATGATTCATGTTGTTTTTCATGGAGGTTAAAGCGAGGGCTTTTTTTTGCATCGTTTTTAGCATGGATGCCGTGGCTGCTGGGTTCACCTCTGCAGTCACACACACACACACACACACACACACACACACACACACACACACACACACACACACACACACACACGCATGCACGCACACACACACACACACACACACACCCACACACACACACGCACGCATGCACGCACACACACACGCACGCACGCACACACACACACACACACGTTATATTAACACTAATGGCTTTTCTGTGTAATGAATGAGCGTAATACCCCTCGCTCGCTAAGAGGCACGACAGCAGCAGCATTTTTATGAAAATGGCCACCGCCGCAGTGATGCGCGCTTTCAAATGAAGTGTTTGAAATTGGAGACGAGCTCAATGAGGCGGGGACGTTTTCCCAAACGCTCAGGCTTTTTAATTTTTCAAAAGGAAAATAATAATGAAAGTTCGGACGGGGAGGAATATCAACATTACATCGTTTCAATTAATCGCGTCTTTCACAGCAAACATTACCCAAGCCGAAATGGAGCTGCAATGAGATGTGACACACACACACACACACACACACACACACACACACACACACACACACACACACACACACACACAGAATAATTGAGCTCACCATTGTTGTTTCAGCGATGGACCCAAAACTGTTGATAAAAATGTTGCAGGTAACGTTTACCGGCGGACCTGCAGAGAGAGTAAAGAGAAAGAAGTGGTCGGTCAGATGTCATCAGAAATAGATTTTCAAACAACCTGAATGAAATCAAATTCAAGTGTTAAGATTGCATCGTCACACACTCCAAACAAAAACCGTTTTTCCTGCAGAGGTTGAATGTTTTTTGACACAAAAGAAGCAATTTAGCATGAACAAAGTATTTACAGCACATGTAACTATACACATAACCTTAAAAGCTGAACAACAAAAACACAACGAGTATGTGGAAAACCACAGTGTATTATATTAGAGTGGAGGTTAAAGTGACAGTTCGCCTGCTCTCCTTTAATCATTGCTGTAGGGAAGGAGCTTTGCTTTATTGATCGGTGACACATGTCATATTCAAACTACATTGATTTCTCGTAACCACTTGGGGGGACTGTAGCAGAGTGCTGATTTATTACCACTGCATGTATTAGTTAGGGTTAACATGCTGGCAGAAACACCGCCTGGTATACGCAGTCGCACGAAGCAAGTGCCTCGTGGAGTATTTCCAACCGGTTGATCCAAATGTGTAGTTTCGCTCCGGCTTTGGTCTCCACCTTCAGATCGTCTTTGTTTTAGCTGCAACAGCCTCCCTTATATTCTGCGTCTTCGTAGAGTACATTCATCAGAGACTAGATGTTCAGGCTGGGCGTGGATTAAGTGGTTATACATTTAAAATACATCCGGTTTATAAATAAAAGAAGATATACATTTGATGCGTTTCAAGTGAATTACGGCATTTTACACATAGTGGATTAACTAAGAAGTAAACAAAGGCTTAATTCATATCAAATGTAACCACCTGGTAACACATCTAACATTCATTTTAAATTCATGAACCTAAGTCTGGTCCTTGTGTATTTGAAGCACATAATTCTTTAGTACCTGGATACCATAACTACAGTATGTAATTCAAATGGAGGAACATTTTATATGCAGTTAAAATACGCACATCTTGAAGTTGTACACACAGTTTCAACGACACACACACACACACACACACACACACACACACACACACACACACACACACACACACACACACACACACACACACACACACACACACAGTTAAAGTCCTCAGCGGAGCTCACCTCTTAGAGATGTTGACAAGTCTCCATTAGTTCGACCCCTTCTAACACACACGGTCATTTGAACCCTTGTGTAGGAGAAGTGTGGTGAAGCCATATCTAGGAGCTTATATTATTGAATAGTTATCCATTTATTTTATTGTTCTGTTTTGTTTATAGTCAATCTTCCTTTTAATTATTATTTAAGATCAAATAAGTTGTGCTATGCCTCTGTTTGTGTACAGGCAGCCTTTGGGCGTCGGGGGAGGGGAGGCCTGCTCATTATAATATGGGATACAGGTGGTAAGGCAAGGCAAGTTTGTTTATATAACACTTTTCAACGCAAGGCAATTCAGAGTGCTTTACAAGAGAAAAAAAATGAAAGACATTAAGCATTAAAAAAGGAAAGCTAATAAAATAAACATTACAAGAAAAAGTACACGGATGAAAGTTACGGTGCAGTCTAAGATGTGAATAGTTCAATTAAAAGCAGCGACAAAAAGCAAAGTCTTCTTGCTGGATTTGAAAGCAGTCCGAGTCGCAGCGGACCTGCAGGTTTCTGGGAGCTCCAGATATTTGGAGCATAATAACTGAACGCTGCTTCTCCATGTTTAAATGGCTCATGGTAGTGAGCGGCACCCGGTAGGCTTATGGTGTTTTACCATCGGGTAAGAAGGGAGAGAAAATGCTGGATGTGTTGATAATAAATGGCACTGAAACGACTTTTGCTCGGACCTTGATTGTTACCCATGCGTAAGATTCGCTGACGGGTGCCTCAGCGGCGCTTTACTTTGCGTTATATTTCTTTCTTATATTTTTATGATTTTGGCCGCTATAAAGTGTATCCGTTATTTACGACGCTTTTTAACTGTGCTTCGGGTAAAGTCACTGGATTATTATTATATTTTGTTGTGAGAGGCAAATAGGACTGTAGCACTTTTCCATATGTTTCTATATTCTGTATCGAGGGCATGCGTGGAGAACTCAGATGAGCTCCGGGTGCAGAGGTAACCACTCTTTCTCTCGATATTTCATCGAATCAAACCGTTGTTGGTTTCTCTAAACACGTTGGATATTTTCTACTCTTCAGTTTGGACTGCCGGCTCCATGTTCCTGCCTCGCAGATCGTCCTCCACGCTCCTCACTGAACTCCACTTCTCCGCCAAGTAATCAAATTTGTGTCCGTACAACCTGGTAATTCGTCCGATCGATGCCGCCCAGAATGCTGTTCCCTTCCACTTTGACTCGCAACCTTGAAGGCAACGTCTCATCTGCGACGAGGGCGTCTCCCTTGAAATGTCACTCCGTGTTTATCGAGTGGGTTTGACCGACAGCACTTTCAAAGTTGAAATGGATTTTTCCAGATTTCTTTACGTGGCGATGTTTACACGTTTTCATTCTCAGGGACTCTTGAAGAAAGTTGATGAAGCCGTCAGGCGGTGGGAGTCTGTCACAGTGTTCATGTCAGGACACCGAATCCCACCTTGGAAGACACACACTTTGTTTACTTCCCGCTGTAACGTCTTCATCACTGAAGCACAGCCTGAGCTCGGTTCCCAAACACAACATGGAACACAATGAACAGGTGTACTGGATTCTTAAAGACACACGCAGGACAGAACGAAAGGCACAAATAAGTGTTTTTCTCCCATTTCTGTAAGCACACACTTCATCCCATAGCTTGCAAAGACCCACTGGATGCAAGCACACTTACTCCTGGTCATATCGCATTATGTTATACGGTCAGAGCCCGCAGGAAGTGCCCCAGACGCTGAAGCGCATTTCCTAGTGGCTAAACGGTGGTACTACAACTTCCATGTCAGTGGAATGTTGGCCCAAAATAAATGTTCCCATTGACTTACATTAGGAAAGAGATGTCTGTAAATCAACGTATAATCTTTTTGTAGTTAAATAAACATTTGGATAACCCGTAATTCAATCATTAGGATCTAGAAATTGTAAAATGCGCTCAAATCTGAATCCAGATATTTTCTTTCTCCTTTCGTTTTGACAGACGGAGGTCAGGCTCGAGGGTACACTTTATGAATCTACAGTTACGGTTACTAATAATAGCATTTATTTATAAAGACGCTTTTCAAGGCTCTCAAGGTCGCGGTACACGGTACACACGACAGACACACCGATGGACTCCATGCGCCACGGAGCAGCTCTCTAGGAGCGAGTGGGGCTGTATCCAGTTCTCTTTACACATCAATGATGTTCAGACATGTTCCCATGGCAATGACACAAACCATCATAGGCTCAAAACAAATAGTCCACTCCTAAATGCTGCTCAACATAAAGTATACAAAGTTGCATTCTGTCCGCTACATTATAACATCATAGCGTAACATATTCACATTTGAATTGTGACTACCGTAGTCGTCGAGTCGTCATGATGAGCGGTTACTCCTCTCTGCACCCTGTATGCAGGGCCGGTCTGCCTTCACCGACTGTACGGAGGCTCAGTCGCTGGTACGTGTTCATCCATACAGCCATGTTGGGAAACTGCCTCCTCACCTCTCTGATCTCACAGAGAGTGGAGAGTAGCTACTGCCTGAGATCCCAGGATGTGTGTTAGTACATGTGCTCGGACTGTTTTAGGGACTAAAGCGTTTATGTGCGCTGCTCCTCTCGCTTAGAGCACTATGCAAACAAAATGAAACTGAGCCTTTTGGTTCCCTTGCAATCCCCTGTAATTATGTTGTATTGATTTTCACCTGGTCAAAAAAAGGCTACAAACAAACAATGAGGCATCTCGTGTTACAGCGAGGCACTTCAAACTGTCCTGGATTACAGAAAGTACTTTTAAAAAGTCAAGAGGATGCATCACATCATACTCGTTAGTATACATGTATCTTAAGCTCAAACACACACACACACACACACACACACGCACGCACGCATGCACGCGCACACACACACACACACACACACACACACACACAGGTTTGTTTAATGTCCCCGGCTAAATTCAGGGTCTTATCCCTCTGGCCGGCGGCGAGCTGCGAGTGAGGGAAGGGGTCTGGATTATTTTGATGGCCAATTACTCTCCCTGTCACAGTCTGAGCATGGCTGGAGGCCACTGTGGAGGAATATCATCTGAGAGTCACACACACACACACACACACACACACACACACACACACACACACACACACACACACACACACACACACACACACACACACACACACACACACACATACATTCACACACACACACACACACACACACACACACACACACACACACACACACACACACACACACACACACACACACACACACCACACACACACACACAGCTGTGGTTAAGCCATGGAGTAGAATCAGAGGGTGGAGGATGTACGGTTAAGAGGGAGAAAATCATTAAAGCTAGCCGGAGGCGATGGCTCCCGATACGTGACTTACATGTACAGCATCTAATCAGAACAAACAATAGATTACTCACAGGACTGCGTGAGGAAAGAGGGGTGAGGTAATAAAGATAGAAGTACACAAAAACAGATATTAAATCAGCCAGGTTTTGCTCGAGGAGCTGCACGTTGGAGCTGAATGAGATCAAGACGCCCGGATTAGAGCTCCAATCACTTGGAGAACGAGTGCTTCAGCTGTGCACGTCTCGTGGTGTGAGCACCGGCCGGTAAAGGATGCCGCCTCAATGGATGGATTTGATGCGTGAAGCTATACGAACGTGGCGGGTAATGCGCACACGTACTGGGGTTTCGTTTTGAGAATACTCAATCGAATGTATTATCCACGGCTGGTGCCACCTGGCAAAGAGTGTGGGGAATACTTTTCATTAAAACACAACGTATACGGACTTTGAAAGCACAACTATTTCTACATGAACAATCCAGTCTCAACCAGCTATCATGATTTCACCATTTCCTTATATATGTATCTACAGTTTAGCCTCGTAACGAACTGCCATGCATCTTTCCCCACTGAAAGATGCCCATACGTCTGTTTGCAGATAAACACAAATCAGCTGATTATTCACTGGGTTCCTTAGAGATTTGGAAAAACAAAAACAAGTCGCATTAATTCCTAGACATACATTAGTTTGAGCGGATTCACTTATGAGCATAAATGATCCAAATATATACACTCCCCGCCAGAAGAGGGGGAGGTTTGACTGTATTTCTTACACCCTAACTACCCCATGTGTTGCAGCGGTTATCCAGCTCCATGTTAGACCATGAGTCAGAATGTAATGCTCTTCCTTCGGCCCGGAGGTTACTCGTCCCAAAGAGTAGAACGAAGCGCTATAAAAACAGTTGTATCCCAGCAGCTTAATCAACACATCATAAGAGCGTCACACAGATGCCTATTTAATTATGCATTTTGAATGTCCATGTTTGACCTAGTGTTTTCCTTCTTAACCCTGAGATGCCCTTAGAGCGACTACAGTCTTCCATAAGTGGGTCAAAAAGGACCCGTATGTGTTTTTAATGCTTTTTTGGTCATTTTGGTTGAGAGAAATTACTTGTATAATATTTAGTATTATATTTTGGTTCACACTAGAAATATTTAATATTTAATATTTTTTGGAATTTTGAATTTTTTACTATTTATAATTTTTGACCCACTTATGGAAGCTTGGGGTAGTAATACAAAAACTACAACTTCATACAATGTACATTTAAAATGTGAATGGCATGATATCCAAAACATGTTTTTTGAGGAATAGCTGGAATATGAAATGATAAAAACATGTAATTACAAAGACACTTCAAGAAAACCACCAAAAAGACCCACTTATGCAACGAAGGGTTGATGATGTTTTGAAATATTTTGAGATTTGACGGAGCAGGGTGTACTTTTTACTTGTCCTTTTATTAGAGATGTGTCTGTTGTCTGTGTTTGTTTAGAGTCAGGATGGATCCCTTGTCTTTTTAAAAATCTACCTACTGTACGGGTACAAATAAAGAACCTGGACCTGAACCCGTGTTCCCACACTGAGTGATGGCAATGCTGCCTTCAAATATGTTCTTGTTTACCGTGGTCACGACAAGACACAATATTTGTTTCTATTTGAATTCATGTATTTTTGGAAATTGTACTTCCTGTAAAGGTGGGGTGAATGGAGAAAGCAGCTCGAGTGCGCGAGAATTAGAAAATACACAGCCGGAAGAAATCTACCACTTCCTCACAGAGCCCCTCCCCCAACACACACGAACGCCACATGACCAATGAGGGCACGAGGTGAGTGTGTGCCCCGATGGAAGGCTGACAGGCAGGTAGGCCATCCAGTTACTTTAGCCGGCTCAGATGATTGGTCGAGCTTTTTACAGCGCCACGGCTTCCACTGATGACATTTTAAATGTATTTATTGTCAAAGCATTTAATAAATTCCTTGCTATCGGGATGTTAAGATCATTCCATGGAATATAACAAGTGTTTCTGAAATAAATGACATACCCCGCCTTTAACTTCTTATGTTTGTATAAATACTTTGTATTGTATGCCTTATTTTTCATTCTTAATTTAACCTCTGTATTTATAGAAATATATACTTTTTTTAACTTCTTATTTTCTATATTTGTATTCAATTGTTTTCTGTTATTACACTTCTTATTTATATATACATATTTGTATTGCAAATTCTTTATTAAACTTATTATGTTATATTAATATCTTTATTTTTCCATTCCATCTAATTGTATCTTTTGATTGCCCGTTATAACTTTAACTTTGTATGTTATAGACACATTTTATTTTTGTCATCGTTTATTCATTTAATTAAAAAAAACCCAATCAGCATAAAACCAACTAATGATTTTTGGCACTTTACATTTTTTGTTCTAATCTTCCTGACGACAGGAGTTAAATCAAACTGTGTATTTGAACATAAATGGGCTCCAGGGGGCTTCTGGGTAAATAATCACTCCAGCGGCTGTGTATCTGCGTGGTGCATTCAGGCTCCACGGACCCAGTCAGCCTCTCGGTGATGTGTCTTCAAAGGGTTTACCCATAAAGCAGCTGGTTACATTATCGCCGTGTTTCTGCTCAGAATGCTTTCAGGCCTCCTCGACACGTTCCGTCCTGGCTTTGTTCTCAAGTCCCTCCTTCAAAGTGCTCTCGGAGGGAGAAGAGCGCAGGGATATCGTCGTTTGTCTTCGTTTGACATAACAAAAAACCCATAGAGGCGGAGTCGGAGAAGCTCCTCCTCCTCCTAACTCGTGTTGTTCTCAACATGCATATTTTCTACTTTCTTGTTTATTTCTAGTCTTTTAATTCGTATTGTAAAATGCCATATCTTTTTAACAACACACAATGTTCCCAATCTTATCTTCTTCCTCAGCAGTTAATTTAATAACCATCCAGAGACGGAGACTTTTCTCTTTTTTCCTGGCGTTATGGCTTTCCAATAAAGACAGAAGACGGGGGAAGAAGCGACAGCTCATTAACTGTCATGGAGGACAGGCAGCGTGAGTCACACACTACTGTAGCTGCATATTTATATCTGCTTCCGTGTGTGTGCGTGTGTGGTGTGTGTGGTGCGTGCGTGTGTGTGCGTGTGTGCGTGTGTGGTATGTGTGTATAGAAGTACAGCAGTGTATGTGTGTGGCTCAGGCCATTTGACATACACACACACACTGCTGTGCTTCTATACAGTAGGCTACTTGTAAGGACACTCGATGACATAATGCGTTCCCTGGAGTCTTGTATGAAAGGGAGAGGTCTTAATGTAATGCTTTTTATAATGATTTTCGAAACGTATCTTTTCCCGTGCTCTCCCATCATTCAGAATAATTTGAATACTTCATTTTTTTCAGGAAATATTTGGACGTGGTTCCATTTTCGAATAAGATAAAATAAAATAGATTTATTTCAATACAAAGACAAGGAGGTAAAGCGAAAGATGTGCAATCCAAAAAATATAGAAAGTGAAAAAGTGATTTTGTTCTACAAACGTAAGAAGGTAAAGAAATGCAAAAAATACTAATTCAATAAAGAATACAAATATGTATATAAATGTGTACAAATATGCAATACAATATGTACAAATGTGTAAACAGTGGTGTTTTAGTAATAAGACAATTATAATAGTAATTATCATGATATTTACACTTGATAGGATGTTTTTTTTTCATAAGCAGGTTATGTTTTCAACACTTAAGGTCTGATTTGTATGGGACTCAGTGGAAAGATAAAGGCGGGGCTAATGAACAACCCATTACATGTCGGAGTGAATCTGAAAAACAGAGCAAATACACAAATGATTTGTCACTTTCCCTAACATAGCAGCCTTTTGCCTTGGCGGAGGTATGTGCTCTCAAAGCGCACTTCTAATTGTTGATGTGTTAGGACACTTTAATAAAATCGGTCACCATTGGTTACTGTTGCTACTTCACTTAAGTTATCTGTGCTAGAACTGCCAATAGAGTGGTGCAGTAAGGAGTCCTAAAACCCGTACATGAGTCAGCATTTTAGTACTTCCTGTCCCCTGGTCTGGAGGTCAAATATGTCAGAAAATACCCCACTAAATGAAACGATTAAACGTCATCACGCCCAACATTAGCCACCTTTAGCTTAGCGGTGGTGACGTGAAGTCATGTGACCGTGCTGTAGTTCCTTTATAGCCCAACATTAGCCTCCTTTAGCTTAGCGGTGGTGACGTGAAGTCATGTGACCGCGCTGTAGTTCCTTTATAGCCCAACATTAGCCTCCTTTAGCTTAGCGGTGGTGACGTGAAGTCATGTGACCGCGCTGTAGTTCCTTTATAGCCCAACATTAGCCAAATGTAGCTTTGCGGTGGTGACGTGAAGTCATGTGACCGTGCTGTAGTTCCTTTATAGCCCAACATTAGCCGCCTTTAGCTTAGCGGTGCTGACGTGAAGTCATGTGACCATGCTGTAGTTCCTTTATAGCCCAACATTAGCCTCCTTTAGCTTAGCGGTGGTGACGTGAAGTCATGTGACCGTGCTGTAGTTCCTTTATAGCCCAACATTAGCCGCCTTTAGCTTAGTGGTGGAGACGTGAAGTCATGTGACCGTGCTGTAGTTCCTTTATAGCCCAACATTAGCCAAATTTAGCTTAGCGGTGGTGACGTGAAGTCATGTGACCGTGCTGTAGTTCCTTTATAGCCCAACATTAGCCAAATTTAGCTTAGCGGTGGTGACGTGAAGTCATGTGACGTGCTGTAGTTCCTTTATAGCCCAACATTAGCCGCCTTTAGCTTAGCGGTGCTGACGTGAAGTCATGTGACCATGCTGTAGTTCCTTTATAGCCCAACATTAGCCTCCTTCAGCTTAGCGGTGGTGACGTGAAGTCATGTGACCGTGCTGTAGTTCCTTTATAGCCCAACATTAGCCTCCTTTAGCTTAACGGTGGTGACGTGAAGTCATGTGACCGTGCTGTAGTTCCTTTATAGCCCAACATTAGCTGCCTTTAGCTTAGCGGTGGTGACGTGAAGTCATGTGACCGTGCTGTAGTTCCTTTATAGCCCAACATTAGCCTCCTTTAGCTTAACGGTGGTGACGTGAAGTCATGTGACCGTGCTGTAGTTCCTTTATAGCCCAACATTAGCCTCATTTAGCTTAACGGTGGTGACGCGAAGTCATGTGACCGTGCTGTAGTTCCTTTATAGCCCAACATTAGCCGCCTTTAGCTTAGCGGTGGTGACGTGAAGTCATGTGACCGTGCTGTAGTTCCTTTATAGCCCAACATTAGCCACCATTAGCTTAGCGGTGGTGACGTGAAGTCATGTGACCGTGCTGTAGTTCCTTTATAGCCCAACATTAGCCGCCTTTAGCTTAGCGGTGGTGACGTGAAGTCATGTGACCGTGCTGTAGTTCCTTTATAGCCCAACATTAGCCGCCTTTAGCTTAGCGGTGGTGACGTGAAGTCATGTGACCGTGCTGTAGTTCCTTTATAGCCCAACATTAGCCACCATTAGCTTAGCGGTGGTGACGTGAAGTCATGTGACCGTGCTGTAGTTCCTTTATAGCCAAACATTAACTTTTTACTTCATAAATCATTAAGTGGTGTTATTATTTGGAGATTATCCTGCTGAACAAAACGTGAGCTTACTTTTTTGCTGTAATCAAAATCACATGGAAAGAAGCTGTTTTTTAAACAGTTTTTTAAAGGGCGACCACTTTTAGTAGGTGATTGGTTGAACCAACTGTCAATCAAACTATAAGCGAAGCCTCTCATGACATCTATTCCATCAGAAAACGCCTTCAGTCTTTCACATGCCATTTGGCTGGCCTTGACCTGATTCTCAGTTAAAAGGACACACACACACACACACACACACACACACACACACACACACACACACACACACATGAGATCACAGACTGCACACACGCACAAGTGACAAACACACTTAAACAGTACATACATGTAATCCACACACACCTAATGAACAGACACACTGAGGGCAAAAACATACAAGAGCAAATGAGCAAAACATGCTCAACATACAAATGAAATGCTTACACACACACTATCACAAATATACAGTCAACTAAAAGACGGGAACACACACACACACACACACACACACACACACACACACACACACACATACGCACAAACACATGGAATAGCTAACACACACACACAGACACACACACACACACACACACACACACACACACATACGCACAAACACATGGAATAGCTAACACACACACACACACACACACACACACACACTCTAATACAATGTATGCTTAAGTGTACAGATATGTTTGCCGGTGCATTCAGTCGTGTCTGGAGCACGCATGTTAACCTGAAGGACGCGTTGTGTATGCATGGAGCATCAAAAACACATATTAACACTCATTAACATACACGTTTGCACGGATACATAATGTCGTCACGCCTCGTTGCATCTAACCTTTCTGCAGATGATAACATCTAATATGCTGCACACTGTCCCTGTCCTCTGCATGCATACTACGTTTTGTCCACGCTGGCCACCGTACGGCGAATGAACATCAACTGCCCGGTTGAATCAGTATTTTAACGTAGATTTGGATTTCAACTTCCCAAATATTCACAGAGAACTGACTGCATATCATAACATATCAAAATATAGAGTGTTTATGCATTATTTAGACTCTTCTGTGAATGTTCCTGCGAGATAGATTCTACCAGCCCGTGGCATGTGGACTTAAAAGTTAATTTCCCTGAATATGCACGCAGATACTCTTTGTAATACACACACACACACACAAACACACACACACACACCCACACACACGCTGAGCACGCCTGCTGAGGTGCGTCGGCACGAATAAATCCCCCCCCGCCCTTCTTCCACTGAACTCCACTTTCATTAAAAACGAGTGACAACAGCAATAAAGCAGGATGAAACAAACGGCTGGCCTCTCAGCAATTCTGCTAACTGCAGCCACTGCAGCTCTAAACACTCCCAGAGCTCTGAGTGTGTGTGTGTGTGTGTGTGTGTGTGTGATTCCTCTGTTTGTCACGCAGAAAAAACAAAAGCTTTAGAAATAACTTGTCCTTGTAATCAAAATGTGTTTGTCACTGTAAGGGCTTTATTTCCAGCTGTGATGCTTGTGGATGGTTTTATTAGCTTGTTGTGGACATCTGATCATTTCTGAGAGATATTTAGATTAAGAAATCTGAAGAAACATGTCATTCACTTCAAGACCCTGGTACTTGCGTACCATGCTGCGAATGGATCTGGCCCTTCCTACATCCAGGACATGGTTAAACCGTACACCCCAGCACGTGCTCTCCGCTCTGCATCAGCCAAACGGCTCGCTGCACCCTCACTGCGAGGGGGACCCAAGTTCCCATCAGCAGAAACACGTGGGTTTGCATCTGCTCCAGTGGGGATGAGCCCCATGACACAGACAGCAGAAAGCTCACACACCTTCCAGACTGAAACTCATCTCTCTCGACTCCACTTCGAGCGATAGAACTACTAACAAAGCACTTATATACTAACAAAGGGCTGGCTTATCTAAAGCCAGTTGAGCAGCACTTGAAATGTTTTAGCTCTATGAAACCTGATGTACTTTATGATTCTGTTTTCTTCAAGGTTGTGTCTTCCTGGTCGAACGCACTTATTGTAAGTCACTTTGGATAAACAGCGTCAGCTAAAATGCAATGTAATGTAATCTTGTTGATATTTGTTGTGCAATTTTTATTTGTTGCCTTCTTTGCCAATAGGGTTGTCCCATGAGTTTGTTTTACGCCTATACTATTTGATATACGTCTAAACCACAAGTAACCAGGAGAAGCTATGTGTATTTTAAAATGTATTTGGTAATGTAGTTCAGTTTGATGGAACATCATGTTTAGCAGACCAGGCAAGTATGAGACTACTTTGGAGCACAATAACCACAACACTACTGGCGAGATCGTTAAATCAAATAAAGAAAAGAGGGAAGCCAGTTGGACAATGGCTTCCTGGATAAAGTTCCAGGTAAAGTATATTAAAAGCTATTTGTTCGTCATCTCCTGCTCATGATTCCCCTCGGAGCCAAAGGAGAGGTCGTCTGGATGTTCTCCAGGGAGTATAGAAGGCCTAAATAGAAATGGTCTGAAGACGACAGCCTGATAAACCTGCCAGGGAAGAGCCTGCCATTCTGTTTTAAATGATTCATCGTCTGCTGGGTTTCAAACTGACAGTGGAAGCAGCACATATGAGCCAATGGGATGTTTGCTTCTGCCTCTGTATCAACACTATTAGGGTTTAGGCTGAATCTAATCTCCGCTCCAGGATGAAGCTTTCCGTTGGAGCCGTGTATTCCCTCTGGAGGTGTTTAGGATTAAAACAGTAGGTTACGCCAAAGGCCATATGCTAGGATGATGTAGCAGGTGCATGAAGGCAGCGGGGTAGCTTTACCGGTGCCAAGGTGTTGGTGAATCGCTAGTCCAGCGATGCCCAGTTGGCACTGGGAGTTATTATGCCTCTCAATACACCCAATAAGAAACAGTCTACGACGCGGTGGCTTTTCAGAAAGACAGCCAGAGGGATTTGTGTTTACAGGTTGAAGAAACTAAATGAAGTCTAACGTCTGTTCCTTTCCCTTTGTATTCAACTAGCTTCACCGAAAATGAAGCCAGCCAACGTCTCTGCCAACAGAAACACATTTCCATTATAACTGAATCAAAATGCATAAAAACAAACATGATGGCATTGAAATTCCAGTAGTTTATGATGTGATGCCTTTCATCACGCCATCACATAATAAATAGACTGAGCTAAAACCTCTCAATACATGCTTTCTTTAAGTATAGATGTTTTTAAAGATGCAAAGGTTTTATTGTCACATAAGCCACAGTGTAGTTTATGTGCAATGAACATCTTCTGACCTGAGCTCCTCCGTATAATAAAATACAAATAAAAAATAGTGTAGGAAGTCCATATACTGTACACCTAAATAGAATATGACATAGAACATAATGTAAAATTAAATATGGTACAGTAAGATGGAATTAAATACTGTTTACTGCAGTGCTAACTATTAAGACAAATAAATACATTGCAAGATGACGAAGAGATGAATGCTCGTACGTACGCTTTAGGCTAACGTTGCTTTAACCCGAGGCAACGAGATGATCAGAAAGCTTGAGTGTTCAAGGTTCAAGGTTCTTTATTGTCAAACTAACATAGCTACAGAGTAATTATGTCGTTGAAAATCTTAGGTCACAGGCTTCTCCAACAATGCAACACAATAATACAGATAGGCAGACAATATTAAAGTATATTATAGTAAAAGTAATACAAACAAATACAAATAGTTTTAAAAAATAGTGCGCTAAGAGTCAATATAGAAGTTATTGGAATGATATATTAGATAATAGATATATAATTACTAAGTAGCAGATGAATGTTAGGAGATGGTTTCAGCTGTTCAGTTGTTTAACAGTCTTATTGTGTCATTTTAGAATTGACTGACAAACAACACCTTATCGAAAACATCAAGTGTTGACGTACAAAGCTTCAGGCTTTAACTTCGGAAACAAGAGTTAGCCAACATCTCTCAATCCACGTCTATCGTGGAACTTGATCAAGTCTAATTTAATTATATGCCTTGGGTTTGTTCTCTCAGAGTTTAAAATGCACGTCTACATGTAACCTCTAAATGTTCTCAAGCTTACCATGGTAAGGAAATTAACATATGGATGTAAGGTAATGTCATCACTATGTATATGCATTGGTACCTCGTTTAGCCACCATTTCAATAGCCTGTCATGTCCCATTTGATTGGCTGAGACGTTCCTTTGTCTTTTCCTGTATAAAGTAATTGCTCTGTCTGTGTAACTTAGTCAGATCCTTGTACTACATTGTTGGAAATATTCTTTATTAAGTGTGGCATTTCCCCCACAACAACAATATGTCATAAGCAATAGGTTTTCTAAACGTCAGGCAACTAAATAAGCAGAAAAACGTCAAGTGTCATTTTGAGAATCGACTGACAAACAACATGTTTTGTTACGAGGTTTTTCTGTCAACATCCTCTGTCTCCATACGGTTGTGCTTCTGCCGATAGATATATAACGTAACATGTCACTTGAATGCACAACAACTAAAGGATCCATCACTTCCTGTAGAAACTCTGGCTTACACACATACTCGTCTTGACTGTTCAACAACTCCCAGCGAGACTCAGAGCTCTCATCAGCATCAATCCTGATCCCCTCTCACAACAATGACTCACAAAACAGAACTGGAGTGAAACCCAGCAGAGGTGAAAGCTGAAAGCAGCTCACTTCCTGCTGAGCAGAGGCTGAGCCGTGCGAGTCTGAGGAGCAACTTTAACTTTTGATGAGCTCGGGAAGTCAACCTGCCAGATGCTGTTGGAGGAAAGGAGGAAGTTCAATCTGGGGAATCTTTCAGACGGGTGTATTTTGGACTCTTTTGAATACTTCATGTTTTGATTAAGAATGTTTCTGTGCACATTAGATAAGTATAGCTCAAACTTGTATGAACACTGGCAGCTGTCAAAGCAATTTTAATGAAATCTGATATGATGGAATTCACCTAAACCCTAACCCTAGTACTTTCAGGAAAGGACACACAGCTTGAGAATCACAGGAAACAGGACTTTCCTTGTTATCGATGACCATATACGGACCGTTGGGCTTTTGAATCCGGCCCGCCGAATATTGGTACAGAATTGTCCAAACTATAGTAAAGACCGCATTCATTTAGTCTTTTTCCTGCAATACCCGGCATTTCAGTTGATCCCACTAGATGGCGCACTCTAGACCAGAGTTGGTAATAATATTACTTTTGTCCGTAACGGAGTAGTGTAACGCGCTACTTTTATAATTCAGTAATCACACTACAGTTACTAACATTGCCCCGACACGCGTTACTTCGTTACTAAAATCAGTCATAATCAAACCTCAACAAACACCTGCAAAGAACACATGCTAAGGTGAAGCTAACGCACATAGCTGTTGTTTATTTATATCACACACGTAGTCTGTTCTTCTTCTCTGTTTTCCGGTTGTCGCCTGTATTGAATGACGAATACACACTACCGCCGCCTGCTGGTAAGGAGAGTTATTGCCACTCACGCATGCGCAGTTCGTACGTGCTCGGCTGAAGTCTTTGCGGTGTCTGGTTCCAGTGCAACACATGGCCAACACGCAGGAGAACACGCCGACGCAACAGCGTTTCAGCGTGAGCAGAGATAGACTGCACAACATATACAGATAGCAGGAGACAGAGGACAGCCACGGTCAGATAGCAGGAGACAGAGGACAGCCACGGTAAGGTAGCAGGAGACAGAGGACAGCCACGGTCAGATAGCAGGAGACAGAGGACAGCCACGGTCAGATAGCAGGAGACAGAGGACAGCCACGGTAAGGTAGCAGGAGACAGAGGACAGCCACGGTCAGATAGCAGGAGACAGAGGACAGCCACGGTCAGATAGCAGGAGACAGAGGACAGCCACGGTCAGATAGCAGGAGACAGAGGACAGCCACGGTCAGATAGCAGGAGACAGAGGACAGCCACGGTCAGATAGAAACACATTCAGGAGCTATCTGGATCAGTCTTATGCGACAATGGAAACTGAACTAAAGAGAACATTTGAAACTTTAGCAGTCTGCGTGATCTGCTTGCAGGGAGGGGCGGGCCGGCCCTGCGAGTAAAGTAACGAGTAAAGTAACACATTTACCTTTGCTGGAGTCTGGTCTATTCTCTCAGCTGGCCCCACTCGGCAGCAATAACAGTTCATGGCGAGTACGGCGAATATAAGTTGTAACAAGCAGTAGCGCTGAGCAAAGGGACTAGAATGCGACCACACACTTAAAAAAAACACTTATATAAAGTCAGGCAACACTAACCAGGATTAGTGTGATTCTGTTTATTTGACCTTACTTTAATAACCATCCGTTCACTGTTATTGACCATTGTGAAGAGGCAGACGTGTTCCTGTTGTTTTGTATTATTGCAGCTATCCGATGGCATCGAGACATGGGCTACATGTGGCCATCACAAGTAAAATCATAACGAAAACTACGCCGGTAAAATATGCGTGTAGAAAACAGCTTATGCCACAATATGATAGCAACAAGTAGTCCATTTGATTAGCTTCGGTTGCTATGCTAACATCACCTGTAGAATGCCAGAGAAACTTTCATAACAGCGTTGTGATGCCAAACAGCTTTCGGACTCAAACACATTCACTTATGGGGATGGGGGATATTTATCAGCTGCTTGTGTGACAGTCAGCCGGATAATCTCCACATGTCTATTCTACTTTTATAATTTTCGAATCATAAATCTAGTCGCAAGAAGCAAAATGCTAACGTTATGCTATAAAGGAACTACAGCCGGGTCGCTGCTTCAACGTCACGCCAACTTCAGATCCATATTCAAACTACAGATTCTAGATGGAACGAGTTGAAGCGTTTGTTTGAATAGTTATCAGGAGGCAGGGACTTGCTTTCAAGCAGAACAGAAACTAACTTCGAGGAGTGTTTACGTGGTCGGTGTAATGACGTACAACTGCCTCCACGACTTCTGTAGTCCTGTTCAGCCACTTGGTAACAACCATCGTTTTTCAGACACGTCATCTCTTCAGAAATCACTGCTGATGATTTAATGTCGTAGAACAAAACGTGATCCGTCTCTCAACCACAGACCTTAGTTCAGCTACTTTCCTAAATCCCTACGGAGGAATTGCATTGCTTTTTATCGAAGGAACCGGACGTGGTAAAAATGCTAACTTACTTACTTTTTAGGACGCGTCACTGCATGTCTCTATGCAGCTGAACCACATCAATAAACAATGCACCACGGCACTCTGGAGAAAGGTATAAGGTTGCAGAAGTAGTTCTTTAATTTAATCTGGCTTCATATATTTAAAAACTACCCGACGCAGTCCTCTATTGATGTTGTTGTGTGCGGTGTTGCGGAGAAAATCAGCGACGTAAAACGCTGTGTGGATAAGAAGGCACGTAAACAGTTACGTCATGGCGCAATAATTCACCTTTGAACCTGCATCTGTAACAATGAGTGGACCAAAGAAAAGAAAAGTCAACATTGAGTGCCGAGTGTATAATGAGGAGTGGACAGCTAAATATTTGTTTACCGATCTGTTACTGGCCCATCCATCCATCCATCTTCTCCCGCTTATCCGTGGTCGGGTCGCGGGGGTAGCAGTTCCAGCAGAGAGCCCCAAACGTTCCTTTCCCCTCATCAACCAGCTCTGACTGGGGGGTCCCAAGGCGCTCCCAGACCAGCGAAGAGATATAATCCCTCCACCTGGTCCTAGGTCTACCCCTCGGTCTCTTCCCAGCTGGACGTGCCTGGAACACCTCCCTAGGGAGGCGCCCAGGTGGCATCCTAACTAGGTGCCCGAACCACCTCAACTGGCTCCTTTCGACGCGAAGGAGGAGCGGCTCAACTCCGAGTCCCTCCCTGATGACCGAACTTCTCACCTTATCCCTAAGGGAGACGCCAGCCACCCGGCGGAGAAAACCCATCTCGGCCGCTTGTATCCGCGATCTCGTTCTTTCGGTCATGACCCATCCTTCATGACCATAGGTGAGGGTAGGAACGAAGATGGCCCGGTAGACAGAGAGCTTTGCCTTCTGGCTCAGCTCCCTTTTCGTCACACGGTGCGGTAAAGCGACTGCAGTGCCGCTCCCGCTGCTCCGACTCTCCGGCCCATCTCACGCTCCATTGTTCCCTCACTCGAGAACAAGACCCCGAGATACTTGAACTCCTTCACTTGGGGTAAGGACTCATTCCCTACTTGGAGTGGACAGTCTGCTACTGGCCCGTCTGTCAAATTCTAAAACTCATAGTGAGCTAGACGGTTATCCAGGAGCCATCTGCCGGGAACCCCCACACAATCATCGAGCCACTTTTTCCGAAATGTTTCCAATTGGCCTCAGCAACAGGAACCCCAAACCGACCATCCAAGAACTGGCATCACGTGAACTCTTCCACACATCTCACCACAACCCAAAAACACACCGTCATAATATTTAACAACACCATAACTAATTCCGACACTCACAGCACTCCCACAAAGTCAACACAGAAGATAATCATCTCACTTGGGCCAACACATATTCAGGAAATGGTACAGGGTGTGACGACCCCTGCTTTACTCTCCCCTGTTGTGTGTGTGGCCCTTTAACGATGTCCCTTCGTCCGTATCAGCACTGATTGAGGACACTTGGCCGCCGGTAGCTGAGGAGTGAAAGGCCCGAGCCAAAGTCTCGCTCGCCCTCTCTGTTGGAGGATTTGTTTGGAGAGCAGGTACCGTATTTATGCTTTGGTTTACCTTCATCTTAGTTTAGCATTCAACACCTTGCACCGCTCCATGTTCACACACCCACACCTACGCTACTGATCTGACTGATTAACACATCTCATTGTGGTAACTCTTTTGTTAAGTTGAGTTTGTTATAATAAATATATTTCCTTACATCGTGTCCTTTCCTCGTTCTTTGTTATGTCCAAGAGCCAGGCCATGACAGAAGGCCAGTGAAAACTATTCCTACCCCAGAAACCTCAAACACCAACCCAAACCAACATCCCTACCCTCACCAGGGTCTGTATCCTTACCCCAATCCCATCATCGCCTACCAATCCCTACCCATCGCATCCCCAACTACCTCACCCTCACCCTTACCAATCCCTACTGGGGGTGTGGACCTCTGGAGTCCATTGACCGTTGGACCGTTTGACAGACGAAGAGGGCGGAACAGCTCTGGATAGAGAAACTGGGCACCACCACCACCGCCCTCTCCTCCTCCCTTCGGTCCACAGTCTGGATCAACACACTCTCACTCCCAACTCGTCCTATAGTGACGTTATGTCAGGATCCTTTGGCGTCACTGTCTAACGCAAGGGGAGGCCCTTTAGCGTCGAGTTTCAACTATCAGGGCGTCCCATTGACTTGCATCGAACTCGCTGAACGTTGGTATTAGACGAGTTGGGATCGCGGAGAAATGCTCTCCGCAGACCCATTCTCACAGCGTTTATCAAACTTTATCTTTCTCAATATGAAGCCAAACTTAATGTCTTTACTTCTTTATTTTAGTTGTATAATGTCGGCCTTTATTTCCGTCAGAGAGTAGGCGCTCAGAATACTGAAATCTGTATTGCTTCAACGTTTTTTCCTTCTAATGTTGTATTCTTTTCTGAACCACACACTGTTATTTCCCAACGTTCAGGGACCTCTATGCAAGTCAATGGGACTCCCTGATAGTTAAAAATGTACGCTAAAGCCCCCCCCCCACTGCGTTTGATAGTGACGCCAAAGGATCCTGACATAACGTCACTATGGGACGAGTTGGGAATGAGAATGTGTTGTCTGGACCCCCCTGTTCCCTCCCCCCTCACCACCACACACAAACCACCAACTTGCAACAACCATTCGCAGATCAATAGTCCAGTGCAAACACCTCACATCCCTGAACGCCACTATACCCCTATCTCACTGCTGGTGTGTTCGGACGCACATGCTGAGAGACGACAGAGAGAGAATTTACAAACCTTTACCTTTTTGCAGATACCATTAAACCCACGGCGGTCAATGGAGGACTAAAGGAGGATTGTAAAACACGGGTATCTGGAGGATAGTCTCGCCTCTTTCTCCTTCGCTTTATTTAATCCCATTCCTCTCCCGATGCCCACTTTGCTCTCCTCTAGACGACGCCTCGGCAGCAAATTTATTCAAAGCAACAAAAGCAGCGGGCTAAACAAAGCAAAGGGAGAAGGAACGTTTCAGGCCGTATGAATAATACTGGAATTACCCTGGATGGCAGGATCTTTTGCAATTGAGCTGCCTTCAGCAAAAAAGTACTACAATGGCTCTGAGCTATTAAATATGTATAGGGTGTCATCTGTAGGCTATGGTCCGGGGAAAGCAGTTTTCATTCTTTATTGAACTAATATATATTACTCACACATAGAAGGAACAAGAGTTTCCTAAGCAGATCAGGTAAGAGGGTTGTTTTTCTGCTTCCTATTGCCGTTTGTCCTCCATCATGTCCCGCCAGGACAGCAGAGGAGGTGATCATTTTGTTCTTATCCTCCATGCATAAACAACAGAGCTGAAATGCCGGCGAAAGGCAAAGAAAACACATTCCCACCGAGAGCTTTAAAGCGTCATAAATCTCCTGCCTCGATAGGGAAACAGTGGAATAATGAACATTTCATCAAACGCTGATAGCTTTATATTCCTGAAAGTTACACGACTTCTAAAAAAGTTCGGTAAAAGTCGTAAAAGCAAGTCGTGGAAACTAGTTGCAGAGATTTGCATGATGTTAGAGTCCAACTCTGACGTGATGAGCTCTTTCTCACAGAGTCGAAGGATAAATGCATTTGGCTTTTGCATGTTGATGAAAACACGTCAGCTTTCAAGGACCTTCTTGTTTTCATCACATTCTTAGACATCTGTTTCATCGAGGAACTCACACCGTGACGTACGAAGCTTAACGTTTAAACCTCAGAAACCAGAGTTAGCGAACACGTCTCAATCCATGTTTCATTTGAACCATAAAGACAATCTTCTCATAAGCACGAGGCATCTGATGGATCGGACAAAGTGTCTTTCTGTTCTCGACTGTCCTCTATCTATCTTAGAGTTTGCAGAGGTAAATTAAGTTTAAAGTAGAAACTGCCTTTTTTAAATATGGATTTCTCTGTTGTTCTCTGTTGAACAGCAGTGTGTTGAACGTGAGAAGGCGAGAGCGGTTTAATTCGGTTGTGCTTCAGGCAATTCAACACGAGCTTCATGAGTTAGATTTAAGAGTCATTTAAAACAACAACAGTCGAGACAAATACATATTGAATTAAGTCAGAGTGTTTGTGTACTTATTATTTTATGTTCTGTTAACTTAATCCAACGAGATATCAGATTGAAAACATCATCTTAAACAAATATTTTGTTGTTGTTGTTGTTGTTTTGAGTCACATGATTTGGTTTTTGAGATGATTTTGAGTTTGTTGTTTGTTTGATTAGAAATCTAAAACACTTTTGTCTTTGCTCCCATTTTTCACGAGATGAACTCAAAGATCTAAAACATTTTCTATAAACACAAAATAACCATTTCTCTCAAATATTGTTCACAAATCTGAAAACATCTGTGATAGTGAGCACTTCTCCTTTGCCGAGATAATCCATCCCACCTCACAGGTGTGGCATATCAAGATGCTGATTAGACAGCATGATTATTGCACAGGTGTGCCTTAGGCTGGCCACCATAAAAGGCCACTCTGAAACGTGCAGTGTTGCTTTATTGGGGGGTCCGAAAACCAGGCAGTATCTGGTGTGAGGGGTAGGGTAGGGTTAGGGTTAGGGTTAGGGTACTGTTGTGAATCGAGTGGCCTGTGTTCGTCGTCTATAACATACGCCTGCCCATACCATAACCCCACCACCACCATGGGCCACTCGATTCACAACATTACCCTACCCCTACCCCTAACCCTACCCCTAACCCTAACCCTACCCCTCACACCAGATACTGCCTGGTTTTCGGACCCCCCCCAGACCCCCCCAATAAAGCAAAACTGAACCTTTCAGAGTGGCCTTTTATGGTGCCAGCCTAAGGCACACTGTGCAATAATCATGCTGTCTAATCAGCATCTTGATATGCCACACCTGTGAGGTGGGATGGATTATCTCGGCAAAGGAGAAGTGCTCACTATCACAGATGTTTTCAGATTTGTGAACAATATTTGAGAGAAATGGTTATTTTGTGTTTATAGAAAATGTTTTAGATCTTTGAGTTCATCTCATGAAAAATGGGAGCAAAAGCAAAAGTGTTGCGTTTATATTTTTGTTCAGTGTATATATATATATAGATCATAATCAACAGAAAAGTTTTATTAAGTTATGTTTACTTAATCCTATGGAAGAGGCGGCCGCAACAGTATTGTATTAAAGTTAACTTATTAAACACTTTAATCAATGGGTACATGTAGTACTGTATGTACTCAAACTATTTAAAAACTAGGCGAATAAGTTGCATTATTATTTTTCCAATTCTGCTCCTTTATTCAGGTTTACAGTTTACCTATGGTTTGGCTTTTGCATGTTGATGATAAACAAACCAAACCTATAGTCTTTATTTTTCTCCACACCGTTAAAGGATATTCCTGACTGTATGTACACGAAAAAAAGCAACTTGTCCCCAACGCTGCTGCTGCTGCTGCTGCTGTTTGATTCAGTTCCTCTTTCAGACTCAGACAGGACAACGGAGAGGAGAGAAACGCGAAGGCAGCGAAACACCGGGGGGAGAAGAGAAAGAACATCTGCAAACATTAAAGTGCCGTCCATCTCCCGCCTCAGCGATGAAACGCTGCTGAAACAAGACGTCCTTCGCTGCGTCTACGCTCTCCGTCTGCGTCACTTTGGTATTGTTTGCCGTTATTGCCAAGCAGACTTCGCGCCGCGTCCCGACAGCTTTCATTATTCTCCTTCATATGAACAGTGTACCTGGCTACTCCCAAAGAACAGTAAACTCCTTTAGCTTTAAGCCAGGAGGTAAACAGTGCGGCTGATCGGGGAAAGAACACTTCCTGTCACATTTTAATTGGAGCGCAGCGACGAGGAATATATCGTTTCCTCGCGCCGACATTATTCAACCATCCATCATCGCCTCTTCATGGACCGAACTTTAGGGAAAACTTCATTTCCCTCCCCAGCGAATGAGCAGAAATGCCATTATGATATGTTTTACTCCCCCGTAAATCTATTTCCTCCCCGTCCCCCTTTTCTTTCCCCCGTCTCGTTGTCTCTCTGCTTTTTGCTTCCTCTCTCGTTCCTTTTCTGTCTTTCAGCCACAGGGTGTTCCAGTTTCATTGCGACATGAAATGTATTCAAAGTGGGAGGCAGGAGAGACGGAGAGATGGATGGATGCATGGCAGCCTGGTCAGAGGCTACCTGAGGCTGTGTGTGTGTGTGTGTGTGTGTGTGTGTGTGTGTGTGCTTGTGTTTTCTTCTGCATATGTCCTCAAAATTGGCATTCATGCCTGCAAGCTTCTTCCGTTTCTCCGTGTGACGTTATGTGTGTCCTGTGTATTTGCAGAGAGAATATTTATGTGTGTGTGTGTGTGTGAGTGTGTGTGTCCTCTCTACCATATCCCCTCGGTCCAAACATATTATCCTCAACAAACATTGACATCCATCCATTTAACAATGTATAAAAATGAACCGGATGAAAGTGTTCTTTAGGGTAAAGCTTAAAATACATGTAAGGACGGTTAAGAAGCAACGGCATCAATAACTTATGGATCAAAAGTATGGTATTGGCTTTAAGAAGAACACTAACATACTAATGAAGTGTTAGTAATACAGGACTTTCAATGCGTGGACTTTTTCCACCCATTCGTAGTTTTCATGTCTAAGAGAAAATAAAAAATGTGCGAAAAATAGGGACTTTCAGATACTCAATCAGCAACAGGAATACGAAGACACGTAGTAGTCCACATACAGGATAAGGATAAGAGGGTGTACAGTATATTTAAAACCACTACCAGTGGGTGGCTATCTTTGTCCAACGCATGATAAGGAACTAACAAGGATTATAAGAACAGGAAATATGGAAGACTTAAGGAAGGGTTAGTACAATTAGTGTGCAGGTAATAGTTCACTCTGGGATAGGAGGGAATGCACACAGGAAGTTGAGTTACAGTATATTTGAAACCACTTTAAAATACATCTGTCAATACCAGTGGGTGACTATCTGTCTCCAACACATGACAATGAAATAACTATAAGAACAGGAAATACGGAAGAAACAGGAACGTGATATCAGAATGCAGACGATAGATGTATAGCAACAACATCATTAGGGCCGTATGACGATATCAATGCTACGTCAGAACGGTTCCGTCTCTCTGTGTGTTTGTAAGAGGCTCACCATCCCTCCCCAACGGGTGATAGTGAACTCAGCCTGAAGTGAATTAGTGCGCGACGTTCCTCGGACTGTCAGCGCTTTGAGTGACAGGCGGACATGACAGCCTGGCAGCCGTTTGACTGCAGAGCGACAGAAATCAATATCAGCCGTTCCAGAGGAGGGACCGAGCTTTATTCCACTGGATTACTGCTGCAAGAGAGTGTGTGTGTGTGTGTGTGTGTGTGTGTGTGTGTGTGTGTGAGGGAAAGACATGTCGTGTGTGTTTTAGTGTGTGTGAACATGAGCGTATGTGTTTGCTTGATCCTTCCTGTTTTTTGTTTGCACGTTTGTTTGCCCGAGCCGTGTGTTTGCGCAGATGGACTGCTTGTTGTTGTCCATGTGTGTGTGTGTGTGTGTGTGTGTGTGTGTGAGCGTGTGTGTGAGAGAGAGAGATAGTCATCTGCTCAATGATTCAGTGTGTGATTTAACAGTGTGTCGTGATGCTGGGCTGTTAGCTCCATGCTTTTAATCATCTTGAGAGGAAGGTAGATAGGCATGTGAGATTAGAGATGAAACACACACACACACACACACACACACGCACACACACAACCCCCTCACCTTATCCCTCAGACACTGGCATGCACTCAACCTGTCCTTTCAACGGGAATAAAAGGCTTTTATTACGTTTAGAATAACATTATTTTTACTTTTTATTTATTTGGCTTTTGAATACGAGGGTACGAAGAAACACATCCATAGATTTTAAATGGGAACTATATTGCATTTCCGTTGCCGTCTGAAACAGAAGCCTCATGTCTCATTGGACAGTCAAACCCACGCCCTGCTCTTAATGAAGGATGAACCCACAGAGCGGTTGGTTTCCTTTGTCCTTTGCGAGCTGCAGTTACACTTTGCACACATCGCTTTCTTTAATTACAATCCCTCCAGTCTCAGCTCAGTTCAGTCAAAGCCATCTTTTCATTGTTTGATCTATTCATGTTCACGGGCAGCAGGAAATAATTGAAAACCCCATTGCAAGTTTATTTTCTATCATTAAAGCAACATACATGAAGCCATTTCCTGTCTGTATTTTCCTGCAATATGAAAACACGTTTGATGGAAGATATTTACAGTTTAAACGCTTTCCTTATTATTGACTTCTTAAGCACTTGTTAGACGCTTTCATCCAAAGCGACTTACATTCTCAATACTGTGGACGATCCCCACAGGAGCACTTTGGGGTGAAGCGTCTCAGGGACACAACGTCATGCTGACTGCAGTGGGGTTTGAACCTGTGACCCCCTGATCCCAACACCAACGCACAACCCACTGCGCCACACGCCTCCCGTCAGTCAATATTCATTTATTAAAATCTGTCCTCCCGGAAACATCTTAAAGGAGGGGTGGGTACGTTTGAGAAACCGGCTCGAGATAGCTACACTTGTTGTTATATTCCATGGAATGCTCTCAACATCCCGACAGCGATGAATATCTGAAGTGCTTTGACTAAAAATCTGCGGAAGCCGTGGCGCTGTAAAAAGCTCGACCAATCATCTGAGCCGGCTAAAGTAGCTGGACGACCTACCTGCCTGTCAGCCTTCCATCGGGGCACACACTCATCTCGTGCCCTCATTGGTCATGTGCGCGTTCGTGTGTGTTGGGGGAGGGGCTCTGTGAGGAAGGGGCAGATTTCTTCCACCCGTGTATTTTCAAATTCTCGCGCACTCGAGCCGGTTTCTCCAACATTACCCCCCCCCGCCTTTAAATGTTTCCTCTTTTGTAAAACAGGTATTTTATTGTAAGAGGTGTGGGTAGTATTGCTTTTGTTTCATTTGTTTTGTGAATGAAAGTGTGTGTATTTATAACTTTCGAAGAGGGTTCGTATTGTTGTTATCGTACTATTTTTAAATGATGTTGTGTGTTTGTTGTTGTGTATTCCCTTTTGTGAATGAACAGTGCTATATAAATAACATGTGGTTGATTGATCTCTGTTTACTCTGAGGAGGATGTTAAAAACAAGCATGTAAAGCATCCATAAATCAATTCAGAAGAAACAAAGTGCTTTCTTTATGTATTGGCTATTTTCCAAAGTGTGTGTGCGGCTGACTTCCAGTCAATACCACGTCTCAGGATTGATCTGGACATGTGAGGCGTGTTGCTGTTCCTCACGAGCTGCTGCTTTGTGTTGTTTAGGCGTCTCTGAAGGTTTCTCATTTCTCTGACTCCCCTCCTGACTCCTATCCTCGTGTCTTAGTCCCGCCCACATGAGGTGCGAGCGGAGGAGAGAGGAGGGGGACCGAGGAGAGAGGAGGGGAACCGAGGAGAGAGGAGGGGGACCGAGGAGAGAGGAGGGGGAACCGAGGAGAGAGGAGGGGGACCGAGGAGAGAGGAGGGGAACCGAGGAGAGAGGAGGGGGACCGAGGAGAGAGGAGGGGGAACCGAGGAGAGAGGAGGGGAACCGAGGAGAGAGGAGGGGGACCGAGGAGGGGGACCGAGGAGAGAGGAGGGGAACCGAGGAGAGAGGAGGGGGACCGAGGAGAGAGGAGGGGAACCGAGGAGAGAGGAGGGGGACCGAGGAGAGAGGAGGGGGACCGAGGAGAGAGGAGGGGAACCGAGGAGAGAGGAGGGGAACCGAGGAGAGAGGAGGGGGACCGAGGAGGGGGACCGAGGAGAGAGGAGGGGAACCGAGGAGAGAGGAGGGGGACCGAGGAGAGAGGAGGGGGACCGAGGAGAGAGGAGGGGGACCGAGGAGAGAGGAGGGGAACCGAGGAGAGAGGAGGGGGACCGAGGAGAGAGGAGGGGAACCGAGGAGAGAGGAGGGGGACCGAGGAGAGAGGAGGGGAACCGAGGAGAGAGGAGGGGGACCGAGGAGAGAGGAGGGGAACCGAGGAGAGAGGAGGGGGACCGAGGAGAGAGGAGGGGAACCGAGGAGAGAGGAGGGGGACCGAGGAGAGAGATAATTTTGTAGCACTTTGAGGTTTGTTTACGCAAATGAAAAGTGCGCTTATAAATAAAATACATTATTATTATTATTACACGTGAGACTGGGTTGCACACCACGGTCCTTCTTGTCACAACACAACCGCGCTGTTACTAACGGCATGCGTTTGCCACGAGTCATCGGACACATGACCTGTGTTGTCACGAGGGATGGGTGGAGGCGAGAGTTCCCGCTCCACGCTCACATTCGAGTCTAAAGTAGCCCGTAATCTGCCGGGTTCATCGTGTGCGCTCCACCCAGAGGAACCACACACTGTGCAGCCGTCGTTCTGCAGCGCTAGCTTTCTGTCCAATCACATCACGGAGGCCACGGGACACCGGGAGAAGCACAGCTCCACAGAGCAGCTCCTCAGCTCCTCCTCTGAAGCGCCCTCAGCACAAAGCCATGGAACGCGCTTTGGGTCGGGATGGATCTGCAGAGACAGGTTGCATCCTGGGAACTCTGCACGGGGTCTGATGGCCTCACACTCATCTGCATCGTGGTGTGAAGAGGTGCGTTGTGGGTAATATGTGCTGAACATCCCAGCAGGAGGAGGAGCCTCAAATCAGGACCGGCTGATTCTGCTGAGCCGAAGAGGAATCTCCCCTCTTTCCTCCCTCTCTTTCCTCCCATCCTCTCTTTCCTCCCTCTCTTTCCTCCCTTTCCTCCCATCCTCCCTTTCCTCCCTCTCTTTCCTCCCATCCTGCTTCTCTTTCCTCCCCTCTTTCCTCCTATCCTCTCTTTCCTCCCTCTCTTTCCTCCATCCCCTCTTTCCTCCCTCTCTTTCCTCCCATCCTCTCTTTCCTCCCTTTCCTCCCTCTCTTTCCTCCCATCCTCCCTTTCCTCCCTCTCTTTCCTCCCATCCTCCTTCTCTTTCCTACCCTCTTTCCTCCATCCCCTCTTTCCTCCCCCTCTTTCCTCCCTCTCTTTCCTCCCATCCTCTCTTTCCTCCCTCTCTTTCCTCCCATCCTCCCTTTCCTCCCTCTCTTTCCTCCCATCCTCCTTCTCTTTCCTCCCCTCTTTCCTCCATCACCTCTTTCCTCCCTCTCTTTCCTCCCATCCTCCCTTTCCTCCCTCTCTTTCCTCCCATCCTCCTTCTCTTTCCTCCCCTCTTCCCTCCATCCCTTCTTTCCTCCCCTCTTTCCTCCCATCCTCTCTTTCCTCCCATCCTCTCTTTCCTCCCATCCTCTCTTTCCTCTCATCCCTTCTTTCCTCCCTCTCTTTCCTCCCCTCTTTCCTCCCATCCTCTCTTTCCTCCCACCCTCTCTTTCCTCCCATCCTCTCTTTCCTCCCATCCCCTCTTTCCTCCCTCTCTTTCCTCCCATCCCCTCTTTCCTCCCTCTCTTTCCTCCCATCCCCTCTTTCCTCCCATCCCCTCTTTCCTCCCATCCCCTCTTTCCTCCCTCTCTTTCCTCCCTCTCTTTCCTCCCATCCTCTCTTTCCTCCCATCCCCTCTTTCCTCCCATCCTCTCTTCCCTTCTCTCTTTCCTCCCTTCTTTCCTCCCATCCCCTCTTTCATCCCATCCTCTCTTTCCTCCCCTCTTTCCTCCCATCCTCTCTTTCCTCCCCTCTTTCCTCCCATCCTCTCTTTCCTCCCATCCCCTCTTCCCTCCCATCCTCTCTTTCCTCCCATCCTCTCTTTCCTCCTCTCTTTCCTCTCATCCTCTTTCCTCCCATCCTCTCTTTCCTCCCATCCCCTCTTTCCTCCCATCCTCTCTTTCCTCTCATCCCCTCTTTCCTACCATCCTCTCTTTCCTCTCATCCTCTCTTTCATCCTCTCTTTTCCTCCCATAGTTCAGGATGAGCGAACCCACTTGAGCACTTTAGCATGCTAACTAGCGCTAGCATGTAAATATCTTTGTATCTCTCCGGCTAAATTAGCATCTTGGATTGATTGCTGGATTGAATATGAATCTGATGGCACTAATGGAGGTCACATTATCTTTCTGACAGATAATCTCATCTCATCTCATATTCTAACTTGAATAGTGTTTTATTTTAATTTTATGATTAGCTAACCTACTTTAGCACTTTAGCTTGTAAACTAGCGCTAGCATGTACATATCTTCTTATCGCTCCGGCTAAATCAGCATCTTGGATTGATAGTTGGATTGAATATGTATGAATGTTTTAGTGACAAGAAAAAATCTGATTCTTATCAAATTCTTAACAAACCCTTTTTGTCTATCCTTGTTCCTTTCCTTTTATGTGTTCCCTTTCCTTCACCTATGATTTATTTCATGGTAAAATACTTACAAAACCTCAATCGAGGAGCTATCTGAATGTATGGTTTCTAAAACATACGCTGCAGAGCCAAATTCTTCTCGAAAAATGTATTATAAGAAACTATTTCAAGATGACACAGCATCCTTGTAAAGAAAAAGGATCCTTTGTGTATCCTTGTTCCTTTCCTTGAAATTGTGTTGCTCCCTTTCCTTCACCTGAAGCTTCTCCCATGGTCAAAGTACTTTTGATAGCTCAGTCTAAGAGGAATCTCAATTTGAGATGTCAACAAAATACATCATAGAAAAAAGTTATTATTATATTATAAGAATCTTTTTCAAGATGGCCAAATGGTATGTATGTAACGAAAAAGGATGCTTTGTGTTTCCTTTCCTTTTACTTGTTCCCTTTCAAATCAGTTGAGAGTTATCTGCATTTTAAAAGACATTGCAAGGCTACGTTATTCTAGAAAAAGTAATTGCAATAAACTATTTCAAGGTGGCTAAAGACAAAATGAAGATTGAGATTATATGGAATACTAAATAATGCTCTACGTGTCGTGTGCGTGTTCTTGGGTTTAACTTACTGTTGACCTACTTGATATGTTTAAGGGATCATATCAAAAGTTAAATCTGTTGTTATGCATTGAAAATGATGTGTTTTGTGTGTAAGCTCGTGTCCTTACTTCTCCTTTATTTAGCATTCTTGCCTCTTATTGTCATTCCCCCCCAGCTTCACCTTGATGTCTTTCCTCCTTTAATTACGTTTGTATTATTATTATTATGTTCTCTTCCTTTCAATACGTAATTACATCCTCTCTAATTGCTATTTTTCTCTCGATAACCCTTTTCTTTCTGTCCGTTGCTCTCTCCCCTCCCCCATGTTCCACTCTTGCGTATTACATCTTCCTCTCTTCCTCCTACATTAACCTAATCTGTTTCCCTTCATGTCTCCTCTCCCCCCCGTACTTCTAAACATTTACATTTTCCTCCAAAAGTTTGCTAAAGCCGAGCAGAATAAAGAGATGTGTAGTATAACATCTCACCACAACTGTCAAATAATATTTCTGTCTTTACTTTAGATATTTAACCTTTTCTGTGTGTTGAGGTTTACAACCAAACCCTGGCTCTGTTATCTCTCTTAAGGAATGGGAGGCTCCAGCTATCTTGATAAACCAGTTCAACTCTCGGTCACAAAATAGTTTACGACTGTGAGAACGC
Organism: Champsocephalus esox; assembly: GCA_036324585.1. Classification (NCBI taxonomy): domain Eukaryota; kingdom Metazoa; phylum Chordata; class Actinopteri; order Perciformes; family Channichthyidae; genus Champsocephalus; species Champsocephalus esox. The sequence continues at coordinate 5,267,295 of CM070498.1, read as the reverse complement.
TGGCTTTCTAAGCTACACAGATGTGAGAGATATCTCCAGTGTTCCCAGGTGTTAACGCCCCATCTCCCAATATGCTCATCAACTCTCTGTAAACTAGTTAAAAGGTCTATCGAGAGATATGCTGGTCAGAATTGACATGGCAACCCACCCGTGCAGTCAGAACCTTTTGCTGCTGTGACTTGTGATATGAATTCTCCGGCCGTTGATTTTTAATAAACATAATTGTTTGACATCAAAGCTCCAACTCTCCTCGTGTCTCTTTGAGTCCTGACTCTCCATTGCTGCAGAAGTTTCCCTTACAACTACCATTTGCAAAGATGAAGAGCGAGCTATTCCCCGTCAATACTCATCATGTGAACGTCCCACTGAGGATACTGAAGCAAATCAAGCCAATACAGTATACTATTGCTTGCTATGCAAAGTGAGAACCTTGTTTACGATCTAATCAATGAGCTTTAATCTCCGAGATACCAGATCTCATCTCTTTGTGAGCTGTCAATAAAGTACTTTCAGGTGATTTACAAACCGATGGCTTTTTATTGGAGGTCAAACTCTCTTTGTCTCTGACAGAATATGAGATTTTTGTTCCACAATCTCACATTCTAACTTGAATAGTGTTTTTTTATGATTAGCGAATCCACTTGAGCACTTTAGCATGCTAACTAGCGCTAGCATGTAAATGTCTTTGTATCTCTCCTGCTAAATTAGCATCTTGGATTGATTGTTGGATTGAATATGTATATATGTTTTAGTGGCAATAAAAGATCAGATTCTTACCAACTAATCGTGTTTCTATCTTATAGTTCATGATGGGAGAACCCACTTGAGCACTTTAGCATGCTAACTACAGATAGCATGTAAATATCTTTGTATCTCTCCTACTAAATTAGCATATTGGATTGATTGTTGGATTGAATAGGAATCTGATGGCACTAATGAAGGTTTAAGTATCTTTGCTTCTGATGGATCATCTCATCTCATATTCTAACTTGAATAGTGTTTTTTTTATCTTATGATTAGCTAACCTACTTTAGCACTTTAGCTTGTAAACTAGCGCTAGCATATAGTAAATATGTTTTATGCCCTCCTGCTAAATTAGCATATTGGATTGATTATTGGATTGAGTATATTTTTGTGACAAGAAAAAATCAGATTCTTACCAAATAATTGTGTTTCTATCTTATAGTTCAGGATGAGCGAACCCCCTTGAGCACTTTAGCATGCAAACTAGCGCTAGCATGTAAATGTATTTGTATCTCTCCTGCTAAATTAACATCTTGGATTGATTGTTGGATTGAATAGGAATCTGATGGCAATAATGGAGGTCAAATTATTTTTATTTTTTGTGGAAAGAAGATTCTTACCAAATAATCGTGTTTCTATCTTACAGTTTATGATTAGCTTACTCACTGTTAGCATGATTAGCACTAGCACGCTAATATCTGTTTTCCTCTCCTTGACTCAAATCAATCTCCAAAGCTAGGTTTTTTTGGTGATGGGTGAAATTAGCATCTTGGAATGTTAGCTATAGCTAACCGTTTTCTTCTGTGTTGCTCATTCTATAAAACGACGTGTCTTAGTTTTTGACTTATCATATCATTTTAAAAGTGATATTTGATATATTAGAAAATGTCCGATTCTTATTAAACTATTTGTGTATCTTAAAGTTTATGGTTAGCTTACTCACTAAAGGGTAAATTATATCAGCTTAATAGAGCTAGCCTCTTAATATGTTTTCATATTTTTGCTAAATTAGCATCTTGGTGTTTTTTTTATCTTTGTTTTTGACTGAAAATGGATTTATTGTGTTACAACATGTCGGATTCTTACTTAACTATTGTGTATCTTAAAGTGTATGGTTAGCTTACTCATTTGTACATAGCTACAGTGTAGATATGTGAATGAAAAACATGTCTTTGTATGATGCTGCAACGCAAACATTTCCCCAATTGGGATCAATAAAGTACTTCTTATCTTATTTGAACATTAAAACAAGACACCATTCCTCCCTCACTCTGCTGTTTCCCCTCCTCTGCCACGATAAGTTATTCATGGCAGCGGCCCGCAGGCAGACGGCTGCTTGCTGCTAATACAATATATAATAATACAAAACGTTGTCTCCTGTGAAGCCGACAGTATTGGCCGGTAGAATAAACTCAGGAGGTAATTGGGGTCTTTAGTCTGCAAACTAACGGACTCTCCCTCAATAGCATTAGTCACCCAGAGCAATCAGACACAAAAGGATCATATCTGCAGCGGATGAAGACGCTGCTGAAGTTACATTTTTGTTTTAATCTCCATAAAACAGGGAGTCCACTTTTTGAGCATCGGAAGCCTCCAGTGTTTCCTCTGCATCGCTGCTATAATGACTTAACCCTGTAAGGCCACCGGTTGTTATTTTACAACACCACTTTAAGCTATCCTTTTTGTTTTGTTTTAAAGACTACATTTACATCGTCAAAAGGTCCTTTTGTTCAGCCTCACAATGCTATTGGGTATTACATGTGTGTGTAGGTCGTGCCCTCTGGCAACATCTCTTTGTTTTATTGGACTGGATTTTTCAGATTTAAGTGCCTCAAATATGTTTTGTTGTGATTATTGTAATGCCTAGAACATTACTAACTACATATTTAGTTTCTGTGGAATACATTCATCACATTTTATAGTTGTTCTATATTCGGGCTGGGTTAAGGAATATTCTGTTGCCGGGGGAACATTGATATAAGCTTCCTTAAACTGTGTCTGCAAGCATCGCCCAAAAGATTAACCAGTGCTTCACCTCTGTGCGCTCCATCACCAGCAGTAACTGTCTGGAAAGTCCTGCAGCACGAATAGCAGAATATTAGACAACGTGTGTGTGTGTGTGTGTGTGTGTGTGTGTGTGTGTGTGTGTGTGTGGGAGGGGGCGGTTCCACCATGGTTTTCCTCTCTGTTCATGTAAATTAGGGCCACATACACATTAGTTACGAGTGACGGGAGCCACTGTAAAGGGCTTGCTGTGCTACGAGCGTTAGCATGTTAAGCTAACGAGCCAAATGGGCTGAAAGAGATTATTCAACACGGATCAACGCAGCACAAAGGAGGTGTTACAGAGGTATACTGCACTGTACTGTATACATTACCATTCTGTAGGCATTACCACTTCACTAAACAGTATTTTACAACACTTAACTTAGCTGAAATATACAATATGCTTTACCGTAATTCACTATATTATCCTATCCCACGTACATTAAAAGCTTCAACAATGCTTTGATCCAGACAGGAATCTAATTCTACAAATAGTATACTACACATAATATGAGTGTAACCTAATCTGTATCTACAGCTGTGCAGAAAGGCAGTGTATAACCACAATGATTAGATATACAAATGTTTCAATTGTTCCAAAGTCAATATTATTGATGTAGCTTTAAACTACGTGTCCTACATCTACTGCATTACTCTGTAGTGCTGCACTGCACTGCTCTAATGTAATTATATTCATTACACACTTTACTACTGTACTGCACTACCACAATACACTACTGCTGAACTGCATTTAACTGATGTGTGCCATACTGCAGTATTCGATCCAATATACTTCATAAATACACCACATAGTATTTCTATAACGTGCTATACAATGCTTCAATGCTACATGTCGTGCTGTATTGTTTTGTACTTTACTGCTCTGTCTAGATAATGTTATTATTTGCATACAGTTCTATCCTTTGTTGATGTACAAAACTACACTATTACGAATACTAAACTATACCATCCTATCGTCTAAGACGAATGTCAACAAAACAAGGGTGTGAGCATATCTGAAGACGAGTTTTGGAAAGATGCCAAAAAGACGTTCTGCGTGGAGCATCTTGTTCTGTGTTCCTCTGCAGAACAGCAGGAAGACCCAAATGCAATGTTTGGGAACACATGTGGACTTTAAAGCAAAGGTGGAGTCAGCATCGGCTGTACTATAGCTGTGCGGCACGCTAAGCACACAAGGGGAAACAACACAACAACACAATAGACATTTCACTACAGACTTGAGCTACTACAGTATGTTGCTGCAGCGGCACATCATAACTTCATCTCATGCTACTCTTCCTAAAGTGAAGTAGAAACACATGTATGATCCAAACAATGCATAAGAAACAGCTTCTGGCCGGTCATGCTGCACGAGTAGGGATTTGGTTCAACTTGTCCTTAGGGAAAGTTGTCCAACGCGACAGCTAGCACACTATGCATAAGCTGCCAGGTCTCCAGCAGTACAACAGACTGCAGTCAAGTGCAAAGAGGCTTCTCCCAAAACCAAACATCACATCTTTACGACAAACAGAATGATAGTGAAGTTAACATCAGGTTACAAAGCGTGTTAAATGTGTCAGTTGTGTTTCTATTTTTGCCTCCCTAAGGGACACAACAAACTGTCTCTCAATTTCCAGAGAGGACTGACAGTGTTATGGAAACAATGCTGTGATAAACAGCTTACTATTTGCTGTTTTGGAAGAATTAACTGTTGTCCTGCCGCTGATGAAACAAGGATGCTTGGCGTTCAGGAAAAGAACGTCTGTGTCAACACGATGAATTTAGCAAAGCTGGAAATATTGCTGATGTTTGGCAAACGTGTTTTGCTTGATTGCTCCCGTCACCAGATGTTCTCCGGGGACTTCTAGATGGAAACATTTGGAAACCTAAAACAATACATGAACAAGGACATTCTACATACTTTAAAACCAAGAAGGAGGAACATTTAGAAAGTGCCTCGCAGCAGACACAGAACCTTGGTCAGGGAAGATAAGAAGAAGAAAAAAGGAAGAAAAACGGGTGAAAGAAAAAGGAAAGTACCTTTCTTGTGAGTGCCTTCATTTTTGGAGCCTTTGGGGTCTGATAAAAAAAAGATCAGAATTAAACACAGAATATTCTAACAACACGTTACCAACTGTACGTTGTTTGTCCTCGTGAAGGAAAACAACCGTCTATCAAGGAGCGGACAAGACAGCAAGGCTCGATTATCTAAGGTGTCGCTCTGCTGCCAACACTCAGCGGGGGGGGAGTGTTGGCAGGGGGGGAGACTTAGGGAGGGATAAAGGGAGGGGGGCAACATACTGTGAAGGCAATAGCAGGAAGGAGGGATGCACAAGTCTGCAGAGAAACAGTGTACTGCCATTCTGCAGGAGAGGAGGCGATGCACTGATGATGAGCAGGAGGAAGAGGAGGAGGGTTGCAATGCAGATCTGTCAACAAGAGCTGAAGTAAGACTAGCAAAATGCACTAAAGGAGATGCAAGAGGCCGAGAGAAAGAGTGGGAACAGGAGGAGGAGGAGGAGGAGGAGGAGGAGGAGGAGGAGGAGGAGGAGGAGGAGGGGGGAGAATGCAAAGACTACATGTCAAACTGGCTTCGTTTTGATTGGTGTCTCATTTGGCCTTTTTAGGAAACCTTTTGGAAACAAGTTGGTGTTAGGTTGCATCGAACGACTCAAATGAAAGATTTCCCCCCTCGAAATGGAGCCGCAACCAAATTCAATTATAGTCTTCCTCCAAATGTCTCCCATTGAAAAAGACAACAGGTTTAACTTCCAACCCTCCCAACAAATGTAAATCTTTGACCACTTCCAAATCGGCACACATAATTTCCCTGGCTTCGTTTTGATTTGTGTCTCTTTTGGCCTTTTTAGGAATTTACACTTGTCTTTTTTGGGCGACAAGTTGGCGTTGCGTTGATCGACTCTCAAATGAAACAAGTAACAAAGTTTTCAAAATGGAATATTTGTCCCTCCCTCAAAGAAATGGAGCTGTAACCCCGAAGGAATGGATACATGCTTTAGAAAATCTGAAATATAATGATAGTCTTTCTCCATTTCAGCCAATTGACTTCAAATGAATGGCGCCCATAGAAAAAGACAAAACTGCTTACATCCCTCCCAATACATGTACATCTTCGACCATTTAAAATAGGCACAGATCATTTCACTGGCTTTGTTTTGATGTGTGTCTCATTGGGCCTTTTTGGGGCAACAAGTTGGTGTTAGCGACCTTGAACGACTAACAAATGAAACGATTAACAAAGTTCTCAAAATGGATTATCGTCCCCCTCGAAATGGAGCTGTAACCAAATGGATACAAATGATTTATAAATCTGAAATTCAATTATAGTCTTTCTTCAAATGGGCGCCATTCACTTGAAGTCCATTGGCTGAAATGGAGCCCATCGAAAAAGACAAAAGGTTTAATTTCCACCCCTCCCAGTAAATGTAAGTCCTTTTCCAAATGGGCTGAATAATTTCACTGGCTTTGTTTTGATGTGTGTCTCATTCGGCCTTTTTAGGAAAATACACTTGTCTTTTTTGGGCAACAAGTTGGTGTTAGCGACATTGAACGACTCTCAAATGAAACGATTAACAAAGTTCTCAAAATAGATTATTTTCCCCCTCGTAATGGAGCTGTAACCAAATGGATAAAAATGATTTATAAATCTGAAATTCAATTATAGTCTTTCTTCAAATGGGCGCCATTCACTTGAAGTCCATTGGCTGAAATGGAGCCCATCGAAAAAGACAAAAGGTTTAACTTCCACCCCTCCCAAAAGGGCCGAATAATTTCACTGGCTTCATTTTTATTTATTTTATTTATTTGTCTCATTTGGCCTTTTTAGGAAAATACACTTTTTTGGGCAACAAGTCGGTGTTGAGTTGCATTGAACGACTAACAAAGTTTTCAAAATGGATTATTATCCTTCCCTCGAAAAAATGGAGCTGTAACCAGGAAGGAATGGATAAATGATTTGGAAATTAAATTATAGTCTTTCTCCAAATGGACGCCATTAATTTGAAGTCATTTGGCTGAAAATGGAGCCCATTGAAAAAGACAAAAGTTTTAACTTCCACCCCTCCCAGTAAATGGGCCACATCATTTCAGTTTTACCCCAGAAAGGGAACTTCTAGTCTCTGCAGAGGTCGATTCATATTGGAAAAATGCCGACCTGCTAATGTCACAGAATTAGACGTTAAGGCAAACAGATTGATTGTTCCTCCGTGATAATGCCCCCGTTCACTGCAGGACAGTTGCTTCTTTCTCCCAAAGACTGTTGTATTATTGAAGAGTGTTGGCTTATCGGATTCGTCTCGAAAGTTTGAGAACGTCCAAGAAGCAAAGACAGCTTTTACTGTCCTCTCAATCAACCCCACATCACTAGCTGTCAGCCTTAATGGCCACGAACATTACACCAACTTGAGTTCATTCCCAATTGTCTCAAAGATTGTGAACTTATAGTCCTCGTCTCGACTCCAGAAATATCTTCAACTAAAGGTCGACCAGTGAACAGCTCATTTCTGACCTTCACAAATGTCATGATTTTGAGCAAATAATGATCACATCTGTGCGGGAAGACCGACAGTGTTTTTCTTTGCAATTAATTCACAACATCGCTTAGAAATGTCAGCGAACAGCCTGTGATTTCATTAGAAATAAATACTTCATTTTCCCAGAGGTGGGAGAAGTACTCAGATCTGGTACTTGAGTAAAAGTAGAAGTACTCAGATCTGGTACTTGAGTAAAAGTAGAAGTACTCAAATCTTGTACTTGAGTAAAAGTAGAAGTACTCAGATCTTGTAATTGAGTAGAAGTACTCAGATCTTGTACTTGAGTAAAAGTAGAAGTATTCAGATCTTGTAATTGAGTAGAAGTACTCAGATCTTGTACTTGAATAAAAGTAGAAGTCTCAGATCTTGTACTTGAGTAAAAGTAGAAGTACTTATAATGATTGATCATGAAAGTGTTCTCAAAGCTGGTAAAGGTGCAGCTAGTCTGAAGTACTTTGTAGACTGCAGGGTAGCTGGTGGAGGTGCAGCTAGTCTGAAGTACTTTGTAGACTGCAGGGTAGCTGGTGAAGGTGCAGCTAGTCTGAAGTACTTTGTAGACTGCAGGGTAGCTGGTGGATTCACTCCAGGTGGAACTAAAGGCTGATTCAACACTTGATTAGATTTCACATCATTCATCCACATCTGTGAAGTAACTAAAGGTATCAAAGACATGTAGTGGAGTAGAAGTACATCATTTACCTCTGAACTGTAGTGGAGTAGAAGTACTAAGTAGCACAACATGTAAATACTTAAGTAAAGTACAAGTATCTTAAATTGTACTTGAGTAAATGTACTTAGTTACTTCCCACCTCTGCATTCTCTTCATATGTCTTTGTACTGTGGACTGATTCCAGACAGACGTCCTCTCGATACAAACAGAGGAGATTTCTTTCCTCCGATATCCCAGCTTTGTTGATTGATGTCCTATTTTACCTCCGAACCCCATTAAACCGGGCCTGGCCTGCTTTTCTGTACTTGACAACTGCCATTGTGAAGGATGGTGACCGCGCCGCGAAGAAGTCTGCGAGCGATATTGTAATCTGTCATTGTCAGCCTGAAAAAAAGCTGGAAATGGCTCCTAAGATAGATGGAAGGTATTCATCGTGACCATGAACTGTTGTAGACAGGTGACTTAAACTCTATAATCTGCCTGAATCCATGAAAGGCAATTTTTCCTCTCTCTTCTGCGCACTACAATCTCTCTATGTCAGAGTTAAGCTCGGGCTTAGCCCCCCGGCCGAAAGCCTGTCGAACATCGAGCGCCTGATCCTGGCATTAAAACCTCCAACGCTTTGGTTTTCGGGGCTTTGCTGGCAGCGGGGGGCTCATAACGGCAGCTAATTACGAGCACTGTGATGAATCAATTCTCCTGGCTTTGCAGGGGAGGCGGGGCTTGGCTGTGTGTTGGAAAACAAAGGTCTCTTTTTGTTAAATGTTTACTCCTGTCCTAGGTGTACTCCCTGGTTGCCAAACGATTAGACACATCTGCTATGCGCAGCGTGGAAACATTGCCTTCCTGCCTTTATGCAGGCGTCGAAGAAGCATTCAGAAAGCATTCCTTCAACAATTGCAGTTTTAACCAGAAATAATCCATGTGTTTTCTCCCAGTGGGCTGATTATGATGCATTGTGGGTCGATTATAAAAATGTAGGGGACGCAAAACGGCCATTTTCAATCCTAACAATGTCAGAAACGGATTCAACATCATCAATAACCTCAAAAACCAACCCGACATTGTCCAAATCGGCAAAGCCACTTTTCTGCTCGTGCTCTTGCTATATCATAATATAAAAATATGCTTATTAATGCAACTAATGCTCATTCGTAGGGATGCTCCGATCGATCGACCACTCATTACTGGATCAGCGAGCTGCATGAGATACTGACAGGCTGTCAGGAAAGAGAGAGGGAGGGAGAGGGAGAGAGAGAGAGGGAGAGGGAGAGAGAGAGAGATAGAAGGAGAGAGACAGGGAGGGAGAGAGAGGGGGTAAGAGAGAGAGAGGGTATTAGAGAGAGAGGGAGAGAGAGGGAGAGGGAGAGAGAGGGGGGTAGAGAGAGAGGGAGAGAGAGAGAGAGAGAAGGGGATAGAGAGAGAGGGAGAGAGAGGGAGAGAGAGGGAGAGGGAGAGAGAGAGAGGGGGATAGAGAGAGAGGGAGAGAGAGAGAGGGGGAGAGAGGGGGAGAGAGGGGGATAGATAGAGAGGGAGAAAGAGAGGGAGAGAGAGGGGGATAGAGAGAGAGGGAGAGAGAGGGAGAGAGAGGGGGATAGAGAGAGAGAGGGAGAGAGAGGGAGAGGGAGAGAGAGAGAGAGGGGGATAGAGAGAGAGGGAGAGAGAGGGGGAGAGAGAGAGGGGGATAGAGAGAGAGGGAGAGAGAAAGGGAGAGAGAGAGAGGGAGAGAGAGGGAGAGAGAGAGGGGGATAGAGAGAGAGGGAGAGAGAGGGAGAGAGAGAGGGAGAGAGAGAGGGGGATAGAGAGAGAGGGAGAGAGAGAGGGAGAGAGAGGGGGGGGAGAGAGAGAGAGGGGGATAGAGAGAGAGGGAGAGAGAGAGGGAGAGAGAGCGCTTCCGCTCATCTCTCCCGTGTTATTCTCCAAAGTGAATGTAACCTTGAAGAACGTTCATCATCTGAATGTAATAATTAGTTGGTTGTTGTTGTTGTTGTTGTTGTTGTTGTTGTTGTTGTTGTTGTGTGGAAGCTCCAGAGAATGAGCATTAACTGAGATTTAAACATCACTTTAAATGGAAGATTTAAAGTGATGTTTAAATCTTCCATTTAGGCCCCGCCCACTTGATCGATATCGGCCGATACTGATTCCGGCGATCGGCCCCGAAATTGGCGATCGGAGCATCCCTACTCATTTGTATACAGCATCTCATTCTTCATGACTGCACACACTTTATTCCAAATCTATTTCTACGATTTCAACCATATCAATGTAAACACTGCTATATGTGTTTATGTTCTGCACCGCAACACCAAGTCAAGTTCCTCGTAGCCGGTAACAACCCTGTTTCCGATGCTAATTGTGCAAATCGCCCGACGCGGTTAGCATCCGGGAGAACGTGTGCTGGTGAGCCCTAATCAGTGCTGCGTACCTGGACTCACATTCAGGTTCAGGTCCGGACTCGTAAGTCCGGACCTGAACGCTTGGCTTGTGTCAAGTTGTGTGAGTAACTAAAGTGAACTTATTGTGAGCTAATTATCAATTGAAAATAAACTCATAATCAACTCAAATTCAAACTCGTCAGGTTTATTGTGCTCCCTTCCAACTTGTGTCTACATTTCTCTACAAAGTACAAATGTGCCACTTAGTCTACAAATGACTTATGACAGCAACTACAGTGAACTACTACAAAGTGCAAACATGTATTTCATTTACCAAACTAAAGTAACCAAACAGTCCCTAAGCTGACTGAGCCTAAAGCCCTAAAGCGTCGCTGAAAGGAGTGTAGAGTAGACTATACGCATTACACTGTTACACACCTACTATACAGTATACACTGTAGTGACTGTACAGTCAGAGTGTACTGTACTGTCTGTACACCATGTATTTTCCACAACTCTACATGTGTACATGATACAGTACATACTACATACATAGTGATGCACATACATACTGTTAGAAATTAAAATCAATGTTGATATGGTGTAATTTTGAATTAAATACAATATTTTAATTTAAATCAGTTTTATTCTGAAAAAAACGGAAATTCACACTATTAATGTAATACTTTTATTCTGAAAATTCCTCACTTCCGGTTAGCATGAGCATGTGGCGAAATGCTACGTCTTCAAACCGTGAATCGAAGGTAAAATGACATGTGATGTTGTACACTGAGCACACTGGGATTAGCACTCATGTATTCACGCTGAATAACGTTCATCAGGGAATGTTTAAATAACCACAGACACCAGAATATACGTAAGTGCTAGTTTTTTTGCGAGTCCAAGTACCGGTTCCCGACGTTCCGGTTTTAACCGTACTTGAACCGAAACTTTTTACAAGTCCAGTACCGGTTCGGCGTACCGGTACGCAGCACTAGCCCTAATACACATTTATATCATAACATGTTGGGCTACTCAGCATTTCCAGGTTCACCATGCTGACGAATAGACTGTCACGCATCCATCTGTCCGTCACGCATTGAGATGGATGCGGTGGGCTCAACGTCTTCCCCTCCCGCTGCTAATTAGAGGTGTGACGGGATGGCCTTCTTTTAAAGCAGCGGTCCCCTCCTAATAAACGTATTAGCCACGGACCAGTGGACCGCAGAGGGAGGAGGATGCCGTAATGAAGCCGTCAACGGTTCTCTCCGATCAGCCTTACATCGCCTGGAGCCAAAGATAATCCACGTTTCTGACTATCTTTAGATCCAGAAGAAACAATGATGAGGGGAGGAGTTATAGCCCGAGGAGTTCATTCATTTGAAAACACGGCTCGTTCGGCAGATTTCTAATTACCAGTTTGATGATTTGTCTTTCAGCTCTTGAGGATGTTCGGAGCGCGACTTCTACTTTTGGATTTGTGTAAAGTGACAAAGTAGATTTACTAAAGTGCTTAAGATAATTGTACTTTACTTTTTGTTGTGTCTTTGTACTTCTACTCCTCTACAGTTCAGAGGTACATGATGTACTTCTACTCCACCACATGTATTTAATACCTTTAGTTACTTCACAGATCTGGATGAATGATGTGAAATCTAATCAAGTGTTGAATCAGACTTTAGTTCCACCTGGAGTAAATCCACCAGCTACCCTGTAGTCTACAAAGTACTTCAGACTAGCTGCACCTTCACCAGCTACCCTGCAGTCTACAAAGTACTTCAGACTAGCTGCTCCTCCACCAGCTACCCTGCAGTCTACAAAGTACTTCAGACTAGCTGCACCTCCACCAGCTACCCTGCAGTCTACAAAGTACTTCAGACTAGCTGCACCTTCACCAGCTTTGAGAACACTTTCATGATCAATCATTATAAAACACATCATATATATTATTCTGAAATGGACCAATCTGCACAACGACTACTTTCACTGTCTTTCACTATATTCTGATGAGAATACTTTCTACTTTCACTTGAGGAACATTTTGAATGCAGGACTTTTACTGTGACAGAGTATTCCTACACTCTGGTACTTCTACTTTTACTCAAGTACCAGATCTGAGTACTTCTACTTTTACTCAAGTACAAGGTCTGAGTACTTCTACTTTTACTCAAGTACAAGATCTGAGTACTTCTACTTTTACTCAATTACAAAATCTGAGTACTTCTACTTTTACTCAATTACAAAATATGAGTACTTCTACTTTTACTCAAATACAAGGTCTGAGTACTTCTACTTTTACTCAAGTACAAGATCTGAGCACTTCTACTTTTACTCAAGTACAATATCTGAGTACTTCTACTTTTACGCAAGTACAAGATCTATGTACTTCTACTTTTACTCAAGTACAATGTCTGAGTACTTCTACTTTTACTCAAGTACAATATCTGAGTACTTCTACTTTTACTCAAGTACAAGATCTGAGTAGTTCTACTTGTACTCAAGTACAAGATCTGAGTACTTCTACTTTTACTCAGGTACAATATCTGAGTACTTCTACTTTTACTCAAGTACAATATCTGTGTACGTCTACTTTTACTCAAGTACAAGGTCTGTGTACTTCTACTTTTACTCAAGAACAAGGTCTGAGTACTTCTACTTTAACTCAAGTACAATATCTGAGTACTTCCACTTTTACTCAAGTACAAGATCTGAGTACTTCTACTTTTGCTCAAGTACAAGGTCTGAGTACTCCTCCCCCCTCCGAGCTAACATCCTCCCGCTCCCCCCCCCTCATCAGTCGGACGGTCTTGAGTGCCCTCGGACGTTTGGCCGCCTTTCACCATTACCCTCTTCAATATTCCTCTCTTCGCCGCCCTTGCCGTTCCACCTCCTCTCGCTAGACGTTGAAGCGTGATCAATATTTCCGTCATAACTCAGGAGAGAGTCACCTCTGCAGCGACATTACAATTCCTCGCTCCGTGCAATATAGTCCAAATGTCCTGGCTTGGAAGAGATAGGGCTATTACCCAGAATACTAAAAGAGCGAGGAGGCCTTGCTGTGGGCGAGGATGTCCCCTCACTGCAGCACATTCCTATGTTTCCTCGTGGAGAGTAGCTCTGAGAGAAATACCGATAATAGGAGGAAGACATTACAGTGTGTATCTCGGTGCTGCTCGTTCATGTGTATAATACATAACAGCAATACTGAAGCCCACTGGGAACGGTGTTAGCATCCGTCTTCAGTTAGCATTAGCTTCAGTCTGGCGCGAAGCTAATGGAAACAGATTCTCCTGCCGTAAGCAAACGCCTCCGATTCGGCTAGCCCTTTGCAAAGCTACCTTTCCTTTCCTTCCTTCACTCCTCTTCCTCTCCCCCTTCCATGACCCGTCCCCTTCTCCCCGCCCTACAGCCGTTCCTCCATCCCACGCTCATTACCTTAAACCCATTAATCCCATTAAGTAGCCATTAGTGCTGATAACACCAAATGAACGTCAAGCTCCGACGGCTAATAACCACAGTCCCACCTCGGCACGTTCAACCCTGACGAGGAGAAAAGAGAGGCGGGAAAATAAACATGGGGGGTGAAGTACAACATGAGTGTAGTACAGAGTAGTGTCGCTTTGTGTAGTAGCAAGTACTCCAGCTGAAGACAAAGAGAGGAGGAGAAAGGAGGAAGCCAAACATGTAGATATACTGCCGTACGTTGTATATTTACTCGTGTCCGCTAGCCACGAGAAAGAGTGGGTCATTCAGCTCCAAAATGACACAGTGCGACATTTAACCCTGATCATCTCTGGGATTTAAGAGCAACGAGAAGAAGGCGGATTTGTCAAACCAACCGTGTGAGCAGCATGAAATACAACGATTGTATTCTAAGAAGCGAACCCAAGCTAAATCGACCACAGTGGCTGTTGGAGAGAGAAATGAAAACCTGCTGAAGTCGACCCACACAAAGCCCCTGATGCTCACTGGACTTTCAGGTCGCTGACGCGTTCAGGGTCTTTTCCCCATGGGTCCTGCCTCAGAGGAGGACATGGAGGTGGCAGGAACAATAGAAAGCTCGTCCCGGTTGAACTCAAAACCAGAAGCTGGCTCGCGGTCACCGTGCTCGATGCCGCTCAGCGTGAGTGATGAGGAAGGACAAGGTTATGGCGGAGCGGGGGGGCGAGTCAGAGCTCCAGTCTGAGCCATTCATCAAGTGTGCACACACTCTCAGACCAGAGAGAATTACACTGTTACTGGTGCAAACAGAATCTGAAGCAGAGGTGGCCAAAGTCCACACATCCATTACTCCAGTAGAAGTACACATGCTCGTGTTTGAAAGTACTGACTAAACTTCTTTACTCAAGTGAAAGTAAAGAGGCTTTGAAATGTACTTCAGTAAAAAGTACCCATAACTAGCAGCTGTTTCACACATTAAGGAACCAGCTGTTTGGAAAATGAGAGAAGTAGAAAGTACAGGTATTTGAGTTCAACATGTAAGAAGTAGAAAGTACAGGTATTTGGGTTCAACATGTAAGAAGTAGAAAGTACAGGTATTTGAGTTCAACATGTAAGAAGTAGAAAGTACAGGTATTTGGGTTCAACATGTAAGAAGTAGAAAGTACAGGTATTTGAGTTCAACATGTAAGAAGTAGAAAGTACAAGTATTTGAGTTCAACATGTGAGAAGTAGAAAGTACAGGTATTTGAGTTCAACATGTAAGAAGTAGAAAGTACAAGTATTTGAGTTCAACATGTGAGAAGTAGAAAGTACAGGTATTTGTATTCAAAATGTAAGAAGTAGAAAGTACAGGTATTTGAGTTCAACATGTAAGAAGTAGAAAGTACAAGTATTTGGGTTCAAAATGAAAGAAGTAAAAGTAAAAAGTCGTCAGAAAAATAAGTAGTGGAGTAAAGTACTCATTCCAGAAAAATGTACTTACATACAGTAACAAAGTATTTGTACTCCACTTCTTCTATGTTAGCAGGAATATTACGTTCACTACGTCTCACTCCTTCACTGCTGAGGATCTAAAGCCTCTTTTGATGCTCTGTGAACTCGACTTGTGTCTGGTCAACTGGTTCAATTTGTTTCACGAATCAGTGGGGTCTGTAAACAAGACTGGAATACTGTGGAGGGATGAGGAGAGGAGGCGAGATGAAGGTCAGAGGAGGGAGAATGCATGGGGCGTTCACTGTACTAATGGATATGTCTTTCAGCCCGGAAAATGGAAAATGGAAGTTTAAAGAAAATACTTTCAGGAAGCATGGTAAAAAGAAGCATGTTGGTGGAAATGGAATAATGTAAGTGAAATTATGGGGGACATGATCAAATTACGGCTATAGATTACATTACACGGGAGAATATCAAAAACAAAAATGACTGATTGCAGGACAGAAGGAAATACGCGGAATACTTAAATTAAATAATGGATTTTTCGGACAGCAAAGAAAGGTATGACGCAGGTTAAACTACTGAAGAAGAATTACAGATTGATTGAAGCTGACAGGAAAAAGAAAGCTAACCCATGGCAGAATAAATAAGGGCTAATAAATGTTTAATCTTTAAGAAAACACCAGGGAAGGAATCAAGATAATAAAACCCTGAAATGAATGAACGATGTGAGACGGGAGCCAAATGAGAAGAAGCAGAGGAACAAATGAAAGGATGACAAAGCAGGAAGAGAGAATGAAACCACGGACGCACTCATAGATTATACATGTGTCGTCCTGGATGTGTCAGGAGTGTTTGCTCTCCTCTGTCTCCCATGGAGGAACCGGCTAAATCAATCGGAAGCTTCTCTTTCTTTTCTTCCTGTCCTCACAGCGGACCCCCGGACACGATCAGTGTCATGTCCTCTCATGCTGGCACATCTGTAGCTTGCGGCAACAAATATCTCTTCCCTTTGACCCCCTGTTGCTGCTCGGCAGAATTAACGGGGCTGGTGCTAATTGGATTGAACATTCCGGAATGCCGACGCATTCCATTGGGACGGAACATGCTAACATTCCAAAGGGAGTTCTAGAACTACGTCCCTATTGGTCGTTGAACCTTGAACAATTACATTCAATGATTCTCTCTTCTAAACCATCAACGTGCATGTTAGACCCAATTCCAACTAAGCTGTTGAAGGAAGTTTTTCCATTAATTAGCACTTCTTTATTAAATATTATGAATATGTCTTTATTATCAGGCTATGTTCCACAATCATTCAAAGTAGCAGTGATAAAACCGCTTCTTAAAAAGCACAACCTCGATCCAGAGGTTTTAGCCAACTATAGACCTATTTCTAATCTTCCGTTCCTCTCAAAAATTCTGAAAGCGGTCGCAAAGCAGTTGTGTGATTACTTAAAAAACAATGATTTATTTGAAGTTTTCAGTCTGGCTTTAGAACACATCATAGCACAGAGACAGCTCTGGTTAAAGTCACAAATGATATTCTAATAGCCTCAGACAAGGGACTTGTCTCTATTCTTGTTTTGCTCGATCTCAGTGCTGCATTTGATACTATCGACCATGATATCCTATTGCAAAGACTAGAGCACTTGGTTGGCATACAGGGAACTGCTTTAGGCTGGTTTAGGTCCTATCTATCGGAACACTCTCAGTTTGTACGTGTTAACGATGAATCTTCCACGCAAACCAAAGTTAGCCATGGAGTGCCACAGGGCTCAGTGCTCGGACCTATTTTGTTCACATTATATATGCTTCCGTTAGGCAATATTATAAGGAATCATTCTGTAAACTTTCATTGTTATGCGGATGATACTCAACTATATTTATCAATCAAGCCTGATGAAATTAATCATCTAAATACAATTCAAGACTGCCTTAAGGACTTAAAAACGTGGATGACCTTAAACTTTTTGATGTTAAACACGACCAAAACTGAAGTTATTGTACTTGGCCCGAAGAATCTACGAAACAAATTATCTAAAGATATACTAACTATGGATGGCATTAATTTGGCCTCCAGTGAGACTGTAAGGAATCCACATAAAATCAATTTCAAGGACCGCCTACTTCCATCTACGTAACATTGCACAAATCAGGCATATCTTGCCTCAAAACGATGCAGAGAAACTAGTCCATGCATTTGTTACTTCAAGGCTGGATTATTGTAACTCTTTATTATCAGGGTGTACCAAGAAGTCAGTCAAGTGGCTTCAGCTGATTCAAAATGCTGCAGCTCGTGTACTAACCAGAGTTAGGAAAAGGGACCACATTACTCCTGTTCTGGCTGCCTTACACTGGCTCCCTATAGAACACAGGATATAATTTAAAATGCTTCGTCTCGCCTACAAAGCCCTTAATGGGCAGGCGCCATCTTACCTTAAAGAACTCCTTATACCCTACTGTCCTACTAGGGCATTGCGTTCCAAGAATGCAGGGTTGTTGGTTGTTCCTAGAGTCTCTAAAAGTACAATGGGAGCCAGAGCCTTATCTTATCAAGCTCCACATTTGTGGAATCAGCTTCCAGTTTGTGTTCGGGCGGCAGACACCCTATCCGTTTTTAAGAGTGCGCTTAAGACCTTCCTTTTTGATTAAGCTTATTGTTAGGGCTGATTAGATTCAGCCCCTAGTTTTGCTGATATAGGCTTAGTTTGTCGGGGGACATCTTACTTCTTCCTTCTCTCTGTCTATACCCGTGTACTCTCATGTTCCGATTAACCCAGCTTCCCCAAATGTCTTTCTTTTTGGTGTCTATATACGCCGGGATCCGGAGTCATGGATGATCCTGCGGTCCTGTGTCCTGGATCGCGAGCCCTGGATCGCGAGTCGTGGCTGTGGTCCTGGATCATCGGTCCTGGATGGATATCCTCGTGGATTCATCTTCCTGTTATACACACATGCATTTCCAAACATTTGGACTACCTATGTTGCAAATGTATTATCTTTTCAATTTACACACGGCATCTATTGCACGTCTGTCCGTCCTGGGAGAGGGATCCCTCCTCTGTTGCTCTCCCTGAGGTTTCTCCCATTTTTCCCTTTAAACTGGGTTTTCTTTGGAAGTTTTTCCTTGTACGATGTAAGGGTCTAAGGACAGAGGGTGTCGTATTATCATACTGATATTCTGTACACACTGTGAAGACCACTGAGAGATTTGTGATATTGGGCTATATAAATAAACATTGATTGATTGATTGATCACATACCTCTTCATTTACACTACACAAGTTAGCCATCAAGCTAGCATGGAGTTTGTAATTTAACTAACTAGCTAGTGACTGCTTGTGAGCTAACATCTTAATCCCAGATGTTTAACTGGTTATCATTGTTCTGACTTTTTTTTCAATTGTGTTTCATCGCTAGCTAACACCACAAATGTGTTAGAATGTTGTTAGAAAGCAGGTCATGATTGTGTCGCCGACACAAGTTAGTCATCAAGCTAATATAGAAAGATAGTGAATTCATTAGCTAGCACACTATCTAGGTAGAGACTGGTTTTGTTAAGTATGACATTTACCTCCTGGTTTTTAACTGGAAAGCAGTGTAAGTGTGCT
The DNA here is from genome assembly GCA_036324585.1 of Champsocephalus esox. Lineage (NCBI taxonomy): Eukaryota > Metazoa > Chordata > Actinopteri > Perciformes > Channichthyidae > Champsocephalus > Champsocephalus esox. The sequence continues at coordinate 5,248,418 of CM070498.1, read as the reverse complement.
TCATGGCTAGCTAAGACCACAACTTTGCCTGAACAGGGATTATAAAGCGGGTCATGGTTGGGTCAAGGTCAACGAACATCTTTTAAAGATTGAAGCTCTTTGAGGACATGTAGAAAGAAGAGTGACCTTGTTCTGAAGAGGGTTCCTTTGCTAGTTAATTGACCTTTACCTTTACCGTTATTAAACTCTCGCCAGATTGTTAAGGTTAGGCATTGCACTTGAATTGTTAAGGCTTTTGAAAATCGAGGGAAAGCATCAAGATGCGGCCGTCAGATTTTTGAATGGATTGCTAGGTAATCATGTTGCTATAGTAACCATGCTTAGACACCTCCATATCTCTGCGTTATCAGTCTTTTGAATAAATGATGATTCCTCGCAAACAAATTTACATCAAACTCAGATGTTACCAAGCTCTCCAACCATCGCCTTCTAAAACTGTAATTCCAGAATCCTATGTTGAGGATCAAATGTAACAAGGTCCTAACATCTGTGTTTATTGTTATTTACTAGTTATATTATTATTAATATTATTAAACCAAATAAGGGTCTTTCAAACTAGGGTTTCAGGATGACTATGGGTACTTATTTTATGGATCATTCTGCACAATTCAGCATTAAAGTAAACCTCAAAATCTTAGCATGTTTTTCTCCTCCATTTATTGACTTCGGAAAATGTGTGAACTGTTGCACAAGTGCAGTCTCACGGAGCGTCCACACTACAGCTTCAAAAAAGCTTGCAGGTGGGCGTGTCTGTAGCTTGGGGATTGTATTCAAGCAACATGACCAACAACCAATCACATGAATCTCCCGCCCCCGACATACAGAGCAAAAAACCCCGGGGATTTTATGCGAGCAATATATATATAAACTCCCCAAACAGGCGAAAACCTACCAGTTTCACCCACTGTCTCTGCCACCTCCCTCCATGCCTGGTTCCTCCGGTTTGTATCACGGTAGGTGAAGAGGGTCTGGTCATACAAAACCGGGTGATTTGCTACGGCGATAGTTAGTTTCTCCTCCAACTTCTTTTGAAATATAGAAATGAAAGGCGGGATATCTCTCCCAGCTTAGACGCGGTTTGATTGGCTACGGCTTCAGCTGTCAGATTTTCCGAAACGGGATTTGATTGGCTGGCGCTGACTACTCCAACGTCTCCGATGTCTCCAGCGTCAGAAGTTGAACAACTTCTGACGCCGGAGACGGCAGAGACGGACCGCTCTGCTACCCACGGTTCAGTTCGGCGAAAAAGCGAGGCAACGTGACGTCACCCCATTGAAAGTGAATGGGCAGATTGGAGTTGTCGACACTGTAGTGTGGACGGGCCGTTACATCTCCCCTCACTGCTTCCCTCTCATTTGGTTCCCTTTTCCTCCAGAGTGTACCGTCAGGCTGTTTATTGTTTTAATGAGATTAATGCAGCGGCGTAGTTAGCTGGTCGGTGACAAACACACAGAAACAGAAAAAGCATGAATGAGCGAGAAAGCTCACGCTACGCCTGACAGCCGTGACCGAGGGTGGAAACTCACATCGGGATCCGACTGCTAACAACCACACAACGAGCAGATTACATAAAGTACGTCCTGAGTGTCTTCATCACAGATTGCTCTGAAACACAATAACCCAATAAGAAGAGAAAGAAACATGAATTCTAATTATGTTAAGGGTCGTTTGTTGTGTTGGAAATCATCGAAGCTTGCTGACGTCGGCTGGAGGTTTGTTATAACACACTGCCAGAGAGCACTTTCCTCTGCATCTCACTTTCTTTATTACATCACATTAGAAGAATGGAAAATATATAAAAGCCATCAATTCAAATAACTGTCCTGTCGGGCTGTTCAAACCCTGATGTGTAAAGGTCAGCGCGGCACAAGTCGCACTACATCTCCCTGGGTTGTCGCCAAACTACAGCTGAGGAGAAATAAAAAAGAAATGGTCTCCAAAATGGACTCGTGAAGATTCCTCGCAGTACATCCGATCAAATTCCCAGCCGGTCAGGAGGGACGTTCTGCAGCCGCGGCAGTTTAATAATACACACGTTGGTCACGTTGGTCTTGTTGTTGCGTGTTGGCACCTTGAGTTTATTGTAATTTCGTTGTACCTGTGCAATGACAACATTAAAGATTTATCCATCTTTATTCCTCTAAGTTAGCGATGTGGTGTAGCCAAACCCTCAGCTGATTGGCACAATTGCAATTTGAATAAAGCCAATTCTTAAAGGTGGGGTAGGTAAGTTTCAGAAACCGGCTCAAGATACACTTGTGTTATATTCCATGGAATGCTCTTAACATCCCGATAGCAATGAATATCTGAAGTGCTTTGACAACAAATCCATAAAAAAATGTCATCTGTAGAAGCCGTGATACTGTAAAAAGTACAACCAATCTGTTTAGCCGGACGGATTGGACGGCCTACCTGCCTGTCAGCCTTCCATCGGGGCACAAACTTATATCGTGCCCTCATTGGTCATGTGCACGTTCGTGTGTGTTTGAGGAGGGGCTCTGTGAGGAAGTGGCAGATTTTCTCCGGTTGTGTATTTTCAAATTTGAGCCATCTCGAGCCGGTTTCTCAAACTTACCTACCCCACCTTTAAGCCAATTTACAAGATGATAGGAAATAGATCTAAACGTTTGATTCATTTCCAGAGCATTTAAAAGTATACACAAGCTTTATTTTCCAGGTCATCAGTGAAGATGCTTCTAAGTTATATGTTAAAAAGTAAATAAATGTAGGTATATGATACAATACATAATATACTGGCATTGGAGAGGAGACTTCAATACAGGAAGGTGGGATGTCGTAAGGACGCTAATGTTTTGTACACTCAAACTTAATGAAAGTAAATATACAGCATCCATTCTGAAAACTAAGACGTCAGTATTTAACATGCAACAAGGCTTTGTGAAATTCAAGTTTCTTCTGAAGCACTGAAAGGTCTGTCCGGTCCAATTACTCCAACATTTTGTGGATTTTTTCAGAACGTCTTGTATTATTCATACACTTTAATGAATATGGAGGGTTGCCCCAGTTTTCTAATGTGGTACAAACGTATTAATGTCCAACTGTGTTCCCGAATGAGAGAAAGTTTAATATAGAAACCTCTGACATGAGTCTTTATGGGAGCTTCCATTCAGGGAGAGGTCATTATTATATTAACATCATCACCAGAATCCTCATCATCATCATTATCATGAGATCATTGCGCAGCAGACTTGTGGGAGAGAGCCACATTGCCTTGACCACCAAAACAAGCACTCGGTTATTGCGTGGATACCAAGGAATGTAGCCACCATGATAACAAGAGATCCCAGATATCTTAACGGGATGTTGTTGACCTATGGGAGGCTAGAAGTGCAGGGAAAGGGTCGGGGTTTGGGGATCTGACACCTGGTTGTATACATGTTGAACATTTACCTTTGTGGAACACTGCAAAGAGCAAATGAAAGAGATCGACAAATTGAGAACAAACGAAAAACATTGAGATGATTAAAACACAAAGCAACAGAATTGTAGTAACATCTATGTACATCTTTGTTAATGAAACACATGAATACAAACCTTCCTTTGCGATTTATTAAACCCTTAAAAAAGGCATTTACAGTAAGACAATGTAATGAAATGCAGAAACAACACATTACCATTGTGTCGTTACTTTTCCTGATCGATCCGACCGAGCCATAGAGGCAGCTCCTACCTTTAAAATTCGGTCGAATTCTGGCGTCGTAACCCGAGACTTTGCCCATGAGTTTGTCCAGGAACTCGGAGGGCGGCATCGGGGTGGCAGCTTTCCTCGCCGCAGCTTCTTTCGATGCTGCCAGGCTAGAAAATAGAATGGAAAATGTGCTGAGAGAGAAGAAAAAACAATGATTATAATGAGAAAGAGAACTTTGATAATAACTAGATTAGATAACGCAGTTAATCATAACACTTCTCTGTATGAGTTGTTGAGCCATTCAAAGTTATTTATAATCTTCAACAGCATTAGGCGCGTTCACACCGCAGTAGTTTTCCCACTTCAGTTCCGATATTGTTCCGAAATGTTGCGTTCACACCAAAAAGCGCCATTGAAGCCGCCATTTTATTATCCTCGCATTAGCATTATTAGCATTAGCATTAGCCCAGCGCAGAAACGCAGAGAGACTAACTTATGGCAACACAAAATAAAACATGGGAGCGGTGGAGATGAGGAGGTGTCGGCGTTCTGGCGATTTACTCGGAAGGCTTCAGTAGAAGCTGCTGGGACTCCCAGCAGCTTCTATTGAAGCCAGTCCCCAACTCCGGGGACTTCCGGCCGGGGACTTTGGGTGGCAGTATACGCCGTGAAGTCATTTGCGGCCTGCCAGTAAACCCAAAGCAGAAGAAGAAGAAGTGACGTCAGCGGCTTCATTTGCCTAATCCACCCCCAGGGACTTATTCCGTTGTGAACGTGATCTGTACTTAGTTCATGCGAACTAAAGAGTTCATGAACTAAGTTCGCATGAACCTTTGTGGGAAAAGTACCACAGTGTGAAAGCGCCTCTTGTATGGATACAAGCAGCCAAGAAACTGGTCATATTATCCTAAACTACTAACCCTAATCATAACCCTAGGTCTCCGGTCAACAACTACTACACTCAAATGACTCAAAATAGCCTTGATTAGCATTATGGGCCACAACATGCGCACCTTAAAGCCTAAAAGCCATCAAACATGTTTCAACAATCCTTTCTTCAAGGATTCATCAAACAACCTTCTGGGAAAACCAGCCTTGATTCACAAAATGACATATTCATTGTTATGTCTCGGGTTATTTTGTGAGTTATCGCAATACATGTTTTTCGCTTGTCATTTCAATCTTCTATTTATATTCATTTCAAATGTCCATGTACACATCTTCCAATTAGATGAATTGGCACAGACTAATGCAGGTTAATGCCCCACCCCAACATCACATGGAAATACATCACAAAAAGGAATTTGTATTTCATGGAAGACAAATTAAATGACATGGGGATGAATAACACAATCAGAACTTGATTAGCATTAAGGATGCCACTTAAGCCACTAGCCATCAAACATGTTTCACATCCTGTCTTCCATAATTCATCAAACTTCATCCCTATAAGTGAAAACCAGACTTGATTCACCAGACTTCTAACACCTTTTTCATAGGTCAATGTGTGTGTTATTGCTAATATCCATTTCTACGTTTTCCAATGATATTGAGTACACAGGCTTTTGCAGCTTAATGTCTCCTCCCAACATCACACAAAGAAAATGGTGATCTTTTTTCACGAAGACACGAAGGTTCGCACCACATGTTCTCGAGGGGTCAGCAGTGGCTCATAGCCTCTCTTAACGAACACCAGGTCGAAGACACTCCTGGATAATCAATAAGGATTCTGCATTTCCGCAACGAACACTTGATTGTTTTTCCTTAGACAAACAAAACAAAATCCTTGTCCTTAAATGATATATGTGTCCATCATGTGCTTCATACATTTAACTCCAAGAAACCTGGCTATAAAATACATTCTGTGTTTGAAAATCGTTTAATGAAATTATTATTTATTCCACTTATGGTATGTTTTAAGAAGAAATACAATAATGCGCGATGCATACACGGGGTGTATGAAACCGAGGAATTATCACTTTATATATAGACAGAACGAAAATATTAGTAATTTGTAAAGAAACTAATTAAATAATTCATTTCATTCATATCGTTTTACTCCTGAAGGCTCGTAGAATACACTGGGCTGAAGATCCGTCGCCAGCAGATTAGATAACGTCTTCATTACGTTGTTTTGTCCAATGACGAACATCGGTTCCAAAATCCTTGTCTGAATAACTTTAAATTATATATTTGTCCATCATGTGTTTTCCAAACATTGTATATATGTATATATGTATATACATTTAACTCCAAGAAAGTCGGCTATAAAAATACCTCCATGTTTGCTCACTGTATACCGTATAATGAAATATGTATTTATGCCACATATATAAAAGTGGTGTATGAAACCGAGGAATTATCACTTTATGTTGTACTAAGACACAACAACAAACATATTAGTAATGTATACATACATTTAATTCAATAATTCATGGTTTCATTCAAATCGATGTACTCCTGGAGGCTTGCACTTACAGTCAGGCGGGTCCCTTCCCACCTGATTCGATAAATGCATTATCATTTAACTTCATTACCTTCTTTCTTAATCTAATTAAAAAAGTGAATAATTAAAAGTGAACCTTTACAGTGCATGCTGACAGCAGTGAAATGCATTAGGGGTTATTAAAACACCGTCTTTCTTAAAGTAGTTATTTAAACTAATGCTCTAATCACTTAACCAGCCGGCGTCCTGCATTGATTTTCCAATGAGCCGCACAATGGACTCCTTTTACCTTATTAAGCCCCTCGTGCTCATTAAAGGCTCTCCGCATAACTTTCTGGAGCCGCAGACACACAACGACTGCAGCTTTAACAATCAATAACACACACGCACACACACACACAAACACACACACACACACACACACACACACACCACACACACACACACACACACACACACACACAAACAGATGATGGATCGATCCAAGCGGCATGTGTACTTACATTATTGCAAAATAAACAAGACTACTGACATTAACGAGGATGCAATGCAACCAATATCTATAGAATATACACACAAACACACACACACACACACACACACACACACACACCATGTATACATCACTTCAGGGGACATTACATTGACTTTCATGCATTTACTGGAGACTTATCCTAACCTTAACCATAACCAACACATGCCTAACCCATAACCCTAACCCTAACCCTAACCCTAACCCTAACCAACACATGCCTAACCCTTACCCTTAACCCTAACCCTAACCCTAACCCTAAACCTAACCCTTAACCATAACCAACACATGACTAACCCTTACCCTTACCCTAATCCTAACCAAGTCTTCACCCTAAAATTAATGATCCCCTAATGGGGACCTCCAATTTGTCCCCATAAGGGAGGCGAGTCCCCACACGTGACAGTGTAAACAGATTTAGGTCCCCACAAGTATAGTAATGCTAGACCACACACACACACACACACACACACACACGCACGCAAGCACACACACACACACACACACAACACACACAGACACTTGTAAGGATCCCAATTCTTAACTTTAATAAAAACTAAGGTATTTTCTTTACCTTAAGCCCAAAGTCTTATCCCTGAATCGGACCTAAGAATATACTTATATTGTGTACTTGAGTATAAATATATTTGTGCCACTTCATCACACTCTATTCATGTCATACTTGCTAAATACTTTAAATGATGTGCATACTCATACTACTAAACTATTTAGTCGTACAAAACATATCAAACATTTGCTCCAAGTTCACGAGTGTATTGTGTATTGTGAGTGATGGAACCAGCATATGTTACTTATATAATAACACAGCACTTTAACTTTCAGGACATTTTGCAAATACTACTTTTGAACTCAGGAATTTAATTTGCAATGTCGTAGACCGTGGTATTTCTTAAATTACTTAAAGAGTACCTTTCCACAACTGCTCATCTATAACTCGAGGAGAAACGATGAGGTTATCAGTAATTTATGTGGCTTTTACTTCTCGTGTTTCCGGCTGTAAGGACATTTTAAAACAGGCGAGTGTTGGATATAATATATAAAACAGTTTGCAGCGTGAGTTGGATTGAATTAAAGTGACAGTGACTCGGTTCAGAGCGGGACTGGAGTGACCCGTGGCCTCGCAGGGGAACTGCATTAGCAGTTGTGGTGCAGTTTGTGTGATTGCATCACTTCCCGCTGCGCCTGGAGAAAGAGAACGGACAGCAGTGTGATCCGGGCTATAAATACGCTGCTGTACTGACCCATTTCATCCGAGTGCAGACGCACAATGAGCGACTCGACAACTGCACACAGGAAGCTCCATCCAGCTCTTTTTAAAGAGTCCTCTCCTGCTCATGTTCAGGTTCATCTCAGTATGTAGTGGCTCTACTTTAAAGAGTACTCTCCTGCTCATGTTCAGGTTCATCTCAGTATGTAGTGGCTCTACTTTAAAGAGTCCTCTCCTGCTGATCTTCAGCTGTGTATCAGTATGTAGTGTCTCTACTTTAAAGAGTCCTCTCCTGCTGATCTTCAGGTGTATATCAGTATGTAGTGTCTCTACTTTAAAGAGTCCTCTCCTGCTGATGTCCAGGTGTATATCAGTATGTAGTGTCTCTACTTTAAAGAGTCCTCTCCTGCTGATGTTCAGGTGTATATCAGTATGTAGTGTCTGTACTTTAAAGAGTCCTCTCCTGCTGGTGCTCAGGTGTATATCAGTATGTAGTGTCTGTACTTTAAAGAGTCCTCTCCTGCTGATGTTCAGGTGTATATCAGTATGTAGTGTCTCTACTTTAAAGAGTCCTCTCCTGCTGATGTTCAGGTGTATATCAGTATGTAGTGTCTCTACTTTAAAGAGTCCTCTCCTGCTGATGTTCAGGTGTATATCAGTATGTAGTGTCTCTACTTTAAAGAGTCCTCTCCTGCTGATGAGTCCACAGTGAGTTAGATAAAGTTATGAAATGCGTTTGCAAGGAATAATTCATACATGTTCACTTTGCAGCACTCAGAGGTCCAGAGAAGAATCAATGATTGAAAACAGACAACATGAATTCCTGAGGAAGTTCAGGCGACAGAGTTTAGCTGAACTGACTTCCAAGTGTTCAGAGGAGTGTGTACGTAATACAAGTGTGTGTGAACCTGTTTGAATACAGTATTGGCAAGTAACTAAGTACATCTACTCTAAAGTACAAGTACCTCAAAGTAGTATTTGAGTTCCTGCCTCAGATACTACTACTACTTCATAGGGTTTTAAAATTCCAGGAATGTTCAAAGATGGAAACTTTCCACGGGAATAAACTGGGAATTTTCTAAATTGAAGGTTGGCTCTTCGAAGGGAACTTAAATATAGTTGGGGAAAGTTTATTTTAGCATAATCTTGACTGAAGCAAACAGCTGCCGTTCAAGTACACTTGGATATCCATGCCATAGCACACTGCTCACTGCATGGCTGTTGGGACCCCACCCCCTACAGGCACTGTGCACTCCTGCATCACATGCACACGTGATGTATTGTGGGGATTTTGGGATGGGGGGGTGCATTTCTGTTCATGTTTGAATGAGTGGTGTTGGGGGGATGAGTAATATTTAACTCAACATTCATGTTTTTGTTCTTCAATGAAACAAATTATTGTTCAATCAAATAATTAAAACTTGTTCTGTTCTACTTACAAATAAATCAGTTGAAATGTCAAGTTTTTTAATTAATCATTTTGTATGCATGTTTTCTTATGACAAAACAAAATGTGTATATGTATGCTTGGAGACGATACAATTCGATTACATTACCCTCAATACCCAGTTAGTTCCCATAAATTCCCATAATTCCCATGGAAGGTTTCCAATATGGAATATTTCCAAAATTCCCAGCTTAACTTCCCATGGAAACTTGCGGGAAATGTTCCGCCCCTTTGCAACCCTACTCATGAGACATGAACATAAGCGAATGTGTGCTCTTTAAGAAGATAAGAACAAATTCTGCTTCTTGTCCATCCAACGTGATTGTTAGCACTTTAAAACCTTCAGACCAAAGTGCTGTACAGAGAGATAAGCTCACACAACATAATATAAATAGATTTAAAATACAAACACAAAACAAACCAGAATAAACGTAATAATTAAAAAATAAAATAACAGCCATATAATAAAAACAATAGACCACTGAAAGCAAATAAAAGCAACAATCTACTTGTTTCCGAATGCTAAGGAGAAGAGGTGGGTTTTCAGACGGGATTTAAAAGCAGACGGTGTGGGAGTCTGTCTGGTGGGCGAGGGCAGGTCGTTCCACAGTTTAGGGGCGGCAGCAGAGAAAGTACGGTCTCCTCTGCGCTTATACTTTGTTTTTGGCACCCTCAGGAGCAACTGATCAGCTGACCTGAGAGTGCGAGTGGGCGTGTAGCTGTGTAACATTGTCAGGTTTCATATTATTGTTTAGTGCCTCTACTGTGATATGTGACAACTCAACTTTAGCCTTTGCAGACCATTTACATGCACTACAACCTAGAGAACACACTTCAGGGAAAGGAACTGCCAAACAAAATAATAGCGTTTCTTTCAGAACTACTTTACTCAGAGGTAAAGAATAGGCGCTTTCACAACGCAGCTGGGACTCCCAGAGCCTCTGCCTCTCCAGCAGGGACGGAACAAAAGGTTCTGATGAACTCATTTTAGTTCCGGCTCTTTTTGGTGTGAACGCGACATTTCAGAACTATATCGGAACAAAAGTGGGAAAAGTACTGCGGTGTGAACGCGGCTGATGATTCCTCCTCCTTCTGATGTGTGCTTCTTCATTCAGTCTCTGTGTACATTGCCTCATGAGACATTCATTATAGCGGAATATGTCATATTCAATATTTATTTTGTACTGCCTCTACTGTGACATGTGACAATTCAACTTTAGCCTTTGCAGACCATTTACATCAGGGGTGTCAAACTCAAGGCCTGGGGGCCAAATCGGGCCCGCGACTTCATTTCATGTGGCCCCGCAAGAGCTTGCAAAGAATATATTACGTTAATTATACGGTTACATGCCACTTTACAGAGGCATGTTGCCCATAAACTACATGTCCCACAATGCATCTCGTTTTGTGACATGCGCACTGAAGAGACTTGCAATTATTTGGACATCTGCTTTCAGACGTAGTTAATTACTAAGTTATTATCCTATCCGATAATAATTCAATTCAGAGGCAATAATGTAATATAATACATTATTTTAAATATATATTATATATTTATATAGTTACAACCGGCCCTGGGAGTGCAACCTTTATGCGAATGTGGCCCGCGATGAAGTTGAGTTTGACACCCCTGATTTACATGCACCAAAACCCGTAGAACACACTATAGCAGTAGTGTCAAACTCAATTTCATCGCGGGCCACATCAGCATTATGGTTGCACTCAAAGGGCCGGTTGTAACTATATAAATACATATATATAAATATATAATATATATAAAATAATGTGTTATATTACATTATTGCCTCTCAATTGGATCATTATCGGATAGGATAATAACTACGTCTGAAAGCAAATAATTGCAAGTCTCTTCAGTGCGCATGTCACAAAACGAGATGCATTGTGGGACATGTAGTTTATGGGCAACCTGCTTCTGTAAAGCGGCATGTAACCGTATAATAAACGTATTACATTCTTTGCAAGCTCTTGCTGGGCCACATAAAATGAAGTCGCGGGCCGGATGTGGCCCCCGGGCCTTGAGTTTGACACCCCTGGTCTATAGGAAAGGGAAAACCCCAGAAAGTATAATAGGACTTCTTTAAAGTTCGGAAAGTCCACCGAGTGACCTCTCTTGCCGCCTTTTACCAATAAAACCATTTCCAAAGTGTGTAAGAGCAAATGGAAGATGTGTTAAAAGCCAGTATGTAAATATCCAGCCATTACCTGTGTCTCCTGAGGAGTGCGGGGGAGGAGAGCGCATTCATCTCTCGTGAATTAAAATGACAGATGATACAGTCGATCGCACCTAAATCCTCACCTTGTAATTGTAAAACCGCTAACCCTGACTTTCAATATGGTAAACCGTGACGTGCGGTATAATAAACGGCGCCATTAGCAATTCACAGACACGTCATGTAGCCCTTTCGCTTTATCAGGGAAATGCTGATCGGAATCACGGTCCACTGAGTGAAAACACAGATTACAGAGCGGGGTGATGAGGAGACTAACTAACGAAAAGCAAATCCCCTGTTAGTTCAAATCTCATGAGGCGTTCAAGTGCACAGAGACGGAATGGAGAAGTACTTACACCCGTTAGCTCCGAGTAAAGTAGTTCTTAAAGAAGCCTTATTATTCTTTTGTGGCTGTTCCTTTCCCTGAAGTGTGTTCTCTAGGTTTTAGTGCATGTAAATGGTCTGCAAAGGTCACATACAATTAGTATGAAGTAGCAGTAGTATCTTAGGCAGCACCTCAAATACTACTTTGATGTACTTGTACACTGTAGGTAAGCAGATCCACACACACTTCTTTGAACACTTGTAAAAACACACTAACACACACCTCATCAGTGGAACACATCAGAAAACAAATCATGCAGACACACACACACACACACACACACACACACACACACACACACACACACTCACACACACACACTCACACACACACACACACACACACATACACACACACACATACACACATACCACACACACACACACACATACACACATACCACACACACCCCCACACACACACACACACACACACATACACACACATACACACACACACACACACACACATATACACACATACCACACACACACACATACACACACACACACACACACACATATACACACACACACATATACACACACACACATACACACACACATATACACACACACACACACCACACACACACACACCACACACATATACACACACACACACACACACACACACACACATACACACACACACACACACGCACGCTGGTTTGTCTGCAACGTTAAACAGCGACACTGATGATATTATAAACGATCATAAATCAGGACACTGATAACGATGTTATAATGATAGTCACTGAGGATATTGATGATGCTGCTGAAAGTACGTTGACATTACATAAATTACATGAATACAAACGTGTCTCATAAATAATAACGACGATGGAAACCAACAAGCTAAACGATGTAAGAACAAAACATGGTGAGAAATCCTAAAGTAGAGTCGTTAAACCCAGTGCATCAAAGGACGTATATTTCTAAAGTAACCCTCCTAAACTCTGGGTGAGATCTAAATCCAGGCTCGGCCCGGCGTAAGTCACAGAGGGGACGGACACAGTTTGAGGGACTACATGACAAACACTCGTGAGGCGCTTTGACTAATTCTGCTGCCTCGTGATTCACTCCGAGTCTGCTGGGAAACAGACGAATCTGGAACAAATAAACAAGTGGATAAAGGCACGCTCCGGGCGGATCAGGGCCGAGATACATGAAGGGTTGGTCGCATTTGTGGCCTTTGAAATGTTCGCCTCCCGTGTGGAAAGATGATAATTAGTGAAATGCCAGTGCACAAAGCTTTGATAACACCTCAGAGTGTTATCAAAGCCAGAGGTCCCTGAGATGAAGCTCTGAAGTGATGGCCGTTCACTGAGGTCCACAAACACATTCAGGAAATGTTTGTACTCGCAGAAATACTCTCTATATTGTCTAGATTCACCCGAAAATAACTCCAATCGCAAGAGTGGTGCAGGAATAAGTTTCAAAACCTCCCTGTCCTCTGGTCTTAAAGTCTATGGATTTCTGATTGTGTTTTTGATTGTAAACTGGAAATAAGGTATGTGGTTAACACAAGCTGAAGATATTTAGACATAAAATACGTCAGTAAATACCCCACTGGTGGATTTAAAAACGGTGGTTGCTAAGTGTCTAAATGAGACGACTAAACGTCATCACGCCCAACATTAGCCTCCTTTAGCTTAGCGGTGGAGACGTGAAGTCATGTGACTGTGCTGTAGTTCCTTTATAGCCCAACATTAGCCACCTTTAGCTTAGCGGTGGTGACGTGAAGTCATGTGACCGTGCTGTTTGTTCCTTTATAGCCCAACATTAGCTGCCTTTAGCTTAGCGGTGGTGACGTGAAGTCATGTGACCGTGCTGTAGTTCCTTTATAGCCCAACATTAGCCGCCTTTAGCTTAGCGGTGGTGACGTGAAGTCATGTGACCGTGCTGTAGTTCTTTTATAGCCCAACATTAGCCGCCTTTAGCTTAGCGGTGGTGACGTGAAGTCATGTGACCGTGCTGTAGTTCCTTCATAGCCCAACATTAGCCACCTTTAGCTTAGCGGTGGTGACGTGAAGTCATGTGACCGTGCTGTAGTTCCTTTATAGCCCAACATTAGCCGCCTTTAGCTTAGCGGTTAAGTGATAAAGCTGGTAAATAATTTGTGGAAACCAATAGGATTGTTAGAAAGTGACACCAATAAAAAAGGTGTGCCAGGAATCACAACATGAACCCTAACCCATAAACCTAAGCAAGTAGTTTTGTTTCCTGACCTAATCAAATTGAAAGCGCTAAATAGAACAGCCATGTTGTTTTGGAAGTCACTATAAATCACCCTGTGCTGTCGTTAAGGTACGAGGACATGTTGTGTTTAATTTGCATCCAAAAAGAGGAGGGCCCGGAGACGTGCCATGTTGTGCTCCGCCTGACAACATCAATGAGCCTCTGTGTCAGTTTGCAAAAAAGTATTTTGAATGTCGCATTTACTGATGCTGCTGTAAATGTAACTCGGTCATCCAGTCTTTTCTTTCCATACTCTTTCTTTTACATCACCTTTGCTCAAGATAACTTACGTTAACTGCTTCTTGTCCACAGAGATTTCTTTTAGAAAACAAAACAACGAAGAAGCACAACACGAAAGTATGACAACATTTTGATTGAACGCTACAGAACAAACTAGTTATTGAAACGAAAGTGAAGCTTATTTTTAACTTTTTTGTCAAACTACAACAATTTCAAACAAATAAAAACACATAAAAAGCAGGTTTTGATCGGAACAATTAAGAGATAATAAGCATTTTGAAGCTTATAAAAAATGCTCTTGCTGTTTTGAAGACCTACTGTTGACACAAATGTTGTGCACCACCCGACAACACTAATAAATCTTTATGTGTCAGTTTGGATTTTATTGTGACAACAACAACAACAACAACAACAACAACTACTACTACTACTACTACTACTACTACTACACCACACAGATAACATCCCTCCTCCTCCCATAATGCTTTCTGCCCTTTTTCCAACAACCTTTTCTCCAAATTAAAATCATGGAGAGCATGACTGCTGTGATGGTCAGTTTGAATATCTCACTCTAACGTCCCCTCGAGGTCAGAGAGTGACTGAAGAGCGTTAATGAAGAGCGTTACGGATGCTGTCGATATGTTATCGGAGCAGAACAACTTGAGGTTACCCCGGAGAAAAATCTCTAAATGTTCCAACAGAAAATAACTCCAATCTCAAGAGTGGTGCAGGACTAAGTTCTTAACACTCCCTTTCATCTGGTCTGGATGTCAATGGTTTTTGGTTGTTATCCTGAAATAAAATCTTCGGTTAACACAAGCTGAAGATATTTAGACATCAAATACGTCAGTAAAGACCTCACTGATGAATTTAAAAAACGATGGTTGCTAACAAGTGTCTAAATGAGACGACTAAACGTCATCACGCCCAACATTAGCCACTTTTAGCTTAGCGGTGGTTTCGTGAAGTATTGTGACCGTGCTGTAGTTCCTTTATAGCCCAACATTAGCCACCTTTAGCTTAGCGGTGGTGACGTGAAGTCATGTGACCGTGCTGTAGTTCCTTTATAGCCCAACATTAGCCTCCTTTAGCTTAGCGGTGGTGACCTGAAGTCATGTGACCGTGCTGTAGTTCCTTTATAGCCCAACATTAGCCACCTTTAGCTTAGCGGTGGTGACGTGAAGTCATGTGACCGTGCTGTAGTTCCTTTATAGCCCAACATTAGCCGCCTTTAGCTTAGCGGTGGTGACGAGAAGTCATGTGACCGTGCTGTAGTTCCTTTATAGCCCAACATTAGCCGCCTTTAGCTTAGCGGTGGTGACGTGAAGTCATGTGACCGTGCTGTAGTTCCTTTATAGCCCAACATTAGCCACCTTTAGCTTAGCGGTGGTGACATGAAGTCATGTGACCGTGCTGTAGTTCCTTTATAGCCCAACATTAGCTGCCTTTAGCTTAGCGGTGGTGACGATAAGTCATGTGACCGTGCTGTAGTTCTTTTATAGCCTAACATTAGCCACCTTTAGCTTAGCGGTGGTGACGATAAGTCATGTGACCGTGCTGTAGTTCCTTTATAGCCCAACATTAGCCACCTTTAGCTTAGCGGTGGTGACGTGAAGTCATGTGACCGTGCTGTAGTTCCTTTATAGCCCAACATTAGCCACCTTTAGCTTAGCGGTGGTGACGTGAAGTCATGTGACCGTGCTGTAGTTCCTTTATAGCCCAACATTAGCCACCTTTAGCTTAGCGGTGGTGACGTGAAGTCATGTGACCGTGCTGTAGTTCCTTTATAGCCCAACATTAGCCACCTTTAGCTTAGCGGTGGTGACGTGAAGTCATGTGACCGTCCTACTTTATATATCAGAGCAGAACAAACTCAGGTGTCCCAGGAGAATCGGTATGGACAACGTGCAGTGAGCGCACCACGGCTAAAGCGTCAATGATCAGAAAATGGACCTCTCCCAAAAACAGCTGACACCGGAGACAGGAGACATCAGGACTCTGACGCCATCACACTTCATCCAATTCCTTTCTCTGCAACAGCAAATTAGGTGGATCAGAGATTATCTCGGCACCAATAATTCCCGCGACGTGACAAATCTGATAGTAATCCTCTTTATAACGACAACAAGGAGGGGGGACAGGAGGGTGATAGGATCAGGATTCTCGCTTAAAAAGACGACGCATTTCTGTTGTTCAGGCACGCTGCCGACACGATACAATGAGGCATAAGACCCCGTGTGAAATGGCTTTCAAATTAGTGTAGAAAAAACACACTGCTGGGCTGATGACGCTGCAATCTGATTCGTCACAGAGGATTACACCACTATGACACAATCAGCATTTCCCTTGGATGTTTCCCATGGGACAGCCCGGGCTGAATTGCACTGACACTGTGAACGAAGACGAGGGGGAAGAAGAAGAAGAACGCCTACTGTACTTGTGACCTCTAAATCTACAATACCCTCTAGGTGGGAAGTAGTGTAGTATGAATACTTTCTAACTGTACTTAAGTACATTCTTCTGGTATGAGTATTTTACTCCACTACTTTTTTTATGACGACTTTTTATTTTTACTTCTTACATTTTTAACCGAAATACCTGTACTTTCTACTTCTTACTTGTTGAACCCAAATACCTGTACTTTCTACTTCTACTTGTTGAACCCAAATACCTGTACTTTCTACTTCTCACATGTTGAACTCAAATACCTGTACTTTCTACTTCTTACATGTTGAACTCAAATACCTGTACTTTCTACTTCTTACATGTTGAACCCAAATACCTGTACTTTCTACTTCTTACATGTTGAACTCAAATACCTGTACTTTCTACTTCTTACATGTTGAACTCAAATACCTGTACTTTCTACTTCTTACATGTTGAACCCAAATACCTGTACTTTCTACTTCTTACATGTTGAACTCAAATACCTGTACTTTCTACTTCTTACATGTTGAACCCAAATACCTGTACTTTCTACTTCTTACATGTTGAACCCAAATACCTGTACTTTCTACTTCTTACATGTTGAACTCAAATACCTGTACTTTCTACTTCTTACATGTTGAACCCAAATACCTGTACTTTCTACTTCTTACATGTTGAACCCAAATACCTGTACTTTCTACTTCTTACATGTTGAACTCAAATACCTGTACTTTCTACTTCTTACATGTTGAACTCAAATACCTGTACTTTCTACTTCTTACTTGTTGAACCCAAATACCTGTACTAAAACATATAAGGATAATAAAAAACAACTATTTTAAAGAAACAATTCAGCATTAAAAAAGGACGCAAAAGACAAGTATTTACATCAGACTTAAATTGAACTCTACAAATAACCTTCACAGCTAAAAAACTAAAACAGGACATTAGTATATGCAAACTACAGTGTTTATATTTGAAAGTGGAGGGCTGCTCAGACATGTGTGCAAAATGTGCCACTGAAAAACAAAAACAAGAATGCAATCGCGTAACATGCTTCTGCAACATCTTACTTTTGTAATTTACAGTTAGATAACATGAGATAAGAGATAGGACTTTATTATCTGAAGGAAATGGTTGTGCCACAGTTAAAAAGATACAATAAACACAGCAGCATAATAATACAACGGAAAATTAACAGTGCAGTAAAAATAACTAATTGAAGAACTACAAGAAACATAGACGGTCAAATTATTAATATCAAAAACTGTAAAAAACTGTACAGTGACAAGCAGTAATTAATAGTGCAGAACAAGGCCGAGGCTATACAGGACGGTCCTGTAGCTAACGTCAAATGGCTATATACAGGACGGTCCTGTAGCTAACGTCAAATGGCTATATACAGGACGGTCCTGTAGCTAACGCCAAATGGCTATATACAGGACGGTCCTGTAGCTAACGCCAAATGGCTATATACAGGACGGTCCTGTAGCTAACGTCAAATGGCTATATACAGGACGGTCCTGTAGCTAACGTCAAATGGCTATATACAGGACGGTCCTGTAGCTAACGTCAAATGGCTATATACAGGACGGTCCTGTAGCTAACGTCAAATGGCTATATACAGGACGGTCCTGTAGCTAACGTCAAATGGCTATATACAGGACGGTCCTGTAGCTAACATCAAATGGCTATAACGGTCCTGTAGCTAACGTCAAATGACTATACAGGACGGTCCTGTAGCTAACGTCAAATGGCTATATACAGGACGGTCCTGTAGCTAACGTCAAATGGCTATATACAGGACGGTCCTGTAGCTAACGTCAAATGGCTATATACAGGACGGTCCTGTAGCTAACGTCAAATGGCTATATACAGGACGGTCCTGTAGCTAACGTCAAATGGCTATATACAGGACGGTCCTGTAGCTAACGTCAAATGGCTATATACAGGACGGTCCTGTAGCTAACGTCAAATGACTATATACAGGACGGTCCTGTAGCTAACGTCAAATGGCTATATACAGGACGGTCCTGTAGCTAACGTCAAATGGCTATATACAGGACGGTCCTGTAGCTAACGTCAAATGGCTATATACAGGACGGTCCTGTAGCTAACGTCAAATGGCTATATACAGGACGGTCCTGTAGCTAACGTCAAATGACTATATACAGGACGGTCCTGTAGCTAACGTCAAATGGCTATATACAGGACGGTCCTGTAGCTAACGTCAAATGGCTATATACAGGACGGTCCTGTAGCTAACGTCAAATGGCTATATACAGGACGGTCCTGTAGCTAACGTCAAATGACTATATACAGACCGGGCTATTATAGCATGCTTAAGCAAGTTTCGCGGATGATAGGATTCACAGATAAATATTCTCACGACAACATTGTTTTCAATGAGTTTCCCCTCAATATAAAATGGTGGCAATTCAATCTCTTTCCGTGCCAATTGCTTAGCTTTTTATGCTGATTTCAGTCTTTTTTTTGGCTTATCTTTTTATGTTATTTCAATCATTTTCTACTTTATATTTTTCAATGCACAATGTTTTACTTGTAAAGGATATCGCTGCATACTTTAAAGACTACTCGGTTTTATTAAAACTGAAGGTTTTTATGTAATAACATTGCAGGGCTTCTGTGCAGGACCGTCTTGTATATAGCCATTTCAGAGAGCTGTATACAGGATGGTCCTGTATCTGCCACTCCCGCAGAACAACGTATAGTGGCAGATACGTCATTGAACATTATTCTTACTGCGAGTAAACTACAAGCTCACGTCAGTAACTCGCTTACTAAAACAACCTAACCTGGGATTTTCTGTGTACCTTTGTTGGTAGTTTTTCAAACTTTTTTAAGGAATATGCACAATATTAACTAAAGTTCATATTGAGGTCACAACATGATAACTGAGCCATTTTCTGAAAGCCACAGAAAACAAGTGGAACTGGAGTAAAGATCACTTTGTACCTTTCCGCAAACTAGAACGTCTAAAATGTAGGTTGGTGGTTTGTATCCCATGCCTGCTGAGATAAGCACTTCCTGTTTTGGAGATCTTCTTTTGACAAGTCTAAGTCAAAATGAAGAGCAGACAGATCTTATAATCCTCCACAACAGCCTCAACAATCCCTGAACTAACAAAGGTTACATGAAATCAATAGATGATCCACGGAGAGAGGAACGGGCGGCACATCCGGTCACATCTGGACAGTTCACTTTTTATCAAACACTTCACCTGATTTTGATCCAACTGCAGCTATATGCAACATTCCTCTCAAATTACTTCACAATCCTGTTATAAACAACACAACAAATCAATACTTCCCAAAGAGGTCAACGCCTGCTTCTTAAAACTGGAGCAATTTCACAGGTCAAACTGGAATGGGATTATGGAGTCTGTAGAGCGCAGTCTGAGAGCTGATGGACAATTTGCTCTTTCTGCGTGTTGGCAAAGGTCCCGAAAATATCCCTAAAAATAGTCTCCGTCTAATAACTCGGCAGGTTTCTGCACGTGACTTCAGGATGTAAACCGCGCACGTTGTAATCCCTCTGAATCTAATACTATCAAATACATTTCACTTTTATCCTCCTCTGCTGCTCCACACAATCCATATTCATCGGGTCACAGAGTCTGCCAGCGCCAGGTGCTTTTATATGTGCATAAATGTTTGTCTCGTAGATCAGACTGTGCTTCTAAAAGCCAACCTGCTTTCAAATGGCAGTTCACACTGAAACTGGAGCTGTCTGTTTCTATGAATAAACACGATTCAAACCAATAACCCAGGCACTGTTCCTGGTGGGAATCAAAACAGCAGCGAGTGGAAAGAAATAGTACCTCGCGGGAGTATTGTTGCATTCATGTACTATTGGAATAATCGGAAAAACGAGTTCCTGCCCATGATAATTCATAGACATATGGCAGACATGGTAAGAATGAACATGACTGTGTTATAAATTGTAATTGTTAGCTGCTCTCTGCATACATGTAAATACACGTAGATTAGTTACACACATAATCTAGCGTCCGAGGTGTCAGGGCTTCTAAATACACTTGTGTATAATTATTTACTTGTGTATAAGTATATACTTATAATAAAACTCAGGAACTTGGAGAAACAGTGCATCAGTTTTTTTCTGTCGAGTACCAACCAACACTTCCACGCAGCTGTGAATTCTCACCCCAGCATTGTTGATACACTGTGACATCAAACGATTCATTAGCATTACTCCTTGTTACTGCTGCAACACGTCTGTCTTCTTTGCTATGTGTTTTCACAAAACAGCTAACAGCGTATTCTTTTAACACTTAAAGACAACACACATTTGTATTGCTGCTTCCACATAACTTAAAATACTTAAAGCTCTTGAACACCTGAGTCTTTGTCATGAAAAAAAAGACTTCCCAACTCCAAGGAACACGTGAATGCAACATCAGCCACAACAAGAGGTTCCTGGCCCTCAATCCACGAACTACAGGGAAGCTATTCTTCTCCTGTTATAAACAATACAAGACGTTTAGAGTTTATATTACAGTCAACACAAGACTTGGGATGCAAGAAAGGATTAAGACAGAAAGCAAAAGCAATTTATTTGTGTTCTATTCTACACAGAGTATTTAATTTGAAATCAGACATAGTAAAGCGAGTAACTGAGTATTGGAGTTGTGGGTTCCAAAAACCCGGAGGAAAACAGGTAACGATGTTGAATATTGAAATACATATTGTACTATTTTACCTCATTATAAAAAGCTATATATAGATGGATAGATAGTTAGAGAGAGAGGGATAGATAGAGAGAGAGATAGACGGATATATATATATATAGATAGATGGATAGATGGATAGATATATAGATTGAGAGAGAGAGAGATAGATGGATAGAGAGAGAGAGAGAGTGTGTGAGAGAGAGAGAGAGAGAGAGAGGAGAGAGAGAGAGAGAGAGAGAGATGGAGAGAGAGAGAGAGAGAGAGATAGACGGATATATATAGAAAGATGGATAGATGGATAGATATATAGATTGAGAGAGAGATAGAGATAGATAGAGAGAGAGAGAGAGAGAGAGGAGAGAGAGAGAGAGAGAGGAGAGAGAGAGAGAGAGAGAGAGAGAGAGAGACAGATAGACGGATAGAGAGATAGATAGATACTTTAGATACCATGAGGGTTTGTCATCATCGGTTGTGCTTTGAGTCTCAAATAAGCTTTTCAATTTGAGATATTATACAAAATGCTTTCAATGCTTTTCAATTTGTAGACGTAGAAACTTTCCCAGAGTGCAATGGGGCCACAGTGGATCAAAGCGTTTCACAATAAACCAACACGACGGTGTGTTCAAGGTCTCTCCATCTGCGCTCGTTGATAATCCGCCCCCCCCCCGAGCGCCCGTGTTCTCTGACTTTCCCTGATCAAAGTTGGGATTTACTTTAATTGTTCCCGATCAATGCTGGCCGTGGCTATACTTTGGAGACGCGTGGCCGATGCTGAGGCAGCACCGAAGTGAAGAAGGAAAGCAAAAGCGCTGAGTCGTCCTGTGCCAGGGTCTAATGTGCACACAGCGAGGAGAGCGAGGTGTGGGCAAATGCAAAGCTCCAATCATTAGCCCTAAGTGTTCCTCATTATGTTCCTAAAGCCTCTGAAGACCTGGACCCCTAATTGATCTCTTCCTGGCATTTAGTAACACTCAGGAAAGCAAAGGGCCGCTCTCTTCCCTGGCTCTAACAGATAGGCGGCAAACACTCGCTCTATGAAGGCCTGATCCGGATGGCTGAGCGGCGTCACACACTCCAGCGCTCCACCGCCACCAGGGGGGGGGGCATGTTCACATTGAAAGGGCAGAAAGTCAAACTCCCCTGGCTCTGATATCTTTTTAAAACGGCCCTATTTTTCCTTTAGAAATGTTCTTCTTGCCTGTAGTGTGTTATATAGGTTTGAGTGCATGTCAATGGTCTGCAAAGGCTAAAATCCCTGTGTTCCCAGATCAACTTTCTCTCTCAAATGTTGGGGGTTACTATCAGGATTACAGTGTTATGAAAAACCTAAAAATAGCATTATAGTGTTTGATGTAAAAGGATCAGCTGTTATCATCTTCTTTCAAAAATGTGCAGAATCCTGTTTTTATTTATTCTTTATTCTTGTTTTTTATTCCTGACTTTTTGCATAATTCTAACTTTTTTACAAAAATCTCAATTTGTTTTTTTAAATCTCACATTTTTCAAATTCCATACTTCTTCCTGAAACGCCTCCATTG
The DNA here is from genome assembly GCA_036324585.1 of Champsocephalus esox. NCBI lineage: Eukaryota > Metazoa > Chordata > Actinopteri > Perciformes > Channichthyidae > Champsocephalus > Champsocephalus esox. Next base: position 5,225,344 of record CM070498.1, on the reverse strand, counting down.
GACTCCTTTGTTTACTTCCATGATGTAATGACATCACTACGGAACACTCACACTCCAATTGGCTAGCGTTCCAACACATTGTGATACGTGATAGGCTAAGGGGCGGGACATCTCTAAGCTGGTTGACCAATCACAACAGAGCCGGCCAGCTAACCAATCAGAGCAGACTGGGCTCTGGTTTCGGACAGAGGGTGAAAAGTCAACACGTTACGGTAGAGGGACAAAATACAAACAAGTAGGAAAAACAGTCCAGTTACGAGCACTTTAATAATACAAGACTCTGAGATATGTTGTTGTCAACTCGTGGAAACAACACAAGACAAAACAAGATTTAAGTTTGCAAGAAATCCAGATATATTAAAAGGGGTATGCAGGTATTTTAGAGTTGAAATTGTGGGGCAAACTAGGGCGGCTCGATTGTGTCAAAAATCATAATCTCGATTATTTGGGTCGATAATTGATATCACGATTATTAAAAACGATTATCCATTTACTTTGAAAATGAATTTATTGGAGAAAAAAAAATGGAGCAGTACGTTTTTAACAGTTGATTACCCTGAACTTTAAGAATAATTCAACTGAAAAACCAATAAAATAAATAAATAATAATGATAATAAAAAAATAATAATCGTTTTATTTCGTAATCGTTGCAAGCCATAATCGTAATTGTGATTCAAATACCATTAATTGAGCAGCCCTATCGCAAACTTGAAAGCTGTAACGATATCCTCACTGATGGTTAATGTGATATTTTCGCATTGAAAGCGCCGAAAGACATGATTATGAGCAATTTTACGAGACAAGACTTTTAGAACAAATGTTGTTTTCAACTTGTGGAGACAACACAAAGCAACACATTTAGATTTGCAAGAAGGAATTGAGACAGAAAGTGAAGTGAAGGAAAAAACATGTTTCTATTTCACATGGAGCCATTCCATTTGGGGAACATCCCAACATATTAAAAGGGGTACGCAAGTAAGAGTTGAAATTGTGGGGAAATACTCAATTATTTCGGGCGGTTTTCACGTTCGGTCCCAGAAGGATCAGAAAGTCAAACTCCCTCCGCCCGATTTCTTTTGAAGGAAATTGGTGCGAGCCATTTTTACTGGAGTACGTGCAGAGCAGATCATCAGGTAAACACTGACTCTGTTGGCTTCAAAGGTTCGCTTTGGCCTGTATTTCTTCTGCTCCAGCTGCCAACATTTTCAACATGCTGCAAACTGTTCAAAGTCTGCTTCCTCACTGAGTCTCGCATGAATCACAATCCTCTGTGTGGGACTTTAAATGCAATCAAGTGTGAAAACGTGTTGTGTTCGGTTATCCATGTAAATCCTACCTGGCTGTGTGGTGACACATATTCATTTAGGAACTGAAATAAACATGACATCTGAACTAGATGTTGACACAGGGACTCTCCTAAAGACATTTTGGTGAATAGATGAAATACCGCTCTTTGGTTAACTTTTACTGTACGTCCACACAGCAGCTTTAGACTAATCTTCCACCGCTTCCAACGCTTCTCTGCCCGTTGACTTTGAATGGGGATGACGTCACTTTGCTCGCTTTTCGCCGAACTGCATTGTGGGGGAGCGAAGCGAAGATTTCCAGGATCTCCAGGATTCAAAAGTTGAGCAATGTTCAACTTTTGAAGCTGAGCTGGAATTGATAGCCAATCAAACACGTGTATGCAAATCTGACAGTAGAAGCGCTAGCCAATCAAACCGCGTGTAAGCAGGGAGAACCAGACCGCAGTTCATTTCCTCATATTCCAAACGAGAAGTTACGGTAGCAAATCACCCGGTTCTTAACGACCAGAACTATTAACAGGATACAAACCGGAGGAACCAGGCATGGAGGGAGGTGGCAGAGACACTGGTAGGTTTTCGCCTGTTTGGGGAGTTTATATATATATATATTGCTCGTATAAAATCCCTGGGGTTTTTGCTTTGTATGTCGGGGGCGGGAGATTCATGTGATTGGTTGTTGGTCGAGTTGCTCGCAATAAATCCCCAAGCTGTCAGACACGCCCAGCTCCAAGATTTTCAAGATTTTTGAAAAGCTGCTGTGTGGACGTACCGTTAGGCAATAGACGTTTAGCCTAGCTTAGCATAACAACTGGGGGGGGAGCGCCACATTGACGCAAACGGTGGAACTACAACTTGTATGTCAGTCCGTGGCGTCAATTGGGTGCAAAAAGAAAAGTTTCCATTGACTCACATTGGGAAAGAGACTCTTAAACTCCCTATTCAACCAAGTGTAATGGTAATAAACCTGTTGGGAATTCACTATAATAAGTCACCTTCTAGAACGCACGTTAGATATCGATATGTTGTATCGTCGAGGCTCGCTGTAACATAAATACATCACAGTATATACACTTGATACTGTTTTACCATTATGTCTGTTACAGTTCTGTTGAAAAGATAACGGTGCTATATGTGCAATATTCCCTTTCAATGTCTGCACACAGTGTCGCTCGGTAAATCTACTGTGTGGGTCCCCTTCGGAAAAGGGTGCAAACATTAGGATTCGTAACGGAAACCTGGAACTTAATGGATGACTGGAATCGGTGTAAATACAGTTTTTAATCACAGTCTCTTCATACGGTTTGATGAGCTTGGTGGTTTGCTTCCTTTTGGGACACGCCGAGTTAAAAATGCATGCAGTCGAGTCTCTGAAGGCTCTCTGGATCCTCTGCAGTCCAGCAGCGTTAATAGGTTTCATGTGAAATTAAAATTGAATGAATGAAAAAGCTTTGAGGGCAGGTTTGAAATGAAATTTGAAGCCTGTATTTAAATTCCCAAACAGCAGAACATGTGAGTTTTTGAACCGGGGGGCTGCAGCGAGATGATTCCTCAGCACGTTTCATATTTAGTGAACTAATAAAAACATTTAATAACATCTGCAAACAACGAGTAATTGCAAATCGCATATATCAGATGTCGGGATTAATTTCATCTGCATATTTGCTTTAAAAGTCAGGGTTGGGATTCTGAATGGTTTTGAACTTGCTTTCTTAGATTTCACAAACTATTCTTGTGCTCCCTCATAATTAAAATTAAGCTTCCTTTTATCAAAGTTTGTTTGGACAACTTTTTGCTTCTTAAATGTTAATATATCACACCGTTTTTCTTGAACTTCTCTACCTACATCACACCCATTTGCAGGTTTTGTAAAGTAAACTTGAAGTTAATCAACTTATTATTATAAGGCTATTAGTATATTTTCTTTCAATTTGCGATAATGACATTAAACTCTACATTTAAATGCTAATTGACGTTTGCTATTTCCCTATGTTTTCTGTGTCAAGGTGACCAATGGGAGCAACCATTTATTTTAATTGGTTCAGTATTGAGCGCTGCATACGTAATCTCTCGGGGCAATTCTGCACGATGTACTTTCAAACCAAATCAAGAAAAACGCTAAAGAAAACCTTTTTATGTTTCTTTAGGGTCTTTTCAATAAGGTTGTGAAACACTGTCATATTCACCTGAGCCTGACTGTGGCAAAAACAAGCACTTTCAAAAGTTCAAATATTGACGGTGTGTAAGTTCCCCGTGTGATTTTCTTGGAAATAGTTTGCTGGTTTCATCTTTTTCACTCAATACTGGACCAATTAAAAAATGGTTGTCCCATTGGTCACTTACAACACAAACACGTTGGAAAATGTATTTTTTTCCTGGTGGAAAACACCAAAGTTACCGTGATGAGTCAACTGTCTGAAATGGTGTAGTGTCCATTTCATTTTTAATCGTCCACTTGGGTCAAATTTGACATGTTTCCAAATAAAAAATGTATGTTAGAAAAAGGTGTATTTTCAAATAATTTCCACAATAGTAATTGAGATATATATTTTTTAAAACCTCTGGAGCTGTGGATTATTGTTATTGATTAATGCATCAGTGTTTCCTAGAGTCAAAAACACTAAACTCACAATTTAAAATGAAAGCGTTTAGTTTATATAATAAAAGAGCACATGTGCAATGTGAAAAAGTGACAGTAGTTATAGATTAGTTGCAATTTGGTGCTATATTTATATTTAAATTAAACAATTAAAAAATGTATTTCAGGGGGGGCGTTGGGCTCCCGCGCCCCCCCTGAAATAGACAATGGTATGGGAAACAATGAATATGCTTTATAAACAAAATAAACAGGGTCCACAAGAGTCGCACATTAACGGGAAGACAATACAAAGGTTATATAATTCAAGATTAAATGTAAGATCTATGGAAGAAAATTAATCAAAGTCTACAGGAGATGAAAATGTAAAACAAGCTTCAATCAGAATAGTTTTTGAATTTGAACCAAGCTGAAATATTAATGGATATGTCATACTGATTTGGGGGATCATTCATTTGCATTATATGTAAGAAAACTCAATTTAAAAAGCACCCTGAATCTCTTCCCTCTCGCTCTTTCTAAACTACATTAACCCTCTGGAGCCGGCGCGTCCATCGACTCCAGAGGGTTAAAAACCCTCAGAGTGGCTGGACCCCACACTCTTCCATACGTGGGTCAAAAAGGACCCGTATTAGAATAATATGTTTTTATGACATGTTTGTCATTTTGGTTAAGAAATATCACTTGTATAATATTTAGCATTATATTTGGGTTCACACTAGAAATATTTTATATTTAATTTTTCACTATTTATAATTTTACAAAAAAAATTATATTTTGATAAAAAACGAAATTCCATAGAAAATGCGTGCGGTAATTTTTGACCCACTTGGGGTAGAAATAAAACTTTTTTTCTTAACATTTTAATTTTGATTGGCATGATATCCAAAACATGTTTTTTGAGGAATAACTGGAATATGAAATGATAAAAAAATGTAAATACAAAGATACTTCAAGAGAACCACCTCACCGGGTCCAACAAAACCCACTTATGCATCTAAGGGTTGTACCAGATTTGACGCATCCGTCTTCTCCTGCCGTCCAGCTGCACTTTAATTACAGAAATGTACAGTAGCAAACATTTCCAGGAATCGGCCCGGTGTGTAACCGAGTCACAGTGCTGAGGGGGCATTGATAATATACTCTGTTATTTATGGTGCAAATCTGTCTCTGCCTGCTAATCAATAATGTATTATCATACATCAAGTTTTGGAAATGAACCTGCCCAGAAGTTCATTATTGCAGAGATGGTAGCGAACTCCAGCAGCAGTCGATGGTTTTTCATTAGAGAGAATTGGGAGAGCGGAGACAAATATATATGTTCTGATTTGTTATGATGGGCGATGTGAGTGATAAATACCTGCAGAACAAATGAAAGAGCCCGAGGGCAGCGTCGTAAATAACACGGTAACATTCATTTGGCTGAAGCTCGATGGTATGCTTTCTGACACGGGATGATTTCTGAGACTCCACCTTCCTGTTCAGGCCTTCAGCGGGAACATAAATCCCAGAGAAGTCTGCTCTGCTGCGACCGTGACCTCTGACTCTGACCTTCGTCTCGGGGTTTTCCACCGCGAGAAAAAAGACAGATTCGTCCCAGTGGAAAACACGGAAGTGAACAATACAAAAAGTCTTCTAATGCATTTCGTTGAATGACCTCAAATCAAAACTCCTTTTAAAATGGTTTATGTTATTATTTGTTTTGTTTTTGCTAAATAGTTTTCTACGACCCTGATCTCTGACTCTGACCTTCATGTGTTTACCACCAACAAAGACAGATGTGTCCCTGTGGAGATCACACTGATTTGATTAAATTTATTTTGAATGTGTAAAACAATAATACGAAAATGTAACATAATAATTATTATACAATACACAATTAAGCAGTGTCAAATTGATATACAAAAATATGACAAATGATCTACTTAATTACACATCCAAAAAATCCAACTTGAAGTGGACAAGTTGAATCAAAAATGTCTTCTCTTGAATTTTGTTCACTGACCGTCAAAAAAAACATATACTGAGGGTAATGTTGTGAATCGAGTGGCCTGTGTTCGTCGTCCATTACATATGCCTGCCCATACCATAACCCCACCAACACCATGGGCCACTCGATTCACAACATTACCCTAACCCTACCCCTACCCCTACCCCTACCCCTAACCCTAACCCCACCCCTAACCCTACCCCTACCCCTACCCCTAACCCTACCCCTACCCTCACACCAGATACTGCCTGGTTTTCGGACCCCCCCAGACCCCCCCCAATAAAGCAAGAATGCACGTTTCAGAGTGGCCTTTTATTGTGGCCAGCCTAAGGCACACCTGTGCAATAATCATGCTGTCTCATCAGCATCTTGATATGCCACACCTGTGAGGTGGGATCGATTATCTCGGCAAAGGAGAAGTGCTCACTATCACAGATTCTTTCAGATTTGTGAACAATATTTGAGAGAAATGGTTATTTTGTGTTTATAGAAAATGTTAGATCTTTGAGTTCATCTCATGAAAAATAGGAGCAAAAACAAAAGTGTTGCGTTTATATTTTTGTTCAGTGTATTTAAATGTTAAAATAGTTTATTTTGCTAAATAGATATTATTTCCTGTGGAGATCACACTGAAGTGGACAAGTTGAATGAAAAAGTCTTCTAATCAATTTCACTGGCCGTAGATGAAAACTCCTTTTAAAATAGTTTATGGTTAAATGCTTTAATAGTTTGTTTTTTAAGATATAGTTTTCTATAATTGTTTTCGTTTTTGGTCCTTTTCTTATAAAGTATCTTCTTTAACCTGTCAAGCACTGAGCCAGTTGTTCAGGTCTCAGGCTCGAAAATGACATGCCCAGAACAAATGACTATAACTTAACTTATAAAAGGGTTAAATTAATAATATTTGTTCTCAAAGTAATGATAAACCTGTGAGTTGGATGTAGAAGAGTCAGAATCAATATAGATGTTTTTATTTTAAAGTAAATTCAGATTGAACATAGTAAACAAATGTAAATGATAGTGTCCGTCCAAAAAAAAACATTACTTATAGTGAAAACCACCCTTGGATGATGCGATGGTAGACTGAAAGCTTTAGGAATCCAAAGTACAACATATAAGAAGTACCCTGTATCAAGATTGATGCAAAACAAGTTAAATTTGACCTTTTTAGAGAGGTTTAGACGAATAAACCCACTTCTGGGGTCATTTGAGTCCTAAATCCACCTACATGTTACCATTGAGGAGTGAGAGGGATGCACACGCAGTTTGCCCAAACCGAAAGCTATTTTACGCTCTGAAAACTGAAAACTGAAAAATAGGCTTATTGCTGATGGATTATCAGAAATCATTTCAAAGTGACGCAGACACATTGGATTAACCTTCTTAACCTTGTTATCGTTGTAATGCCTTTGAACACAACTTTTGATCAGAAACAGCAAAAGGTAAGACTTTTTTCTGTGTTTCCTCCGTAAAGCTACGTCGTGTGTTGTCTGGGTTTGCTTCCCCTGTCGCGAGCTTTGATAGCACAGTGATGATACTTATATTTCTAGAACCTGTGGAAGCTCAGCTTGCTAGCTGATATCTTCTCTGTGCAGATCAGATAAGTAATAACGTATTTATATCGTGAGTTATGTGCTAAGTGCGTTAGTATTTTTTCGCTCAGGGCTCATTTAGACGCTTCTTGTAAGACTTGTGTTTTGTTTCGGTAAAAAGGGTTTGTATCTTCAGTAAGCTGAGTTTCTTCCCGTTAGGTGGGTATGACACATTAATAGTTTGTTAAATGTTAAGAAGCCCTGAGACACAGTTTCGTGAAAAAAGCTTAAACAGTTAACTGTGTTTATGTATGCACCCCCACATTTCTCGTTTGTTGAATACTTGATTCTGATTGGTCAATGTTGACATTGCTGAGGTCTGTTATTTGCCACTAGCAGACCGTTGCTAAGGAGAACAGACTGTTGCTAAGGAGAATAAAGGCACTTTGTGCAGTCATATCAATCCACAGAAAGAAGTCCGCTATATATATAAGGTCAGCTGTGGACAACAAACCAAAAGTTTTCTTTGTCAGTAAACACAGTGGAATACTTTTTGAATATTAGTTTTTATATTTGTGGAGAACACAAATAAGGGAACAGCAGAAGAAGACAGAAAGGAAGTAAACACTAAAGGGAACAACAGCAGAAGACAGAGAGGAAGTAAACGCTGAAGGGAACAGCGGAAGAAGACAGCCAGGAAGTAAACACTAAAGGGAACAACATAAGAAGACAGACAGGAAGTAAACACTAAAGGGAACAACAGAAGAAGACAGACAGGAAGTAAACACTAAAGGGAACATCAGAAGAAGATAGACAGGAAGTAAACACTAAATGGAACAACAGAAGAAGACAGACAGGAAGTAAACACTAAAGGGAACAGCGACAGTTTGGTGTTCTTTTCAATTAATTTCAAATAATTTCACGACTTTTTGTGCTTTTGCGTGCTTCAATTATTATATCTATCCTACAATTGTTACAAACAGAGACTCTCTCTCATTATGTTCCAGGCTCCAGGTCTAACTCACAACTCGTAGAGAAACAGAGGCGGCGTGACGGTAAATACTGATGACAGCCACTTCACAGCTAATGAAAGCCACGACTAAAAACTGTTGCACCGAAGTGAAATATCACTCCAGGTATAACACGACATCCAGTGAGTCATTCTGTCACAGGCAAGTTGTTTTAATGTCTGTCTACGGTAGAGCTAACCTTTCATTTAATGAACAAACCTCCGGGACCTTCACTCTTTCTGAAGTCACTCTGTTCTCCGTAAAAGTCAACGCTGTCCCGATTTTAATCCTGTCACTTCAGGACAACGGCTGTTATTTAAAGAGCCCTTATTCTGATTTTTGTGGTGTGGCCTGTAGTGTGTTCTATAGGGTTTAGTGCATGTAAATGGTCTGCAACGGCTAAAATCCCTGAGTTTCGTACTAGAAGTATTACAGTGATAGAAAAAACAGTGCATGTTTGTTGTAAACGGATCAGATGTCATCTCTTGTCTGTCGGCTGTTCTGGTCTGTTCTCTAATACGTTCAGTGTGAATCTTATTTATTTTTCCACCTGGTCATAATGATTTAAAAAATTCTCGGAATCCCCGAAAATTCTCAAATGTTTTGTCTCAAAATTCTCAATTTTTTTGTCTCAAAATTCTCAATTTTTTTCTCAAAACTGATTTATTTTACAGATTTCAACTTCGTTCTAATTTCAATTTTTATTTTCTAATTTCAATTTTTATTTTCTTATTTCAATTTTTTTCAGACTTCTAACTTTTTTACAAATTTCTCAATTTGTTGAAATATTTTTGTCTTTTTAGAAAAATCAGACTTTTTTTAAATTACTGACTTTCAACACACTTCTTACTTTTTTTTCAAAATTCTCACTTTTTTCAAAAAAATAAAACTTATTTTTAAATTCCTGACTTTTGACATAATTCTAATTTTTTACAAAAATCTCTCAATTTCTGAAAAAATAATAACTAAAAATTCCCATAATTTTTTTTAAAAAGCTCAAATGTTTCTAATTCCTGACCTTTAACATATTTCTGAAATTTTTGAAGAAAATCTGAAATTTTTGAAAAATTCGATTATACTTTTCAAAAATCTCACATGTTTCCAATTCCTGACTTTTAACATGTTTTTAACTTATTTTCAAAAAACGGACTTTCTGAAAAGAATTTGACTCTTTTGAAAAAATGTATTATATTTATTTTCAAATTCAGATATTTCTTTTTTTACATTACCACATTTTTATTCCAAAAATCTCAAAGTTGTCTTTTTAATTCAGCAGGTGAACCTATATGTTTCATGAAACAGTACGTGTGAGCTTAACTGTGTGTATTAAACTAAAACTGAGCATTTTCTGTCAGCTCAGATTTGATTCCTGCTTTTCTAAACTGTAGACTGTGTTATTGGTTAGCTGCGTGCTCAAGGCCACCTGAAGGTGAGTGTCCAGCAGCAGCAGAAAGATAACCTGAATATTCCTCCTGCTAATAGAAACTATAGATTAGAGTGAACACATTTCCCCCTCGAACAGCTTCCTGCACATTAAGATATTTCAGCGCGAGGTGAGAAGTGGAGATTAGGTGTTTATAGGACTGCTCACTGTTTCCACTTGAGAGCATAAAGACTTGTATTGAATATCCATAGAGGGAAAGGTCACTCTGTGCAGATAGTGTTGGGGTGGAGATGAATTCTACGCATGCTTGTGTGCATAATAACGATCTGTGCAAAAGGGAGGTGATCAATCTGCGTTATCACGGGAAGGCGGGTGTGAAACGAGAAAAAGCACCTGATCACATGAGGAAGGGGATGCCGAGACACTTTGTTTTTGTTGCACTGCGACAAACGACGAAGCAGTGAAACCGCACAACGTCACACACACACACACACACACACACACACACACACACACACACAGTGAACGACCTCTTCTTCATCCACTACTGCTCAACTGTGAGAGCCGGATGTGTCAAAATCAGTGAACGGGGATTTCCCACGAGAGGAATTTCAGACAAACTGTACATCGCATGAACCAGATATAACATACACACACACACACACACACACACACGCACATTTAAAAAATGTATTCATTATATTCTGGAAATTGTAATCCTTGTCTTTTCCTACAACTTGTATTATATTTTTTTCCCCCCTTTTTTTTAATTTGTAGTGGAATTTTGGAATTCATTCTTGAGGTTTTGTTTGATTGTTAATTTCGTGTTCGATAATGGTAGTTACAGGATAATAATTTCTGTTTCACTTCCATCTTTTTCGTTAATTTCTCAAGTTAAGAATCTGTTCATTTCCTGAATTGATTATATTTGTTGTGTTTTTGTGCCTATAGTGTGTGTGTGTGTGTGTGTGTGTGTGTGTGTGTGTGTGTGTGACTGACTGTCAGTGTGAAGACCCCCGGATAAGCCAATGCTCATGCTAGTGCTAACAATCCTAATAAAGACACACACACACACACACACACACACAGGTACGTGTTGGAAATCATGCATACCCAGAAGCATCTAACACATATCCACCCACATATAAACATGCTTATGAAGCTTCCTGTCCGTTCGTCCGGGTTTCTGCTGCTTCGACTACAACCCTCTGAAATGAGGCTCAGATGTCAATGGCCGTTCGAAGGCCTGTCAATCATCCTGACTGACTGATTGCTACTCCCTGACGGTCGTGGTTTGTGCGTTGGCATTCTCTAAACGCAACGCTGGCCGCTTTCATTAATCATTCCTGCATGAGCGGTCGATAAAGTGGACGGTGTGCTGCGGGCCTCAGACTGAAATACAGAACCATGGAAACATAAGAAACCCGTTCTTGCTCTGAGCTCACCAGCACTAGTATACTCTGGAGGTTTCATACGGATGCGTGCACATGTCAAAATGTGTCTGTGATTGTGTATATATATATAGGTAAATACATATTTGCACGCATATTTTTATACATACTTGTTTTTATATTCTGGATTGTGGGAATCAGTATTTCGATCTCTCTGTCTGTAAACACAAACTGGCAGATAACTGACAATACAGTTTACTTTTGACTTCCTGTTTTGTCTGATTGAAATAGCAATCTTATTCATTTCCTATGAATGCACTGCGTGTCTGAGAGCCCGAACGTCAACGGAGGTTATTTTTGGGGCAAGATTGTCACGATTGGTAAAAACATGTTTCGTTATAGATATTTTAGTGGGCCCAACTCAGTTTCACAAATGGAGCCCCTCGTTGTGCTTTCACATACAAGTCTGACATTTGTAGCATGAGGTGATGCACAACAAAGCGTCTTGGAGGACGATTGCTAAATAGTGTTGCACGGTGTACCGATACTTGAAAGGTACCGCGATACCCTGCAGTTAAAAACGGTACGATTCCTCCGTTTCATTAGTATCGGTACTTTAAGAATGACGGGGAAAAGTACTCCGGTGAGAAAGCGCCGTTTTAATAAGAGCCGTGTGTGTTCAGCGCTCTGCTTCCACTCCCTGCACTGCAGCCGTGCCTGCAGCCCCTCCCTCTCTTGTGCACACTCTAAGTCCCTCCGCTCTCTCGTGCACGTTCTAAGTCCCTCCCCTCTCTCATGCACGCTCTAAGTCCCTCCCCTCTCTCGTGCCGCTCTAAGTCCCTCCCCTCTCTCATGCACGCTCTAAGTCCCTCCCCTCTCTCGTGCACGCTCTAAGTCCCTCCCCTCTCTCATGCACGCTCTAAGTCCCTCCCCTCTCTCGTGCACGTTCTAAGTCCCTCCCCTCTCTCATGCACGCTCTAAGTCCCTCCCCTCTCTCGTGCACGCTCTAAGTCCCTCCCCTCTCTCGTGCACGTTCTAAGTTCTGGGAGTGCAGCTGCCGCAGCGCCTCGGCTTGTTGACAACAAAGCGACATTTGGAAGTATTTGAGCTGCTATATCTCTGACAGTGAGGGCAAGCCTGCGGACACCACGTCTGTGAGAAATGTTTTAATTGTATTTAATACGAATTATTGTCATTTATTTGTTGTATTGTTCTCATTGTTGTTCTGGTTCTGGTGTGAAATAAAGCACAATAATTACATTTAAGACTGTTTCCCTTTTTTTAAGAAAAGTATCGAAAAATAATCGGAATCGCAACTCTTGACTTGGTATCGAAACCAAAATGTTGGTATCGTGACAACACTACTGCCAACCCAACAGCAAGTCGGCTACTATATATGTGAAATATTTGACCTATTTGTGTGTTGCTTAAAGCTTTAATTTGCCTTTGTTGAACTGGAAGGGCTCCCTCCCAGTGGGATCTTCCACTGGATGTTGGAGTACTACGTGGAGGTCAACATAAATATTTCTACCATGAACACCAGCATACACTTGATATGCAGCAACTTCCCGAACTCACAGCTTTACTATCAGAAACATTACAGGACATCCTATCTTTAGATATTTGCGTAAACAGAAAACAGATCAAACAGATCAGCATTTTTTAGAAGGCTAAGAACCCATTCATAAATAACTGAAAAAAGCAAAGACAAACTGAAAGACAGTTTGTTCCCCGGATCGATCATGGCACTGAACTCTTGCACTTTTACCGCTTAGTCTTCCTCCCCTGTGCAATATATATAATTTATTATACACACAAACATATTTACTTTACTCTACTAATTTAATTATTTCCTGCACTCTATTCTGTTATTATTGTATGTAAGTATGAATGCTGCGTTTCTGTTGTATTGTCTATTCTGAATGTTGTGATGGCACCTTAAAAGCCGTAGCTTTACTCTTCTCGTTGTACTTGTATACGGACAGTGAAGGATTGTAATCTAATCTAATCGACCTTGAAGTCAAGATGAGAAATCTGAAATTGCCAAAATGCTTGTTTAATGAGATTCAATGTCTGAATTCAACACGGGTCATTAGTGGATGTGTTTTTCCACATTCGTACAAGTTTGTTCTCTAATTACTAGCGACGAGCCTGGAAATGGGACAGTGGAATAAAATAGTTTATTAAATCCTCCAGAGGAACCAATATAGTAACCGTTCAACCACTCGCATTATTCAAATGTATTCACAAGACAGTATCGTTCTTCACTTTGTTCAGAAAGTCCCACTCTGATTAAAGAAACGTTAGTCAACAGAATGGAGACGTGCGGGCCACGAGGGAAATTATTCCACTTCCTTTCAGCCGCCTTGACAGAAAGCACAGATCTAAACCCTGAATACGAGATTCAAGTTTTCTTTTTCCTGAAGGTCCAATCTGCATCGAATTCCAGAGCGGCCGACAGAGGATAAGAGGAGGGGACAGAGGTGGGAAGTAGTGGAGGACACATACTTCCTGACTTAAGTTCATTGTTCTGGTATCAGTACTTTACTCCACTACTAATTTTCTGACGACTTTTTACTTTCTTTTTACTTTCTACTTCTTACATGTTGAACCCAAATACCTGTACTTTCTACTTCTTACATGTTGAACACAAATACATGTGCTTTCTACTTCTTACATGTTGAACCCAAATACCTGTACTTTCTACTTCTTACATGTTGAACACAAAAACCTGTACTTTCTACTTCTTACATGTTGAACTCAAATACCTGTACTTTCTACTTCTTACATGTTGAACACAAATACATGTGCTTTCTACTTCTTACATGTTGAACCCAAATACCTGTACTTTCTACTTCTTACATGTTGAACACAAATACCTGTACTTTCTACTTCTTACATGTTGAACACAAATACCTGTACTTTCGACTTCTTACATGTTGAACTCAAATACCTGTACTTTCTACTTCTTACATGTTGAACACAAATACCTATACGTTCTACTGCTTACATGTTGAACCCAAATACCTGTACTTTCTACTTCTTACATGTTGAACCCAAATACCTGTACTTTCTACTTCTTACATGTTGAACACAAATACCTGTACTTTCCACTTCTTACATGTTGAACCCAAATACCTGTACTTTCGACTTCTTACATGTTGAACTCAAATACCTGTACTTTCGACTTCTTACATGTTGAACCCAAATACCTGTACTTTCTACTTCTTACATGTTGAACCCAAATACCTGTATTTTCTACTTCTTAGATGTTGAACACAAATACCTGTACTTTCTACTTTTTACATGTTGAACACAAATACCTGTACTTTCTACTTCTTACATGTTGAACTCAAATACCTGTACTTTCTACTTCTTACATGTTGAACACAAATACCTGTACTTTCTACTTCTTACATGTTGAACACAAATACCTGTACTTTCTATATATAAAGGGAGGTCAGGTACTCTTTAAAACAGCTGCTAGTTATGGGTACTTTTTACTGAAGTACATTTCAAAGCCTCTTTACTTTGACTTGAGTAAAGAAGTTTAGTCAGTACTTCTACTTTTAATCACTTGTATCTGTACTTCCACTTGAGTAAAGGATGTGTGTACTTGCTGGGACAGAGGGACAGAGGGAGATATGTGCAAGGTTTAATGTGTATTCTTCAGGTCCGGCCCTCATTGACAGGCTAATCAATGTTTAGTAATGAGGCTGAATGTGGAATGAGGTGTGGGGGGTCTGAGGAAGGGAAAGAGATATCAATTAAAGGGGAAGTGCAGACTCCAGCCCCGAGGAGCTGAGACGGCAATATCCCCTCTCTGCTTCATTAACTAAACAGTGTGTGTCGAATGCAGAAACTCCTGCAGCCGAAAACACCACCCGAACACATCCATAGAGAGAGGGAGAGAGGGGGGGGGAGAGAGAGGGATAGAGAGAGAGGGATAGAGAGAGAGGAGAGAGAGAGAGAGAGAGAGAGAGAGAGAGAGAGATAGAGAGAGAGAGAGAGAGAGAGAGAGAGAGAGAGAGAGAGAGAGAGAGAGAGAGAGAGAGGATAGATAGAGAGAGAGAGGAGAGAGAGAGAGAGAGAGAGAGAGAGATAGATTAAACCATCCAACATTATCTTTAAGTCTAATATTTCACATTTCCTTAAATTTGAATATTTGCTGCTTCTGCTTTAAAATATTGTTTTAGTTTTTTCTGCACTGAAAGCTTTCACTCCACGTACACGTCCCTGACTCCAGCCCGTCCTCTGAGCAGCGCGCGGACCTGACACGCGGTGTGTCTACAGTGGGTATCAGCACGTGTTCTCCCGCTCAGAACCCTGTCTCCCTGCGCGCTCTCTCACACGCAGCTCATGCAGGGAATCACTCGTGAGCAGACACAGCACGAGCTCCACGGTGCCTCCACAGCTCGAGGAGTCACACAGAGAAGCACCTTCTGAAAGCCAACCGTTCCTCCACAGCCATTGCATCCGCAGCCGCCCTTAGTGGACGGACACGAGTCCCCGCAGCAGGTAGAGCACAGAGCTCATAAGGGAGAGCTGGAGGCTGGGCGGGGAAATCATCTCCACCGGGACGCACTACAGCGCCACGTGCAGCGAGCCCGCGCGTCGGGAACGCAACACACGAGCAACACACTGATATCGAGAGATATTTGCATGCACTCGGCATTCGGGTACATTTGGAGAAACGGTTGGGGGGAAGTTAATCCCAGTTTGCTGTGTGTTCCCAATATGGAAAACAAACAATGATAAATGTTGTTTTTCATACATCTGGAGGACTTGGAGCAGATCGTATCGATACAGATATGACAGATGTGTTTTAGTTTGCTGATATAAAAGTGGTCTTTTTTCCACTACCATGCTTCACTCTTGAGGAGGATTATGTACATGCTCTAGTTATTACACATATTTACACTTTAACTGGTTTTACTAAATGATTCTCCTTGTGGAAATATCAGTTAGTAACGATTGATTTTAGTCTTACCAACTTGCATTGAAAGACTAATAAAGAAGGTTCACAATTGTGACATTTCTTCTTCATGTGTCAAGCTCTAAAAACTACAAATCCCATCATGCACCACGCCAGCATGTTAATACATAGGAAATAATGATCCAATAATAAAATGTATATTCTGATATGACACCCCTACACAGATACTTCTGTGCATTTTCCTTCAACTTCACAAAATACTTGTTCCATCACCGTGTCAATAACAGAAGTTGTACGGGCTTTACAAAATGAATAATTGACGTGTTGCCTGAACTCCACGAACCCCACACCTGCTGCTATTAGTCATCGTCCCAGGAGAGCAATGTAACGCCTGTGAAGGGCACTGACATCGGACGCTTCTTCACTCTTTATTAAATGCATTCACCTTGTTGATGATGCACGAGGTGTCCCTCAGTGGCCCCGAGCCAAACCTCCAGAAACCACCGTCCCCTTGACTGTGCACCGGATTACCAGACCTCTACATACGGAGACACGTCTGATAAAACAACCTCGATGCTTTCTTTGGGGGTTAGGGTCTGAATGAGACGACTAAGCGTCATCTCGCCCAACATTAGCCGCCGTCAGCTTAGCGGTGGTGACGTGAAGTCATGTGGCTTTTTTACTTTGCCGATTGCATTTACAAAATCATAAAGTGGTGTTAATATGTTGAGATGTTCCTGCTGAACAAAATGTCTAAGTCTCATAAACGAAGTATCATTGGAAAATCCCAATGGCTTTTTGTCGTAGGAGCCCGAGGCTAACCTCCAGGTTGGCCAACAGACATTCATTACAACACTCCATGTCAACAGAAGTCAAACTTATATGTTTATCTGACCCATGGATGTAGAAAGAAAAGTAGACACAGCGCTGGAAACCGGGCCTGAACCTTTGACACGAAAAGAAAAAAAAACAGCTTCCCAATTATATTAAAGGACACTCAGTCAAATGTGAAAGTATCATTAACGTATCGCTGCTACAATATAGCAACATCCTACTGTATGGGTAAATCCAATTGCTTTCTTGTCGAGGGAAGCCCGTGCGGTTCTAATAATATATACACAGATTTACAGATGTTTCTTTCCCAATGTAAGTCAACGGAAAACATATTTTAGGGCCCAAAGACTTCACATGACGTCTTTGTACCGTTTGGTTGCGACTAACATTTTCCTCGATGCTCTTCATGACCCATGCTACCACCACGTTGTATGACGACCAGGGCGGTATTAATTCCCATAAACGGACACTGAACGAAAACCATAACTTCCATGACGGATCCCCTGATGGCCGCAACACATTTTGGGCAACATCACCCCTTTTTAGCATCCAATCACAGCACAGCGTTAGTCACCATGCTGCGACACTAACATGTGCTGCTGCATGTGAGAGGACAGGACATTCATGATTGGGCAACTTTGGACGCAGCAGGGATGACTAAATGTGGCTTCCAGCAGGAATGAGGAATGGGAGATGACCTAAAAATCTACATGAGTACAACGGGGGGGTAAATTAAAAATATGCAAAATTATGGCTGCCTGTAGCTGTTGGCAAAAGCCCTTCCTCCAATGATGACCCGTCTGGCAACAAAACAAATCTAAAT
Organism: Champsocephalus esox; assembly: GCA_036324585.1. NCBI lineage: Eukaryota > Metazoa > Chordata > Actinopteri > Perciformes > Channichthyidae > Champsocephalus > Champsocephalus esox. The sequence continues at coordinate 5,207,543 of CM070498.1, read as the reverse complement.
CCAGGTTGAAATGCACGTTTGAGTCACGAGCTGTTACGCTTTTCTGTTGGTTGTCTGGATTGACAGCGGCAGCCGCTAATTGATTATCGGGTTGCTCGTAATAAAAGAAGGGGTTTCTACCCGCAGCTCATAATAACCGATTGTCTTATCGACAGGTGAGACAGGCGAGGGGGGCTTTTCCAGGAGAGAAGGAGACTTTTAATCGGAGGCGAGATGATTATTAACATAAGCTACATTTTTCAATGCTTTAGGGTGAAATATCACCTGTACTGCAAGTTAACCGAAAAAACATGAAACTCAAGTATTGTACAAGACATTTGAGGTTCATGTGCTTTACCCGAGTATTTCCATGTTGTACTTCTACATACTTCTACATTTTAGAAGCAAATGTTGTACTTTCTTCTCCACTCCACTATATTGAATTTACAGATGTATTTAGTCGTTACTTTATACATTCTGATTTTGACACAAAATAATAGTTTACAATATGATGATTTGGTGTCGATGGAACCATCCAACATCATATTTAAGTCATGAGTGTGTTAACAGAACATTAATTGGAAGACATTTTGCTAAGAAGTTCAAAAATATTTCTCATTTCCATTTTCTTAAATGTGAGGAGTTTCTGCTTTTGCTTTAAAATATTGTTTTTTGCATTTTCCTTATCTTACTTTAATACTTTAAGTGCCATTCTCTGTGCAGTATTTGTACATGACAGGTAGTGGTTTACAGTGAGGTATAATACATTTGTCTCAAGTAAAGAATCTAAATACACGGTCTAAATGCCAACACCTGTCTCTCTGAGAGCTCTCTCCCAAATGCTGACAATCCACATTTCTAATAGTTTTAGCCGGAACCGGTAAGTGGACAGAAACATCCTCCACACACCGGGAACTCCACTGTGCGTCCAACCGCTTTAGGAGTCATACATACAAGCATCATCTGAATGCCAACACACGTGTTTCTTCCACATGTTGACACTCGTCATACCGCAGACCCACCGCTAGTGGTCGCTGTTTCCTCCGCACACAATCCTGCCTGGATTCAATGCGACTCAATTCGCAAGACGTGAGCGAAACGCACACAGCCCACAGGCAACTTTCACAAGATGCCACCTGGATATTCTCAACACGTCTGCAAGGAAGCTCTGTTGTGTTCACGCACGTGCCGAAAGCAACACAAATGCAAATCCCAGTGGGATCCAAACCCGCTGAAATGACACACACATGATGCCTGTCACAGGTGAAGTCCAGCGCATGCCTTCTTACCTGAAGAACACTATCGTTTCCCACAGATAGATCCCCAGCGCGTTTAGCTGGCACATTCTGGCTAGTCTCATTTTGTTTAGAGTGGCGGGGGGGGTGAAGGTGTTGCTGAAAAAGGAGGGGGGGTGCACTCTTGAGAGGATGAATTCCCCTTCAAATGTATAGAAAAACAATCCTTTAGTGGTGGAAAAGGAGGAGGAAGAGGAGGAGAGGGGAGGGGGGTTTATGGTTTTGGTTTATGACCTCCAAGGTGAGCTGGAAAATGTCTTTTTTGGTGTGTGTGTCTCAGATTCCCTGGTTCCGAGCCGCCGCGTGCTCATGACCTCACCGGCCGAGAAATCATCCCTGTGTCCGGTCTCACACCTCCAGAGGAAAAACCGGCGACAATCCACACAAATCCAGCCGGAAAATATGCTCCGGACCCGGCTGGGCTGCGGGGAAGAAGCGCGTCCAGGTTTTTGGCTCGTCGGGGGGCCAGATAGGGGAGGAGGATAGGGGAGGGGGGGGTCTCGAGAGGAGGTTATCCGCTCACAGGCTAATTGACACACAATTACACCCAATTATTATTCTGAAGTCCAGTCCGTGCGATCCACAGCGGCGCGAGGGGAAATAAGACATATTCCTTTAAAGTGCGCGTGATAGAGCTGCGTGTCGTTATATTCCCTGATTCCACTCACAGAATCTCACATCGGGTTTCTCTCACATGCATCCCGTGCGCATCTGCTGGAGGTCTGCAGGTACTCCTCTTCCTCCTCTTCTTCTTCACCTCCTCTTCCTGCCGCTGCCTCTCCTCGCAAGTGTCTCCCAGGGGCGAGTAGTAGTGGTAGTAGTACTTGGCTCTGAAGCAGCACGCGCTCAGCTACTCCCATTGTCTCGCGCTGCTCAACTTGGAGACGAACCGGCGGCTCGCGCGCTCCGCATCCGCTTCCATCCGGGCACCCGCTTGCGATGGAGATGGAGAGCAAATGTAGAGCTGAATCAATCCAAATTAGGAAGAGTGAGAGTGTTATAAAGACGGAGAAACCTGCGTGTTAGGTGCAGCTTCTTCCATGGCAGGATTAGCAGCAGTGACTGTGGTCCACACACACACACACACATAGGCTACACACACACTCCGTGAGGTTCAGGACAGCCTCTGTGCGCTCCGACACTGTGCTTTCTTGCTGCAGTCATTTAGCAAACTCCGAAAATCGCACCTCACAGTGGACAGACACGCCCACTGCACGCTGTCATTGGCCAGAGCGCTGCAGGAGCTCGTGTCTGATTGGCTGGCTGAGGTGTCAATAGCCGGACACCAAGCTCTGCCCGTTACGCAGAGATCCCCCTGAGGAAGACCCTCTGTGATGAGGAGTTATGTGGAATTTGGACTGATAACACACACATCGTGTTGGGATGTAATGTGTGTGTCTGTGGTGTCAAATCAGACGAAGGAGAAGGGTTTCATTTTTATATTTATAAACATAGTGCTTTATACATGGCAAAGTAGAATGAATGACAATTAAATATACTGAACACAAATAAAAAAGGTTTCAGTGCAGTGATACATTGCTCCAAATGTAACACACACTTACAAAGTGCTGTTTAAACAACATTGTTAATTTAGATGTAGTTCCTATGTGTGTGTGTCGTTCATGTCTTGTGTTGCTCTGTTTGTGTGTTGTCATCAGCACATTAACATAGATGATAAATAATGGATAGGCCCGTGTGGCATGGGTTAAGAGCTGAACTCGCATTCAGATAAAGAACGATTTGTTGACCAATCAATTTGGTGATTTAGTCAATCTGTGTTTCTCTAGAGAAGCACCTTCAACTGTGTGTTGTCAGCCCACGCTTTGCTCAGACATTCCTTGGAAATAAGTCATGGTTATGGGATGCTGTTGCTAGCTTCCACTATATTTTGAAATGTATTCTCCTCCTAGTATCTTGTCTAGTTTTACATCCTGTCTTTAGTTACCTTACGTTACCTTATGTTACGTTACCTTACGTTACCTCACGTTACTTCACATTACGTCACCTTACGTTACCTCACTTTACCTCACGTTACCTCACTTTACGTTACCTCACTTTACGTTACCTCACTTTACGTTACCTCACGTTACCTCGCGTTACCTTATGTTACTTAACCTTACGTTACCTTACGTTACGTTACGTTACATTACGTTACGTTACATTACGTTACGTTACATTACGTTACGTTACATTACGTTACGTTACGTTACGTTACGTTACGTTACATTACCTTACGTTACCTTATGTTACTTTATGTTACCTTACGTTACATTACATTACGTTACGTTACCTTACGTTACCTTACGTTACCTTACGTTACCTTACGTTACCCGAGATGGTCCCCCTTTTCTGTCAGCTTTTGAATAAAGCTTCCTTTCGGTTTACACTTTGATTTCCGCCCTGTCTGTTAACTGCGTGTTGGTCATATTTACCCCAACCGTGACAAAATAAGCAATGAGGCGTGAAAAAAGCATTAAGAAAAAGAATAAAAGACATTTCATTTGCCTAAGACCAAAATGTCCAATAGTTTCCTGATAGAGTCAGCAACCGGCATGGGTTAAGAGCTGAACTCGTATTCGATAAAGAACGATTTGTTGACCAATCAATTTGGTGATTTAGTCAATCTGTGTTTCTCTACAGAGAAGCTGCAAAAGCACCACCTTCAACTGTGTGTTGTCAGCCCACGCTTTGCTCAGACGTTCCTTGGAAATAAGTCATGGTTATGGGATGCTGTTGCTAGCTTCCACTATATTTCCACTATATATTATTCTCCTCCTAGTATCTTGTCTACTTTTACTTCCTGTCTTTATACCTTAAGTTATCTTACGTTACCTTAAGTTACCTTTACGTTACCTCACGTTACCTTACGTTACTTTACGTTACTTTACGTTACGTTACGTTACGTTACATTACGTTACATTACGTTACGTTACATTACATTACGTTACATTACGATACATTACAGTACCTTACGTTACCTTACGTTACCTTACGTTACCTTACGCTACCTTACGCTACTTTACGATACCTTACGTTACCGTAAGTTACCTTACGTTACCTTACGTTACCTTACGTTACGTTACGCTACATTACGTTACGTTACGTTACGTTACATTACGTTACGTTACGTTACATTACGTTACGTTACATTACGTTACGTTACATTACGTTACGTTACATTACGTTACGTTACATTACGTTACCTTACGTTACCTTACGTAACCTTACGCTACCTTACGTAACCTTACATTACCTTACGTTACCTTACGCTACATTACGTTACATTACGTTACGTTACCTTACGTTACCCTACGTTACCTTACGTTACCCGAGATGGTCCCCCTTTTCTGTCAGCTTTTGAATAAAGCTTCCTTTCGGTTTACACTTTGATTTCCGCCCTGTCTGTTAACTGCGTGTTGGTCATATTTACCCCAACCGTGACAAAATAAGCAATGAGGCGTGAAAAAAGCATTAAGAAAAAGACATTTCATTTGCCTAAGACCAAAATGTCCAATAGTTTCCTGAAAGACTCAGCAACCATACATAGGTTTATGATATCAGCAGCCATAAAAACAAACTTCAGAAAAACATATTTTAATTGCAACTTAAATTGAGATGATCTCATGTAAAGTTCTAACAATTCCTGTTTTAAGCTTTTTTTTTACGACCTATAGAATGAATCCAAGTAGCCTATATTTAAAATCATGCATCATGGTGGCATATAATCAAATTATCTTATTTATCTCACACAAAGGAATTATATACATGCTTGTTGTCTGCAAATTCTGGCGGTGTGTTAAAGTTCACTTTATGCAGCAGATTTAGGGGACGTGAGGCGGTGCTTGGTTCTTTGATGTCGGCTTGGTGTCTGGGCCTTCAGGGTATTATACATATAATGAACTGAGACTAAATGGGGGTAATAGACATTTGTTGTAATCTCTTCAGATCTTCTAAGGTTATCATGAAGTTATGAAAGCCTATATTCTTTTAATCCCTCCGTTTAGTCTATCCGGAGCTCCTGAAGAGTCCTCTCCTGCTGATGTTCAGGTGTATATCAGTATGTAGCATCTCTACTTTAAAGAGTCCTCTCCTGCTGATGTTCAGGTGGATATCAGTATGTAGTGTCTCTACTTTAAAGAGTCCTCTCCTGCTGATGTTCAGGTGTATATCAGTATGTAGTGTCTCTACTTTAAAGAGTCCTCTCCTGCTGATGTTCAGGTGTGTATCAGTATGTAGTGTCTCTACTTTAAAGAGTCCTCTCCTGCTGATGTTCAGGTGTATATCAGTATGTAGTGTCTCTACTTTAAAGAGTCCTCTCCTGCTGATGTTCAGGTGTATATCAGTATGTAGTGCCTCTACTTTAAAGAGTCCTCTCCTGCTGATGTTCAGGTGTATATCAGTATGTAGTGTCTCTACTTTAAAGAGTCCTCTCCTGCTGATGTTCAGGTGTATATCAGTATGTAGTGCTTCTACTTTAAAGAGTCCTCTCCTGCTGATGTTCAGGTGTATATCAGTATGTAGTGTCTCTACTTTAAAGAGTCCTCTCCTGCTGATGTTCAGGTGTCTATCAGTATGTAGTGTCTCTACTTTAAAGAGTCCTCTCCTGCTGATGTTCAGGTGTCTATCAGTATGTAGTGCCTCTACTTTAAAGAGTCCTCTCCTGCTGATGTTCAGGTGTATATCAGTATGTAGTGCCTCTACTTTAAAGAGTGCTCTCCTGCTGATGTCCAGGTGTAGATCAGTATGTAGTGTCTATACTTTAAATAGTCCTCTCCTGCTGATGTTCAGGTGTATATCAGTATGTAGTGTCTCTACTTTAAAGAGTCCTCTCCTGCTGATGTTCAGGTGTATATCAGTATGTAGTGTCTCTACTTTAAAGAGTCCTCTCCTGCTGATGTTCAGGTGTATATCAGTATGTAGTGTCTCTACTTTAAAGAGTCCTCTCCTGCTGATGTTCAGGTGTATATCAGTATGTAGTGCCTCTACTTTAAAGAGTCCTCTCCTGCTGATGTTCAGGTGTATATCAGTATGTAGTGTCTCTACTTTAAAGAGTCCTCTCCTGCTGATGTTCAGGTGTATATCAGTATGTAGTGTCTCTACTTTAAAGAGTCCTCTCCTGCTGATGTTCAGGTGTATATCAGTATGTAGTGTCTCTACTTTAAAGAGTCCTCTCCTGCTGATGTTCAGGTGTATATCAGTATGTAGTGTCTCTACTTTAAAGAGTCCTCTCCTGCTGATGTTCAGGTGTATATCAGTATGTAGTGTCTCTACTTTAAAGAGTCCTCTCCTGCTGATGTTCAGGTGTATATCAGTATGTAGTGTCTCTACATGTTTTAATGTTCAAAAAGCTCTTTATTCTTCTCATACTGCCTGTGCTGCAGCACCTATTTTCACCCTCTGTCTGAAACCAGAGCCCAGTCTGCTCTGATTGGTTAGCTCTGTTGTGATTGGCCGAAGACTTAGAGATGTCCCGCCCCTTAGCCAATCACATATAATGTGTTGGTGCGTTGTCTTTATGTTTTGAGAATAGTACACAAGTTCGATTACAAGAGAATGATACTACACCATGTTTAAATCTAGTGTGTAATCACTTTAATATTGCTATGATAGTGCTTTCTATTTCCACACACACACACACACACACACACACACACACACACACACACACACACACTCCTGAATATGGAGAACATGTCTTCATTAGTGTAAGGGAAAGCTGCTTCTTCTTCACGTCTACGTCGGATTAATTTATGGAAAGACCTCAAGCAGAAAGGTTTTAAATAATCATAAACATCACGGCTGGTTTATTCACACTGTTGAATAAAGACGCGGAGAGTTAGGGGAAAACCCTGAAACTCACACAGACTGACTTTTGAAATGCAGTGAAAGCTAACAAATCGATCTATCTAACATATTGTGCTACAGCTGCTGTGATTGGTTCTCATTGGTTTTCATTGTCTTGAGTCCTACTGTTGTCCAGATGTTCTAATCCAAATCAATATTCATATAGTGTAGACAATTGATATAGAAAATGTACCAGAAAACAAAACTAGCAAAAGCTTAGCAGGAAACATAGCTTATATATATATATTACAAAAAAAAGTCTTATCGTCCAATGTTGAAGCAAACGTCATACATGAAGAAATAAAATTAAAAAAAGTAAATAAATAATAATCTCCACATATCAACACCACTCCCAGGATATTTGAATATACGTGTTGAACACATATACCGTTAATAATATATGTATATAAATATGCAGATAGTATTCTATACATATATACATACATGTATAAACAAACTTTCATTACATATTATGTGAGCTATGGGAGAAGATATCTCTTTCATCTCTTTATCACGGGTGCCATGTTTTTGTTTCGGGTTGTTCGGTTGTTTCGGGTTGTTCGGCTGTCAGCAAGACTACGGACAAAATGCTTTCCCGATTTTCTTGAGACTTGGTCGAAGGGTGTGGCGCGGTTCAAAGCAGATCCCATTACATTTTGGAGCGGGTCCAACGTAAATATTGAGAGATGTACACCCCAGCACGTGCACTCCGCTCTGCATCAACCAAACGGCTCGCTGCGAGGGGGACCCAAGTTCCCATCAGCAGAGAAACACGTGGGTTTGCTATCCTGGCTCCAAGATGGTGGAATGAGCTCCCATTGACATCAGGACAGCAGAAAACTCACACACCTTCCGGCGCAGACTGAAAACTCATCTCTTTCGACTCCACTTCGAGGATAGAATTACTAACAAAGCACTTATATACTAACAAAGGGCTGGCTTACCTAAAGCCAGTTGAGTAGCACTTGAAATGTTTTGGCTCTATGAAACCTGATGTTCTTTATGATTCTGTTTTCTTCAAGGTTGTGTCTTCCTGGTGGAACGCACTTATTGTAAGTCGCTTTGGATAACAGCGTCAGCTAAATGCACAACACATCCTCACTCCCAGGTCGGCCTATGTTGACGTTATGTCAAGTCCCCTGCCGGCTTTTTCCAAACGCAAGGGGGGGGGCCTTAGCGTCCATTTTCAACGCAAGGGGGGGGGGCCTTAGCGTCCATGTTCAGCTTTCCGGGATGTCCATGTGCTTCTATGGACGCTCATGGAAGCACGGCATTCGTTTGTGTCAACTGCCCTTAAAGGCAATGAAGACACTACACTACCCAGAATCCCCAGCTATCGTTTGGCCTACACCATGTGCTCTGTTTGACGTCACGTGATTTCTCCCTGCAGAAAAAGAAAACATGGCCGCACTTCGTTTTATTCTGGGTGTAAAATGCCTATTTTAAAGTTAGTTTGGCCATTAAAATGCGTTTTGATGTCATTTGATGCGAGAAATATGAGTTTTTATTTCAGATTATGTGTGCAGTGGATGAGCATGATCTTTAGTTTGCTAGTTATTACGAAGATTACTTCAGGAAATTGCGTCCAACGTTTTCATTGTTACCAAGGTGGTTGCTAGGGACGCTGCTATCGATATTATGTCTGTTATGTTGTGTAACTGTTTAATGGTGTTATCTTTATTGCTACCCCCTTCCCCGTCAATGTATAGTGTTGGTCCACAGCGCAAACATATTAGTTTAACACAATCCGCATCTAAAGATACGTTATTTTCCCCTGTGCAATTCCAGTCTCACATCTCAGAGCACATCGTCATTAACAAATACCGGAAACAGACCGAAAATATTTTTAAAAAATAAAATAATACCTTATTCCGAGTGCTCTTGCTTTTCTCTTTGAAAGTCATCACATAACGGCATTGTAATACACGGTTCGGCTGCATTAAATATTACATATCTGCCGCAGTTCTGTATTTATAGAGCCCTGATGAGAAGACAAAGATGAGGAACTGAAAACGTGACGTGGATCATAAATATATCAGCCATTAAACAACATCTTACATTTCTTTTCACACAATACGTCTCCTTGCAGTATCAACACTAATTCGGCTCACTTTTATATTTGATCCAATTGGTAGATAGGCTGCATTTACACCATAAAGGTGCACACCTGATATAAAGAGACACCTGGTGGTTAAAGCATGTTATTGAATTTCATTATTTTTATTATTAGATATTAATAGAATCCCTATAAAGTATATTCATTACTCGTTATTCTCTACTAATAGTTAATTAAAGACTGTATATAATGACTATTTTGCACATCCCGTTCAAGATTTCAAGATGTTCTAAGGTTTATTGACATATCATATAGGCCTACACAACTGTGGTGTAGTTCTGCACTGAATGAAAAACTTGGGTCGCAGGTTCCTCAACAGTGCATTACAAGACATCTATCAATATGTGTGCATACCTCCAGCAATGTTAACTATGTTGTATGTATACTATGATGAAACGCAAATGTTCCAACTTGGGATCAATAAAGTATATCTTATCTTAAGCTGATCGATGGCTCCTGCCATATTTGCAAAATGTGCCTCTGAACCTTGACAAGTGCATGTTTCAGGCTTATCAATTAATGTAATGTAATGTAATGTAATGTTATCAATTAACAACAGGAGGGGTCACAAACATAAGTCCAGCTGTTAAATAAAGCTCTTCTGACCTTAGCTGGCGTGTGGGTATATATATTAATACTGCCCATTATGGGCACAAGCAATTTTCATGTTTTAAATGTGAGTGTTTCCTGTCCCCTAAACCTCCAGGGATGTACACAGTTTAATACTGGCAACTTCTTATTATGGGAAATACGAAAACGTCTTTTAAAACTAGAACTCCCAGTAGAGACGTGCCATAGAGAACATGTTGCGAAACAGAATAGCCAGCATGTGTAGTTCTGGGGACAGGGTGGGGGAGGGGGGGGACGCGGTGGACCCGTTCAAATCCAGTTTTGGACAGTCTGCCGTGGTTCCATCCCATTTCAAGTGCTGTTTGAGGCTCGGTAACCCTCGGAGCACACTCTCCAATCACAGAGCTTGAGGACTATCACGGGGTTTGCCAAACAGATCACATGGTGTAGTCCAAACGATAGCTGGGGATTCTGGGTAGTGTAGTGTCTTCATTGGCTTTAAGGGCAGTTGACACAAACGAATGCCGTGCTTACATGAGCCCATAGAAGCACATGGACATCCCGGAAAGCTGAACATGGACGCTAAGGGCCCCCCCCTGGCGTTGAAAATGGACGCTAAGGCCCCCCCCCTTGCGTTGGAAAAAGCCGGCAGGGGACTTGACATAACGTCAACATAGGCCGACCTGGGAGTGAGGATGTGTTGAAATGCAATGTAATGTAATGTTTCCTCTCTGCAAACCTGTTTGTTCTGTATTTTGTAGACGTCTAATTTTTGTTAATGTAATATAGAATGTGGCCTTGACGGGGGGTCTCTTCTAGTCATTGTTTTTATAGTTTTATTTGTCGGTTACCTCAAGAGACACAACACAAACACACTGGCTTCCCAACAGGACAATCTCATGTTTATAATTCAGTGGGAAGTGGGAAATGCAAATGCAACGGAAGTGTGATGAATATTTTAACCATTACACAGCCATTATAGCTCTTTATGTAAATGCATAGTAAAGTGCTGTGCAGGCTATTTATAGTCGCAGCCGCATGTAATTAGTTTCAGTCGTTGTTTGGAGTGGGGGGACGCATCAATGACCAATCACTGCAGAGGGTGGCACACAACAGATGTGTGACTGGAGGGTGATGGTTCAAATCCCTGATGTAGAGTCGTTCCATCAGGGCTTGCATTGAAGGCAGGTGCGGCCATCTTTGGAGGACACAAAGCCGTCAATATCTATCAGCTTTCACCGGCCATCTGTCAGCTGTATTGCAACCGATATGAATGAAGTATGAGCAACACTTGAATGTCCTCGTGGAGAAGAGCTCTCGATTGAAGCACAAGAGCCTTATCCTTTTTAATTCAATAATTAAGAGGAGAATGGTTAAAGGACCTGGACAACTGTATGGGGCAAACAAAATGTCCCCTCTGACCCAGAACCACCACAGAACGAAACCTTTGTATCAATCAAATCAATAGGATTAATTACAAGCAGACATTCTGAAATGAATCCAGGGCTCAGAGGCAGAAACACCAGCTGCCTCCTCACCAGAGGCCTCCCTCTTCTGCTGCTGGAGCAGGAGCTGTAATCACCGTCCTTCCAAGTGAACCTCGTAGTTCACCTCGTTACAGCAATGCAGCGCACCTGAAGCTCTAAGGAACACACACACACGATAACTAACTGAAACGCCTCTCTGGCTTTACGACGTAGCGCTTAAATTGTCGGCACATGAGCGGCCCGACCAAGCAAGGAGCAGAGGCAGACGTCCAAAAATATAACACGACGTGGGCATTTATTAAAAACATGGGCACAAAGTGTACAGCCTCAATCCTGCGGTTCTCCTTTCACACATCGTGCAGCCACAAGGATATCACACACCCAGCCCTCTCCACAGACAGAGAAACAGAGCCTGAATACCCACACTCCAATCAGCACAACAAGACACAGGTGAGGGGGGAGGAGACAACACAGGACGGCAGGTGCACACAATCATCAGCCACAGACAACATATACTGTGCAATCACGCCAACAAAGTGCCCTATCAACTGGCCCTAAGCCGTCAGTCCATAGCGACGAAGCCACCTTCGTCACATCCCAAGGTTATTTTTGTTTGTTGGATTTTAGATTAGATTCGATGTATTGTCCTCAGGGGAAAATTCATTTTTACAGCACTGTAAATGAACCCATTATACATACAATATATAAACAACAACACAACAACAATAACACAGAAAACAACAGATAGCGACACACACGGCATACTAATGGGATTGGATGTCATGAAGCCAACAACAAAACAGTGGTGACCATGTTTAAAACTTGTTTAAAATTTGAGTCCACACGCCTCAGCTCAGGTTGCAGTTGCTGGTGTCCTTCCAAGATGGCCGACTTACTGTTAATGATGTCCCCATGCCATTCCCTATTGGAGCCCTCAATAGTTCCAGTTATATTGATTAAGACATGTTAGAAATTACAATCAATGTTTTATGGCATAATGTACCTTAAACATACCGTCAGTTTAAATGCTATTTTATTCTGGAAAAAAACGGAAGTTCTCAATACCAAGCTTTTATTCTGAAAATCATTCATGACGACATCCGGGACTACAGTCCATTAGTATCACTAAAGTGGCTATTGACGCCGTTAACATGTATTACATATACAGTTATGAAAGAGATAAGGAGGAGAAGAGGCATGTGGAAGTAAGCAATGAATGTAAAATGTGGAAATCCTCTGTTTATCGGACACAGACGAACGAGGGGGGGGAGTCCCCTACGGCACTACAGCTCCCAGAGAGGAGGAGCGAACAGCCAAAGCGGGAAGGACGAATGCTTGGAAGCTCTCTTCTGCACGGCCAGCACCTGGGAGAGGAGGCTGCAGACTTTCTCTCCTGACTGAACAATATCCTGTTTGTAACATTACCGCGCTTTTTATTAATTAAAGTACCAATTTTGAACCTTCTCAGAGACTCCATTTAGTCTCCTTTTTAAGCTTCTCTCCTGGACGCGAGAATAACGAACACAGCATAACAGACAACTTATCTGACCATTTAAAACAACTATGCTGTTTGAAAAAGAACTGCTGACTGAGGTTTTTACAAATGTTTTCAATCAGCAAGCTGTAAATGGATTTGATTGATTTGTTCATGATGACGCTCAGAGTGAGGACGCAAGACACCGTCTGCTTTTTAATGAGACTCTTTATGGACCTTTGCAGAGGCCTTTTGTTAGAGCAGCTGTCCTGGAACGAACATCAGTCACAGAGCAGTGCACGGTAAATTAACGCAGGGTGAAGTATTGGTATTGTCCTTTACACTGAAGCAGGACGTGAGGGTGTGGAGGTCAGGATGGGGAGTGTGGACAAACTATAACTAGCAGTTTACTTATCTAGTTTCCAAAAGATGGCGTACTCTATTTCTGTAGCCAAGAGTTCTCACATAAAGCATTGAGCAGAGAAAAGTGTCAAGGAACCCAGAGTTATTTAAAGACCTAGGAGACAGAACATGCAATTCAGCATTGTGTCAGGTCAGAGGTCAGCATCTCTTGACATTACGCTGTAGACTGCTTTGTCACAAGTTCATGTTGTTGTAATATAATATGTGTCTTCAACCGTCCGTGTTTGCATTTTATTGATTCCTTGTTTATTCTTTAAACGTTGTGAGTTTTAGAAATCGGACCCATGACACGTGGATGTGCAAAGATGTGACTTTCATGTTGGAAACCCACGTGCATCCCATCACCGAAGCCGTTGTCATCCACTGTCTCCCCTTTAGGGGTTTATACTGTTCCCATTAATGTACATGGTATATACAAGTGACTGTATGAGTAACTATGACGACAGGCATTTCTTGAAGTTCACAGATGACACTGTTTCATCAGTTCTGCTCGAGGACGAAGAGGTCACTCAGGGGTCAGATGTGACGTCTTTGTAGAGTTGTGTGACAACCGCATCCTAAAGATAAATGCTACCAAGAATACCCTCATTGACTGGAGGAAGAATCTGCCTGCTCGACTTTCCAAACTACAACGAAGAGGCACTTGTGTTGAGACGATTGAATGCTACAGGTAACCTGGAACAGTGATCGACTAGAACTTGAACCTTGACCGAAGCACGCATGCAATGCAGACTTCTTGGTAGAAGAAACCAACAGGAAACAACAAAGTTTGCCACTACTGGAAGAACTCGTGTTCTCTGTTGTAGCCAAGGCGTTGGTTAAATGTTCCTTTATTCAAAGCAATAGACGTGCTTGACTTGCGCTGAACCTCGACAGAGCCTTGCAACAAGCAGTCACTCGACCCAGAAGCACTGAATAAGGTTTGGACTGGAGCTGACGATCTGTGGTAAGGCTGGCATATGTGTTCGCAGCAGCAAAATCAAAACGTGAAGTCTCTCGATGCAAAGACAGACTTCACAGATGAGCGGTGTGATTGACTTTGAGTCCAGGAGTCGTTCCGCTCCGAGCAGAACAGATTGAAGAGTCTGGCAGCAGCAGCAGAAAGACCAACCGGACTACATGCTACAATACATGCTCCTTTTCCAGGTTTCAAGTTGCAAGGCTTTTATTGTCATGTGTTCATAGCTACTGTGTAGATATGTCAATGACATTCTGAGGTCACAGCCTCCTCCAACAGAGCAACACAATACAACAGATACAATAGAATAGAATAGTGCAAGAGCCGATATACAAGTCATTTGAATCTGATTTATCAATCAATCAATCAATGTTTATTTATATAGCCCAATATCACGAATGTTACATTTGTCTCAGTGGTCTTCACAGTGTGTACAGAATATCAGTATGACAATACGACACCCTCTGTCCTTAGACCCTCTGTCCTTAGACCCTCTGTCCTTAGACCCTCTGTCCTCAGACCCTCTGTCCTTAGACCCTCTGTCCTTAGAGCCTCTGTCCTCAGACCCTCTGTCCTTAGACCCTCTGTCCTTAGAGCCTCTGTCCACAGACCCTCTGTCCTTAGTCCCTCTGTCCTTAGACCCTCACATCGTACAAGGAAACACTTCTGGAGAAAACCCAGTTTAAAGGGAACATGGGAGAAACCTCAGGGAGAGCAGCAGAGGAGCGATCCCTCTCCCAGGACGGACAGACGTGCAATAGATGCCGTGTGGAAATTGAAAAGAAAATACATTTGCAACATAGGTAGTCCAGATGTTTGGAAATGCATGTGTGTATAATAGGAAGATGAATCCACGAGGATATCCATCCAGGACCGATGATCCAGGACCACAGCCACGACTCAAGATCCAGCGCTCGCGATCCAGGACACAGGACCGCAGGATCCTCTATGACTCCGGATCCCAGCATATATAGACACCAAAAAGAAAGACATTTGGGGAAGCTGGGTTAATGGGAACATGAGAGTACACGGGTATAGACAGAGAGAAGGAAGAAGGAAGATGTCCCCCGACAAACTAAGCCTATATCAGCAAAACTAGGGGCTGAATCTAATCAGCCCTAACTATAAGCTTTATCAAAAAGGAAGATAAGATATATTAGATAAACAATCTGTTAGTTGCAAACAGATGAATGTTATGGATGTTCTTTCAAAACTTCAGGTGTTTAACAGTCTTATGGCCCGTGGAATGAAAGTGTCCCTTACACACATATATATATATATAATCTCTGTGGGTCTTCCTGCCTGCTGCCCGCTCAGAAGAATCATCCATAAAATATTGTCATTCATCACTTAAATATTCAGGTTGCCGCTGTGAGGCGGTCACACGGTCCGAGCAGAGAGGATCAATAGCTCCATACTCCTAATGAAAGCAGTGCCTTAGTAACATTTATCTTTTACGAAAGGTCATCATGTCCACTCTCACAGTCTTCAGAGGAGGAGACTTGAGGATAGGCCTGAACTCGAGCATTTTTCATATCAGAGCAGATAATCGATGGCTGCTACAGGAGCGCTGCTGTAACAGTCAGAGGGGAAGAGATGTGGGATGGATCCGACACGGAGAGAACATACGAGTACAGCTCCAGGACGACTCGGCAGGAAATAGTTCTGCCTCTCAACAGCTTCTTTCTCTCAACAGCTTCTTTCTCTCTTAGCCGTCCTAAATCTCTCTCTGAGCCCCACAGGTGTTTTAAAAGTCAAGAAATTGGGTAACGCCCTCTAGCAATTTGGCAACACCCCCAGCCACTGGCATCCACTGGGCTTTTGACTGGGACACACCCATTTGAGTCTGATCTGGAGTGCTACATCTGTATCATGCTAAAATCAACTTTCTCGTGTCCTTTATTCATACATATGTGGGAACTCACAAAGTGTCAGAAAATAAAACCCTCTCTCTTTTCCTCCGTACCCAAATCTCTAAAAACGGAGCTGATCCAGATTTGCGTCCGATATGACGTAATATCTGAATTGTGGGCGGGCTTTAGACCCACGGCCCAATCAGAAACGTTGCAATCAGAAACAATGCCTGATGTGTTTTTGACGTAATATGGTCTTTGTTTACATTAGCAAGCGTTGCTAACAGTTAGAGCTAACATGTACTGTAGAGAGTATGTGTAATAATGTGCTCAAAAGGGGGCGGGGCCAGCAGCTACTGACCCAGAATCAGCACTTCTCTAACAGGGCTGAAATAGAGGGATATGAGGAATTTCTATAATGCATGATCTGTTTGGTATTTTGAGCAAAACACATCATAGACATGTTTTTTATATATTTGTATATATCTGAGACCCATAATATATGCCTAAAAATAGCATGACAGGAGATCTTTAAAGGTCTCCTATCATGCTATTTTTACAAAAGTGCTTATTCTGGGTCAGTAGCTGGGAGTGTTAGCGATGCTTGCTTATGTAAACAAACAAAAGACCGTATTACTTCCAAAACATGTCAGGCATTGTTTCTGATAGCAACATTTTTGATAGGGCCGTGGGTTTAAAGCCCGCCCACATTTTAGTGGTCATGACGCAAAAAGTGCATGTTGCATGATAGGAGACCTAGAAGTTTCTGTGGCTGATCAGCTGAAGTTTGCCATGCCTGTACTCTTGGTGTTTCTCGAGGGATGATCCTCAAATGGCTAATCTAACAGAATGCTTCGTTATCTAATCTCACCGAATTGGCATTCCTATGTTGAGGACACATACAAACCTACCAAATCCAGGACCTTCAAGGATGATTTGGATAATCCTTAAACTGCCACAAACCTTTGAACCAATGAAAATCACAAGTAAACTTAACAACAGTGTTGCTCAAAATCCGTTTCTAAACACATTTTAGAAAGGAAATTGGCAATACAGCCGCTAAATTCTAATGAATTGTAGATCTAAAAGTCGTAATTTAGAAGCTTGTTTACCGACTTTAGTCACTTGACAACAGACTCACTATTAATAACACTAACAGCTTGTATATCAGGGGTGTCAAACTCAATTTCATCGCGGGCCACATTCGCATACAGGTTGCACTCAAAGGGCCGGTTGTAACTATATAAATATATAATATATAAAATAATGTATTATATTACATTATTGTCTCTGAATTGGATTATTATCGGATAGGATAACTACGTCTGAAAGCAGAAGTCCAGGGCAAATAATTGCAAGTCTCTTCAGTGCCATGTCACAACATGAGATGCATTGTGGGACATGTAGTTTATGGGCAACCTGCTTCTGTAAAGTGGCATGTAACCGTATAATAAACGTATTATATTCTTTGCAAGCTCTTGCGGGGCCACATAAAATGAAGTCGCGGGCCAGATTTGGCCCCCGGGCCTTGATTTGACACCCCTGTTGTAGAGGATGCATGTGCGAATCATTTGGGCTCCTAAAAGACCCCCAATCGTAACTATATGAAACTATAAAAAATACCATTAATATGTATAGTTTCGTCCTACTCTCATATCGCCACAACCCTAATCCTTATCTCCTCCTTATTTAAAATCCTTGGTTTTCCCAGATAATTGGACATTGATTGCCAAAGCATCTTAAAGCAATATATAATACTTCTGACAATTTCAAGGAATCAACTTACTGTATGGCGATCACGTTTACTTTTAGAACATTTCCCTCGTGACTTAAAACTTCTCGGCGCAGGACTTCTACTCGTAATGGGGTGATTTTACCGCGTAGTATTATAACTTTTACCTAAGTTAAGGATCTCCTATCACCATTGGGAATTTGGCACATGCGTTGGATACACAGATTTCCTGCAGACTTTGAACGCAGCAGAGACATCACAGGCATTCGTCCCATATTCGTAGGAAGGTGCAGACTCTCATCCGTCCCCAATGGACCCCATTCTCTCCCAGTCCTCTGCTCGCTTTTATCCCAATGTTCCCTCAGCTGTTATTTCAACTCAGCCTCATGTGATTTATTTTGAGGATGAGTACAAAATACTTAAATAGTTTGAACACCTTTGACTCTCTGCTGTAGCACACACTTAATATATGAATAAACAATGTCTGGTTAGGACACATAATAAAAATAATAATTCATTTATTTTATATAGGCGCTTTTCAAGGCTCTCAAGGTCGCCGTACAAACACATAAAAACAAGATACACAATACCTAACACCAGCATAAGAAACATAAACAAGACAATGCAGTATATAACAAATCAAATAAATAAAACAGAGGATGTGTGACGGATAACGATCAGGGTGGATATGCGAGTGTGAAGAGATATGTTTTGAGGCGTGATTTGAAAATGGGGAGAGAGTCAGTGTTGCGGATGTCAGGTGGGAGGGAGTTCCAGAGGCGGGGTGCAGAGCGGCTGAAGGCTCTAGACCCCATGGTGGTTAGGCGGAAGGGGGGGTGCAGTGAGGGTAGGGTAGGGAGGGTAGGGAGCAGAAGATCTGAGTGTGCGGATGGGTGTGTGGATGTGCAGGAGGTCGGAGAGGGACAGAGGAGTGAGGTTATGGACGGCCTTAAAGGCGAGGAGCAGAATCTTAAAAACGTTACGGGATTTGACGGGGAGCCAGGGAAGCTGCTGAAGAACAGGAGTGATGTGGTTAATGGAGGGGGTTCTGGGGACGATGCGGGCGGCAGAGCTCTGAACCAGTTGAAGTCTGTGGATGGATTTGAGAGGGAGACCAAAGAGAAGGGAGTTGCAGTAGTCGATGCGGGAAGTGACCAGGGTGTGACCAAGAATGGCGGTGGTCTTAGGGTAATGACGTAATATGCTTGCAATTAAAGCTTAACAACAAGAATAATAATATGACTAATTTACGCTTTTAACATGGTGTTACTTTTGACTCGACTGACAGGGTCAAAAGTAAAAAAGCGGCATTTCAATTTTGACAAAATGTACACAAAAAAAAATCGCAAAATACCACCTTGCATTGACAGAACACACACGCATTGATGACTACACCAGCATTGGTGACGCTCTCTTTTAAAACGGAGTCTAAGTGAAAGTCACACAAAGCAGGTGCCAGTTTTCTGCCTCATAACGTTAGCTAGCTGTTAGCTGTTAGCATGGCTCGTTAGCCTGCTCAGCATCACAAGGTGAAGCTGCCGATGCTCGCCTGGCATCGTCACACTGTAAATGTCCTCCACACACACACACACACACACACACACACACACACACACACACACACACACACGCGCACGCACACACACACGCACACACACACGCACACACACACACGCGCACACACACACACACGCGCGCACGCACACACACGCACGCGCACACACACACACCCACACACACACACACACACACACACTGGCATCATTCAACCTCAACCTTGAGTTATGGCGTGGCCGCCGCTGGCAATCACATTAAGAGAGGCACAGTTCTTCATATTCACACAGGGGGCCACGTTGAGCAATCTGCTTAATTTAGCCAGACTGATGAATTGTAGCGCTGCTCTCTCTCCTCCGTCTACCTCCATCAAACCTCTCTGCCTTTGTCTTCCTGTCCCTCGTCTTCCTCGTCTTCCTCTCTCTCTCGTCTGTCCTTGAGACGTTCGGCTGCTTCTCTCCACGCTCGGTTGAAATGTCAGACGGGATAACCTGCAGATACCTGCGCGCTGCTTCCCGCTCCTCACAGGTGAGCTGCTCCAGACGTAGAGAGGCCACTCGGCTGCTTCACCTCCACGTTGAACCAGAGGAGAGAGAGAAGAGATCACGAAACAAGACGATTCAGAAACTCAAGAGGAAATACTTAATTTGGATATTTAGAATATCTAACCCTGTCAGCCA
Source organism: Champsocephalus esox (assembly GCA_036324585.1). Taxonomy (NCBI): domain Eukaryota; kingdom Metazoa; phylum Chordata; class Actinopteri; order Perciformes; family Channichthyidae; genus Champsocephalus; species Champsocephalus esox. Next base: position 5,187,578 of record CM070498.1, on the reverse strand, counting down.
CCGTAGTTTGCGACTTAGTTGATAAATAATACTTAAACAATATGTCATTGTATTCCTTTAAGAGCCTTCCTCAGCAAAAAGGCTATTCAACAATGACTGAATGTCTCAAATGGCATTTAATAAATGAAAAAGAAGCCTAGACTTTAAAGGGCACTTTCTGTTGGAGTTAAATATCACATAAGATCCAAGTCTCCCTTTTTTAAAGCGGCACCTTAACCTCGGTCACATTTTTCCTCTTCCCTGCTCATGTGTAAGAAAACAGAAATATGTGACCTTTTACTTTGGTGTGCGCCAACCTTTAAGAGCAGCTGACCCAGTTTCCATACAGACAGACAAAAACCTTTCGGATCCTCTCCTCGGTTAAAGGACCAGTGTTAACGAAAACTATAACGAAAAATGTTCGTCAACGACCTTTTTTACACGACGACGAGCTAAAAATAGATTTTTGATAATAAAAACTATGACGAAATGTATATTTTGTTTTCATTGACGAGACGAGACTAAGGTGTTAACGGTGGACTATCGGACATTCAAAATGCAGGGTATTTCCCCCCAATTGTCCGTCTGTCAAAATGCATCCCTGTCATTGGTTGAATCAGTTGGGATTCTGGGAATTTGCACACGTCACTCAATTACACAAGTAAAGTGTTAAGAGAGTGATATGTTGCTTTACGAATTCCCCTTGATTCCAATTTCAGATTCCTGTATTAACTGAATAAAGAGAGACAACATTTTGACTAAAAGTTGACTAAAATGTAAAGATTTTTCATCGACTAAAACTATGAAGGATAAAAAGGACTCAAATGTGACTAAAACTAATAGTGTGAATCCCCAGGCTCCCCGCGATACGATACTATCGTGATACTTAAGCCACGCTACGATAGTATTGCGATTCTACGATATGCTAAGTATTGCGATACAATATATTGCGATATTGACTCATATCCATGTCCGTCTTCCCTTCCTGGCTAAAACATGTATTTGCAATTTGAAGAGTTGTTGTAAATAACCCAATGTGTGTTCTTTGAACCTGAAAAGGAGATGGCATTGGTTTTGTTACTTTCATTGTGATTGTATACATGTCTTAACGTAACTTCCTGTTTTGTATACGACCATATTTCGGAGGGATATGCCACAGTTTATATAAAAATAAAACTTTAAAACAAAAGGTTTACTTAGTTAAATATCCATACTTGGCGTCCGTGTATCGATACAATATCGCCACGCAAGGTATCGCGATACTATTGATTGTTTCCCCCACCCCTACTAATAACCATTTCCGTCGAAAGACTACATCTCAAATAGCTGGCACAGGGAACTCTGTGAAGGACGGCAGCGTTGGAGCTCAGCTGGAATCCATCCGTTCATTACAGTCTAACTCTGCATTGAGATTAATACCAACGAGCGCGCCACTTTATTCCCGAGGAGAAAATGCAGTTGTCAGTCGACCTAATTGTGCTCTCATGGAGCATGAGGGCCCGCTGAGTTATTGAGAGACTCCAGCAGGAAAATCATGATCGACGAGCAGCAGGAGGCGTGACGCCCAGCGACACGCACACTCTGTCGGGGAAACAGAGCAACATCAAAGAGACGTAATCCAGTTATGTGTGAGGATGCAAATGAGGGCAGACACGTTAATTATTTAACCCTAAAATGCCTTCTGCATGCTGGGGGATACAGTCATTTCACAGGCTGGGTGTGATATTAGAGTTACATAGTGTCATATAGGTGTAATAACACTGTAATATAGGTATAATAGCGAAATACGGGTGTAATATGGGTCTAAAAAAGTATTACATGTGTGTTGTACTGGTGTGAAATTGGTGTTACGTGGGTGTAATAATGGTGTTATACTGGTGTAATAGCGTGTATTAGGGGTCTATTAATGTGTACAATGTGTTGAATATTGAGGTTATATGGGATTCAATAACATCGTCTAATATCAACAATATAATAAGTAACATGGGTATAATAATAGGGATGTAATAATGACGTAAACACTTATAATAGGGCTGTATTAATGTGTAAAATGGGTGTAATAACAATGCGGGTGTAATAAGGGTGTAATAATGGAATAGCTTGTATTAAGGGTGTATTAATGTGTATTAACAGTGGCATACGGGGTGATATTGGTGTTACTGTACATGGGTGTAATATGTTTCTAAAAAGTTTGTTATATAGGTGTAACAATGGTGTAATACAGGTGTCGTAAAGTATCATGCGTGTTATATGTGTGTAATAGGTGTGTATTCATGTGTTAAATGGGTGTCATCACAGTGTTGTATGGGTGTACTGTCGAAAAAAGCAATTAAACAATTGTAGAACATGTGTATGTGATTGCCCATGTAAGGGTTAACACTAGAACCGCCAATCGGGTCAATTTGACCCAGAGCTGTTTTTTATTGAATGTAACTTTTTTTCAATAACATATTAAAGTCTCCCAGTCCGTGACTTTTCCTGAAAGTGTGTTATGTAGCACCCTATGTTGTTAAAAATGGTCAATATGAAGTCAGATTGAAGAAATCGCCAACAAAATTGCCATTTATACCCATTTCCCCTTTTCGCGCTATTGATTTTGCGTGTAAACAAACATGACGTGTTGCCATAGCAACGCCTTTTGTCGACTGCGGTTCCCTATAGATTGAGATAGAGAGAGATAGATTGACTGCGACAGTCTGTAGTGAAGGAGCGCGCTCCCGCTCACGGGAGACTGCATTCTGATGCTGGGTCAATTTCACCCCGGTGGCGGTTTTAGGTATAACACATCTCTGGCGGTTCTAGTGTTAATCAGATCGTTGAATGCTTTATTTCTTCTTCTACTGCAGGGTAAAATAATAAGTAGACTTATCAACATCCTCTCCAAGATCTCAAGCTCAATTGCCGCTTTTTCCGTTTGGAAGATTTGTTTTTGCTGCCAGGGTTATCTCGCAAATCTGAGTTATTCCTGGATGATTCATGAAGGCCATCTCCAGCAAACAGCCAACATTAAGGGGGTATAAGTTTGTTTCAATTTTTCATTTGAGGACTGGCATTTTGCTCGTGAGATAATGTGCATGCTTCATGTTTATGCAGATGTATTTGGAATATATTTGAGTTATTTTGAACACCGCAGCCTGGAGGGACGACTCGCAGGGATTTCAGATCACTTTAAAACCCAATCCTATCGAACAGCTTGTGTTCCTGTTGAGTTCAAGAGTCAAACTTGAACCGTATGAATACTTTATCTGAGCAGAAATCCGATACCCGAACGTACAGGTGTCTCCTCTCCGAGTCGTACGGTTTCACTTTCCTCCGCTGACAGGGACACAGCTACAGTGCCACACCACACTAAGAGCTCGACAGGACTTCTGTGTGAATCCATGCTGAAAACTAAACATGTACAGTACAGCAAAGCGGGTGTACACGCATGTCAACTGTTGTGTGTGACAGTGTGTCCGTGTGACAGTCTGTGAAGGATGTGAAGTGCTTCTAAAAATAGTCAGGAAAGAAAGTGTTCACGCAGGAAAACAGAGTCCGCTGTCATACTTGTGTCAACGTTCTTTAAAACAGATCTTTCTGTGTACAAGTTGGCTTTGACTTTTGAAACTGAGGTTTATCACAAAACTTAAAACCCTTGAACGCACCATTTCCAGTTGTATCTTGGATGGTCTGCCCTGACTAAACACGTGTTTGTCCTTATTTAAAAGGTAGTATACGTTTATTTACAAAGCACATGTTCCGACACAGAGGCAATTCGAAGTGCTTTCCATCGTCTTTAACTCATAACAAGAAGACAGAAGAACGGAACGCGATAAATAAACACAATGGGATATCATCATACGGCTCTTCTTCGTGCTGTTCCACCTTATGGATTTATATCCTTCAGAAAATCACAGGAACTCATCGATTTCGCTCCAAGGACCTTTTTTTTTACGAAATGTCCCTGAAGTCCACACGAGCTGGGACACGAGCGTTTAGTCCGGCTGCTTCGTTAGCTGGTGTCTCTTTAAAGAGCTTCTATGTGACGGAGAAGCAGCACTTCTGTCTGTAGATGCTTTTTACAACAAAGTGACCATGATATGTACTGTTGTTGTTGTTGTTGTTGTTGTTGTTGTTGTTGTTGTTGTTGGTGTTGTTGTTGTTGTTGTTTTTATTCTTTACTTACAGTTGAGGACATTTCACCAGTTGCAATGAAATATGCTTGCAGTTACAGG
>CM070498.1:5168385-5180885 GCA_036324585.1 Champsocephalus esox | reverse complement strand
TATGATCATAAACACGTCGAATAAATGACAGTATTGCCTCGATGAGATTTCCTAATGGATGCAAGCAGATAACTCTCAGATAATGCACTTCCTGTCTGTGCCGCTTCTTTGCCGCTAACAGGAAGTAGCTGTAAAACCAGACTTCGTAAAACCGGAGGCGATGTAAAACGTACAATAACGGAAATCTAACATTACCATTAACACTCAAACAGAAATCAAAACTAATTATCAAAATAGAAAAAGCCTTCAAGCCAGAACCATCTCGTTGTTTATGTGTACATATATCTGCAATATGTGTCTTTCTTTATCACTCTGTTGTATTTATGCATCTTTGACCCCATTTCCAGCTGTTACTGCTTTCAAAGTGAGTTATATCTGTTGTTATTAAAAGCCAAAACAGCATCCACGAGCCTGGGGAACTGAGAGTATTAAATACCGTGGATTGAAAATAATGACGACTGACGGAACGATGTGAGCTGACCTTTGACCTTCAGAGCGGCTGCTGAGCCTCGGGGTCGCATGCAAACCTGCTAATGGTTGCAAACACGAAGGTTCAAAGTTACTCACACAACACAAATGTGGAGAAAACAGCAAACATGGCGTGAGTCAACGGAAACCTTTGAGTCGTCCAGCGAGATGTGGACACGGCGCGACACAGAGGAGCCGTGTTCCAGGACATCAGGACTACCCATGTGGGGAACATCTTCAGAAACGTCGCAATGACTAAACACAACGTGCTCGACTTGTGCGTTTCTGTCAACAGCGTTTCTTCTCCTCTTGATGCCGTCATCGAAAGTCAACATTTGGAGACTGTGGCTGTGAGGAAGTGTTGTACATTTACGTCTGCATACCTTTTGTGGAAAAAGGAAATGACAATGGACAACTAAAACATTATTTCATTTAGTTTTCTTTGAGTCTTGTCTGTTTTTCTTGTTCATCGGTTTAAGTGATAAGGTGTTGGTGCGGGAGTGTGTGTTACGTTTATGAGTTATGGTTTGTATGAATGTACACACTATGTATATTTCAAGTGTTGTCGTCTTTGAACCAGAAGGTTGTTGGTGCGATCCCAACCCGTGCAGTCAACACTTGCATGTGTCCTTGGGCAAGATACTTCTCATTTTCCGTTGGTCCGTTCATGGTATGCACAACTGAAGGTATAACAATTCCTTACGAAAGATGTCTCTATAAACACACCGTACCGAAACGGAGCAGGGAGAAGACAATAATCTGATATTACCATCTAAATAGAAATAGATGGTCTGTCCTTCATATTCTCTTATTGACAGCCAATCATAACAGCATCGTAGGATAATAAGAGAAACACAAAAACGTACAAGAAATATTCCCACTTGACAGTTAACGGACAGAAACAACTAAACAAAACAACAACACAAACACATACTGAACCCTGAGGTGCTCCTGATGGCCAACAGTGTGTGTGTGTGTGTGTGTGTGTGTGTGTGTGTGTGTATGTGTGTGTGTGTGTGTGTGTGGCCTACCATTACTATACTTGTGGGGACCTAAATCTGTTTACACAGTCACATGCGGGGACTCGCCTCCCTTATGGGGACAAAATGGAGGATCATTAATTTTAGGGTGAAGATTTGGTTAGGTTTAGGGTAAGGTTAAGGGTAAGGGTAAGGGTTAGGGTTAGGGTTAGGGTTAGGGTTAGGGTTAGGCATGTGTTGGTTATGGTTAAGGTAAGGACAAGTCTCCAGGAAATGCATGTAAGTCAATGTAATGTCCCCTGAAGTGATGTATACATGGTATGTGTGTGTGTGTGAATGTGTTTGTGTGTGTGTGTGTGTGTGTGTGTGTGTTAGCTTCCCTAGAGCAAGTGGTACTGTGCTGCATGAATGAGATGTGAATGGGTGAATGACTTGTATTATGTAAATAGCTTAGAGGGGTTGTAAAGACTGCATAAAGAGATATAGTGTAAAAGTACACTCCGATTTCAATTGACCGTTACTTTGGCCACAAGGCTCCACACATCCCTGCCCACCTGAGTTAGGGGAACATGAGGGGAAAGGGGCCATGTGGTCACATAGTGTTTCTGTCTGTTTCTTGCAGGGATGTCTCTACAGTATTACACCTTTATATTGAAAACGTACCACCGCTTATGAGAAAGACTATGTTTCTCCACCTGTGGCTCTGAGGTCGTGCGGACGTCTTTCAATTGTCAATCGCAGTCATCATATGGATGTATCCTTGGTGTGTGAATGCAAGCTTTCTTGATCAAGTTGCTCCTTGCATGGCAGCCTCTTCTCTGTATTTATGGTTGAATACTGATTTGTTTAAGTAAAGTGGTTTGAAGAGTTGTCAAGACTGAATTAGGCGCCATATAAAGGCAGTCCATTGTTATGATAGTTTTCTGTCTGAAAGATACTGACAAAAACAAGCTTTATTTCCTACTTCTAAAGGGGCGTTACCAGCGCCTTTCTGACATGTTGTCGGAGAACTAAAAAAATAGACGATTTTATAAGAATTAACCAGCTTTCTACAAGACCTGTCTCATTTGTCTGACAAATAGTACCGTCTTTATCTTTACAATAAAGCAACATTTCTACCTGATTTATGTAGATAAGTGAGAGGATGATATTTTGTGGAAGACTGTAGAAAGAGTTGGGAGTTAAAAGTAAAGTTGTATGTCCTTTTTCTGCATGTTGCCAGGTGTCTGGATCAGAGAGTGACACAGGGAACGCCAGTTGTCTGTTTGATTGACGGATACTTATGCAACAATCCTGTCTGACTCTGGCCTGTTTCAGCCCTGGAGAAAAGACCCATAATGGAGGTGGAATTGATCCCAGCTGCCTCTAGTTTTCTCATTATCTGTGATGCATCTTCTCTTGAGCACAGACACTGATCCAAATGCTCAGTGGCATGGAGGAAAGTCTCTGGAATCCTGGGAATTTAGGCAAAGATTGCGTTGAACAACATGACATCGACCAGCTGCACTGTCTTCAAGTTCTCTCTACCCATCGAAGGTTTCAATGAACATTCACAGAAAAGGCTGTCAGATTGCTTAGTTACAATTGAAGTTATGGTTACAAACTTGTGATCTAGCTTTCCTAAAGTAACCATATTAGTGCAGACCAAGGAAGTACAGCGGACGTTGAAGCAAATCTTCGTAGTGGCCAAAAAGTGGTACTACAACTTCCCTGTCAGTCTGTGACGTCATTGGGCCCACAAATACTTTTTCTATTGACTTACATTGACTTTGAGCGTCTGTAAATCAGCTGCTAATAGGGGTCCCTCGACCAAAGACAAGGGACAATTCCCATTGAAGTATTTTGCAGAAAAGAATCTCTGTGGGAAACAAACGTTTATGATATTTGCACGTTTTGTTCAGCAGGATAATCTCCACATGTTTACACCCTGTTGTGATCTTGAAGCTTAAATGCCATCGGCAGAAGTACAACGCTAAAGTTTAGCTTTAAAGGAACTACAGGCTGTTTTTATGACACATAGAAGCTTCAGACATGCGGTAAATACTGACATATTTCATGTAAATTCTACAGACCTTATTTCAAGCTAACAACCGAAAACATGTTTCGAAAAACCGTTGACTTTGAAACGAGGGATTAGGAAGTTATTTCTTAGGATTAGGACTCATTCCTGCACCACTCACCACAGTTACATTACATGTCACTTATTAGACGCTTTTATCCAAAGCGACTTCCATACTCAATACTGTGGGCAATCCCCACAGGAGCAATTTGGGGTGAAGTGTCTCAGGGACACAACGTCATGCTGACTGCAGTGGGGTTTGAACCTGTGACCGCATGATCCGAACACCAACGCTCAACCCACTGCACCACACGCCTCCTCAGTTCACAGTTGATTAGCTGTTATTCAAATTATTATGGCCTAAAAATTGCTAAATGTGCATAAAGGTAATTTCCTTTAATAGCAGTTTGGAGGCGGAGCTTATGGCACTGGAGGCGGAGCTTATGGCACTGAGGCGGGCTTATGGCACTGGAGGCGGAGCTTATGGTACTGGAGGCAGAGCTCATAGCACTATGGGCCCAGATGCTTTGAGGCAGGTAATTTCAGGCTGTATGCGCCACTGGGCAACTTTCATAGGACTGAACTAGGATCCAGATCTCTTTAAACATCCATGGTGCGGACTTATGACCAAACCCTTTGAGAACTCTTGACCTGAACAAGTTTCACAGCAGCGTTCTGTCTCTGAGTTTGCTCTTTGAGTTAATAAAAGGAGACGCTGTAGCCTTGCTCCTGTTCTGATTGAAGGATAAAGGTTTTTCTTTTCAAAACTCAAGAGCTGGAATCAATCGCCTTCTGAACATGACACAAGTGCTCGGATCGACTCTCCAACGGTTTGAAGTATGTCCAGTTCCCGAGTTCACACGACACCACCACATGTCATTGTATTTGGAAGAAGCGTTGGTGTTCCTGATACATAACGGGATGCTTTTGAAAGAGAGACTGCACAAAGCCTTGAGGCTAGACCTCTTCCCTCACTGAGTTCATTTGATAGGTCTTTCTTTCTTTTTTAAGTCAGACATCTGAAACATTGTAAAAGAAGGAAATGCTTCTCACCACAGATGTGACGATCTGATTGATTCTGGATCACTTCAGCTCTCTTCAACCGGCCGACAAGTGCTGACACACTGCTACCTCCGAACATCGATCATGCACAGCTGCTGACCTCAGGCTTAATGTGTGTGTGTGTGTGTGTGTGTGTGTGTGTGTGTGTGTGTGTGTGTGTGTGTGTGTGTGCGGGCTGCAGGGAGAAGTTATTGCTCAGTACGATAAAAACTTAATGAAAACAGATTGGAAGTTGTTTTTATTGTGTCCTTTACAGCTTTCAATGTTTTATCTGGAGCACGGTGATGGGTTGGCCGACTGTTAAAGTCATATCATCTGATTTAAAGAAAAGTGTCCTCTCCCGCGGTAACGACTAGTCCGAGTGTTAGCTTCCCTAGAGCAAGTGGTACTGCTCTGCATGAAGGAAATGTGAATGGGTGAATGACTTGTAGAATGTAAAGAGCTTTGAGGGGCGTGCGTGTGTGTGTGCGTGTGTGTGTGTGTGTGTCATGCATTTCTTTCTACCAAACAGGGGAAACCGTTATTTTAGTTTATTAGAATTGTCTTAGGTGCATCCAGATATCCATATCCGAATCTCAAAATGTTTTCCAGTTCACTTTCGATCAGTGCATTTTGAAATAGAAATACATTTTTTACATCCTTAAACTCTCTTTTATAAGTTACAGAAACAACGTGTTTTCTAATTGCCTTTCCTAAACTAAATAACAAACAATTATGGTTGGAGGAAAACTCCTGGATTACAGTTTTTAAACATGTTGTTAATGTTGTACACTGTAAAATGTTTGGCTGTAAAATTACAGTAAATTACTGGCTACTAGTTGCATGGATTTCACAGTAGTAGTAGTAGTAGTAGTAGTAGTAGTAGTATTGACTGTAGATATTTCACAGTAATCTACTGTAGCTATTTTACAGTCAATTAGAATAAAAGTACAACTAAATACTGTGACTTTACAGTTGCCATGCCCATGGAATTACTGTGATATAGCAGTACAGGGCTGTGGTATTATGGTACCTTGCTGTACATAAATTACAGTAATTACTTGTATTTTCATACTTTTACTGTAGAAGTAATGCAACACATTAGCCAGTCATGTACTGTACATATACAAATGTAAATAATACGATATTATATTGTAAATAGTGACTAATTAACTGGGATTTTACTACAGCTACACCATTCAATCAGCTCAATCAACAAAGAAAAACAAAGAACATGCCCATTTTAACTTTGTATTACTCCATTGAAGTGCAAAGTACATTTCACAGTGTCGTTGAAACGGCCTCAACCTCTACTCCGCGGTAGTAGCTCGTGCTGAGACCCGCAACATGAAAGAATACACGCAATAACCGGTACTTGGTAACGAGCATTTATTGATAATCAGCCGTTTGCTCACACAAGCGAAACGGGGGAAAAAAAGAGGTCTGGAGGACTGGCCCAAAGGAACACACAGAAGGAGGGAACCCGAGCCAGCCACACAACGGGCCGTAAGACCCAGAGCTCCCCCCTAACCAGAAATCAATTATAAACCCTATGGGAAACAAAATAAAGCCGTGAAAACTGGACTACCAGGTCCTCCAGGCTAAACATAAACACATCTGCAAAAATATGGCCTACAGCTCAGAATGGCAAAGAGGTATTCTAAGGACAGTGTCTCCGGCGTTAGGATAGGGGAGACATCCTTCTCCTCCAGCTTCTCTTTATATATACACGGCTGAGTGGAATTTGGAACACCTGGGCAGAGGCGGAGCCAGGGGCAGACCAGGTGCACCTGGGCAGAGGCGGAGCCAGGGGCAGACCAGGTGCACCTGGGCAGAGGCGGAGCCAGGGGCAGACCAGGTGCACCTGGGCAGAGGCGGAGCCAGGGAGACAGAAAACAAGGAGGGGAGCACTTAACACTTGTCTACACAGACATCCACTCGAAAGTCAACATTTTTCTGAAGAATGTGCTGACATGGGGGTTTGAACTGCCATGCCTCTTTTTGGCTTTCGAGCCCATCTCAGGATTAATGCCCAGGAAGCACCAGAAAACAATAAGCCAAGACAACCATTTCAATTTTACATAGATTTATATGTTGCATCGTTTATGTTAAGGCACAGCAGCGCTGCCCCTTTCAATTTAAGTAAAACCTGCACCAAAGAAATAAATTAGTATTTAAAGCCAAGCAAGAGCGATGAAAGCAAGAAAATCACTTAATTTGTTGTGTTATCACAGAGGATGGTCTGAATACAGTATTGTACTGTGAAATAATACAGTAACATGTTGTGAAATCCTGGTAATCATTTATCCTGTATATTCACAGTAATTAACTGCCTGTATTGATTTCACTGTGAAATTCAAAATTACAGTATTATATTGTGAATATCACAGGTAAAGACTGTAAAGTGGTAAAACAGTAATTTATTGTAAAATATTACAGCTAAATATTGTGAAATCATGGTAATATGTTACAGTGTCATTGTTATGTTTAAATTGATGTGTTTAGTAACATTTAAGGACGTGAATAAAACAGTCAGCAATGGGAAATGTACGGGACATTTCTGTGTGAAAGAAGCCCTATTCTGCTTGTTGGGGGTTTCCCTTTGCTGTAGTGTGTAGTGGTTTTATTGCATGTCAATGGCCTACAAATGCTACAATCCCTATGTTCCCTCAAGACAACTATTTGTAACACTTCAATCAATCAATCAATCAATGTTTATTTATATAGCCCGATATCACAAATGTTGTCTCAGTGGTCTTCACAGTGTGTACAGAATATCAGTATGACAATACGACACCCTCTGTCCTTAGACCCTCTGTCCTTAGACCCTCACATCGTACAAGGAAAAACTTCCGGAGAAAACCCACAGTTTAAAGGGAACATGGGAGAAACCTCAGGGAGAGCAACGGAGGAGGGATCCCTCTCCAGGACGGACAGACTGCAATAGATGCCGTGTGTAAATTGAAAAGATAATACATTTGCAACATAGGTAGTCCAAATGTTTGGAAATGCATGTAACACTTGCGCTTATAATGGCTAGTGCACATCCTACGTGATAGGCTAAGGGGCAGGAGCTCTTTAAGCGGTTGACCAATCACAACAGAGCCGGCCAGCAAACCAATCAGAGCAGACTGGGCTCTGGTTTTAGACAGAGGGTGCAGAGGTGCTGCAGCACAGGCAGTATGAGAAAAATAGCTTTTTGAACTTTAAAGGTCACCTATCATGCTATCTTTAGGCAACAGCAAAGGTCTCATATATATATAAAGATATCTTAAAAACATGTCTATGAAGTGTTTTGCTCAAAATACCAAACAGATCACCCCATTCTAGCCACGCCTCATATCCCTCTATTTCACTTCCTGTTTCCAAAGTGCTGATTTTGGGTAAAAAGCTTTAAAAAAACAAGGTAATTGACAAAATAAAAAGGAGGGGTGCGGAGCTCATGCGGGACCCGGCAGCTACCGTCTAAACTAAATGCTCCCGTGATGAAACGCCATATCATGGGATTATCAAGGATCTGAAACAGTCTGGAGCTCAAAGGCTTTCTCTCTTGCCGGTTACACCACAAGGTGACTTCCTTTCTACTTCCTGCTTCTTCACACACATGCTCTCCAGCACAGGTTAGCTCTGAGTGTTAGCGATGCTAATGGAAACACCGACCATATTACGTCCAAAACAGTCGGGCATTGTTTCTGATAGCAACGTTTCTGATTGGGCCGTGAGTCCACATTTCAGATATTACGTCATATCGGCCGCAAATCTGGATCAGCTCCGTTGTTCCCCGTTTTTAGAGATTTGGGTACGGAGGAAAAGAGAGAGGGTTTTATTTCCTGACGCTGCGTGAGTTCCCGACGCACCGGGGACACATGGATAAAAAGTGCATTTTGCATTATAGGTCCCCTTTAAAGCATGGAGACACATCCCAGTAGAGACACTATACTGATATGAACCTTGAGATACGCAGCATAAGTCCTCATATTTCAGGCCTATCTCTTCATGGGAAAACTTCTTTCCTGCCCTCCACATAGTGAGTGCGACCTGACTTTGGAGCCCAGTCTAAATATATTTACCTTTCTGTTTTTGGTGTCATCGATGCCTCCCTCTGAACCCGTTTCAGTACACAACGCCACAGATGCGACTGGACATTTGAAATTCTGCTTTGCTTGGTGATACATGTCCAATGACTTCTGCCTTTCTGGGTCAAACCTGTTTGGCTTGTTTCTTCTTCATGTGATCATGACAGCAGTGAACTGGCTTTATCTTAGCACACATCTGCAGCCCGGCCCTGTGGTGTAAACTACAACAACATTAGACCGCTGACTTCTGGGACTGTGTGTGCAAGACATGCGGAGCTTATGAAAGCAGAACTGATTCTTTCTCCTCCTCTTCTTCCTCCCCCTTCTCTCTCTCATTCAGACTCTGTATTGTCCTATGGAGGCCGATGCCCAGCTGTTTTCCCGTGGGGCAAAGTGAACAGATGTAACGTCGAGGAAGCGGCTGAGATGAGCACATTTCACTCTCAAATACAAAAACAATGGAAGATGAGGAAACATCACGAGTCATCGGGACCTCCTCCTCCTCTCCTCCTCCTCTCCTCCTCCTCCTCCTCCTCCTCCTCCTCCTCCTCCTCCTCTCCTCCTCCTCCTCCTCTCCTCCTCCTCTTCTCCCTTATTCTTCTTTATGCTTCACAGGACATTTTGTATTTTGTAATATTTAGTTTCCTTCACCATTTGTCCTAGTCAGATATTTCCCTCCGGGGAGACGTAGCTCACTAATTCAACGTTAAAGACTGCCTTTTGTATTTGAATGTTTAATGTGGGATTGTTAATATTGTTTTTTACCAGAGGCATTTTATTGAAAACAGCAAAAGCGCTTCTTTGCTTTGTGAAATATGGAAAACCTGGAGCGCTGTTAAATAATATATTCACTCAGACGCGTTTTACAATACTGCTGTGAAAATCATTAATACAATGCTGAACAGCTGAGGCATATGTCGCATTTTGCATATAGCGTGATAATGTGTGTGTGTGTGTCTGTGTGTGTGTGTGTGTGTGTGTGTGTCTGTGTGTGTGTCTACGTGTGTGTATATATGTCTGTGTGTGTGTGTGTGTCTGTGTGTCTGTGTGTCTGTGTGTGTGTGCGTGTCTGTGTGTGTGTGTGTATGTGTGTCTGTGTGTGTCTGTGTGTGTGTGTGTGTGTCTGTGTGTGTGTGTGCATGTGTGTCTGTGTGTATGTGTGTGTGTGTGTGTGTGTGTGTGCGCGCGTGTGTGTGTGTATGTATGTGTGTCTGTGTGTGTGTCTGTGTGTGTGTGTGTCTGTGTGTGTCTGGGTGTGTGTCTGTGTGTGTATGTGTGTGTGTGTGTCTGTGTCTGTGTGTGTGTGTCTGTGTGTGCGTGCGTGTGTGTGTGTGTCTGCGTGTGTGTATGTATGTGTGTCTGTGTGTGTGTGTGTGTATGTGTGTGTGTGTGTCTGTGTATGTATGCGTGTCTCTGTGTGTGTGTGTGTCTGTGTTTCTGTGTGTGTGTGTGTGTGTGTATGTATGTGTTTCTGTGTGTGTGTGTGTCTGTGTGTGCGTGTGTGTCTGTGTGTGTGTCTGTGTGTGTGTGTGTGTGTCTGTGTGTGTGTGTCTGTGTGTGTGTGTCTGTGTGTGTGTGTCTTTGTGTGTCTGTGTGTGTGTGTGTATGTGTGTGTGTGTGTGTGTGTGTGTGTGTGTGTGTGTGTCTGTGTGTGTATGTATGTGTGTCTGTGTGTGTGTGTGTGTGTGTGGTCTGTGTGTGTGTGTCTGCGTGTGTGTATGTATGTGTTTCTGTGTGTGTGTGTGTGTGTGTGTGTGTGTGTGTCTGTGTGTGTGTGTCTGTGTGTGTGTCTGTGTGTGTGTCTGTGTGTGTGTGTGTGTGTGTGTCTGTGTGTGTGTGTGTGTGTGTCTGTGTGTGTGTCTGTGTGTGTGTCTGTGTGTGTCATTTTTAACCACTTTTCTACGGATTTGCAAGAAATATGAATGGGAAATCTTTTAGAGTGAAATATCGATACACATGCACCCTGATTGGTAATGAGTGAATGAACGAATGAATGAATGAATGAATGAACGATGAATGAATGAATGAATGAATGAATGAATGACAACTTTATTACAGACTCGGGTCCAGATAAAAGACAAGACATTACATAGATACATTACATACACAGCGTAACAATAATTCATAGTTTAAGAATAATTTAAATCAGTGTCCTACAAAGAGACAACTATCCCAATGTCTCCACAGCTGCGATTGGTAGCGTGTGCTAAACCTTATGTTCGATAAGGCCAAGAGGATTTCATTATCAGTCCGGCAAATACATTTATACATGAGATTTCTTAAAACAGCTTGTGGAGCATTGAGTCCTGCAGCCACACACATTTCACCTGCACTCGACCACCGAGGTCTCTTCAGCAACATTCTCACGGCATCGTTATGAGCTACTTGAAGTTTCCGTGAACTGGCTTTTCTGTAGTTTGACCACAGACGTGCCGTTTAGAGCGGTGTGCAAAATGCTCTGAACAGAGACGTCTCCACTCCGTCTGCACACGCACTACACCTACGTAGGAGAATGTTTGCTTGTGCATACATCATGCGGCATTGCCTATACATATCTTCATCATCTGTAATAAAGTGTCCAAGATATTTTAACTCATGACAGACACTAAGACAATTTAAAATCAGGACATTTTAGACATTTATCTTCTTTGGTTCTCATGACAGCACTCTCACTGGCGTTGTATTTGATGTCATGCTCCACCCCGTGACCACACACAGCGCACACAGCCAGAAGCTGCTGGATGGACTCAGCTCAACAAGATCATCTGCATACAGAATACGGTTCACTGGAGTACTACCAAGCATGCATCCAGTGTGACAGGCTCTCGGTCGCTCGGACAGATCATCAATATAGAGGTTACAAAGAACCGGGGACATCATTCCACCTCGTCTGACACCATAAGCTTCACAACAGAACGAAAAGGAAGCAACTGTGAAGGAAATGGATGTGACTCATCAGGGTTTTCTTTTACCGTCCAAGTCTGTGTTACCTTGTTTACTTCCTGTCTGTCTTCTTCTGTTGTTCCCTTTAGTCTTTACTTCCTGTCTGTCTTCTTCTGCTGTTCCCTTTGGTGTTTACTTCCTGTCTGTCTTCTTCTGCTGTTCCCTTGAATGTTTATTTCCTGTCTGTCTTCTTCTGCTGTTCCCTTTGGTGTTTACTTCCTGTCTGTCTTCTTCTGCTGTTCCCTTTAGTGTTTACTTCCTGTCTGTCTTCTTCTGCTGTTCCCTTTTGTGTTTACTTCCTGTCTGTGTTCTTCTGTTGTTCCCTTTAGTGTTTATTTCCTGTCTGTCTTCTTCTGCTGTTCCCTTTAGTGTTTACTTCCTGTCTGTCTTCTTCTGCTGTTCCCGTTAGTGTTTACTTCCTGTCTGTCTTCTTCTGCTGTTCCCTTTAGTGTTTACTTCCTGTCTGTCTTCTTCTGCTGTTCCCGTTAGTGTTTACTTCCTGTCTGTCTTCTTCTGCTGTTCCCTTTAGTGTTTACTTACTGTATGTCTTCTTCTGCTGTTCCCTTGAGTGTTTATTTCCTGTCTGTCTTCTTCTGCTGTTCCCTTTAGTCTTTACTTCCTGTCTGTCTTCTTCTGCTGTTCCCTTTAGTGTTTACTTCCTGTCTGTCTTCTTCTGCTGTTCCCTTTAGTCTTTACTTCCTGTCTGTCTGTCTTCTTCTGCTGTTCCTTTTAGTGTTTACTTCCTGTCTGTCTTCTTCTGCTGTTCCCTTTAGTCTTTACTTCCTGTCTGTCTTCTGCTGTTCCCTTTAGTGTTTATTTCCTGTCTGTCTTCTTCTGCTGTTCCCGTTAGTGTTTACTTCCTGTCTGTCTTCTTCTGATGTTCTCTTTAGTGTTTACTTCCTGTCTGTCTTCGTCTGCTGTTCCCTTTATTGT